>VXBS01007995.1:1571458-1638415 GCA_013400255.1 Sitta europaea
AAAAAAAAAAAGAAAAGAGAAATGCTCTATGGTAGACCATTTATTTTAAAATACTGTCATATCATCCTCAGTCTAACTTTTGTTATTAATTTGTAAATAGCTGTTCACTCTCTCAGCTGTACTCTTTCATGGAGTGCTGTTTTTTAAACAAAGCATGAAACATCGAGACAAAAATGTAAAGGGAACTTCTCCTAAGGAATCACCTTTCTAAAATTTCCTCACATCCCACTCTGTGAAAACACATCCCTCCACCAGATGACTCTAAGCTTTTTCTTAGCACTCAGCTGCACACTGCCTTGCCATGAGCAGAGGGAGATGCTCAGCTCATGGGACTGCAGAGGAGGGGCAGGGGAGATCCTCTGCTCTCTCTCACGCTTCCTTGGGTGGGAAAGGAAATTGCAGAGTCCTTTGCTTGTGATTTCTCTGGCAGATAGGAGCCAGCAGAGACAGGAAACTGAAAAACCTGGCGTGTGTTCCCCCCCTGGCTGCAATGCCCCACGTCAGAGGATGCTGGTGGGTTGAGCTGCTGAGGCAATGCTGGATTTTCCATGTGAAATCTAGATCCATGCTTATAATTTAATAAGAAACATTTAGGTAAATATTCTTTTCGATACTCAATTTGACCTAAAGAGAAATTTTATTTTCACCAGCTTTTGAATGTCATAAAAAGGGTATTTTACAGGTATTATGAGAGATATCACAAAATACCTTTCATAAAAAAAACTGAAAGGCACTGACAATGGCAAAAGCAGAAACATGAAAATTTCATTTTTACATCAAATAAAGAACTCTGGTAAATCACTCAGACCTCCTAGAAAACAAAACATTTTGCCTTTTCCAAAGGCCTTTAGGTCTTTTCCAAAGGAAAAATATGAGAACTTCCAGGGTTAAATATTTAGTCAAGCAATTTATTTAGTGCACAGATGTGATAAAACTGGATATAGACCTATGCCTAACATTTGAATGTGTCACAAGCAACCAGGGTGGTGTAGGGGTGTGTGTAAGAGTATGTGTGTGTATATATATATGTGCATATATATATATGTATGTATATATACACACACACATATATGCTAGCTCACATGCACGAGGCCAGTTATGCATCTTATTTTTTTCATCTATCTTTGTCTTTCCTCCCCCATCCCAAGTCTGCTAGAACAATATGAGGGGAGTATTAGCAAGAGTCTTCAAATGCAAAAAACCCCAAACTGAAGTGCATGAGCCTAAACCAATTAACTGCACAATCATTGCAACATCACTACATTTAATATATGGAATACAAAAAATTTTTCCCATGTAATGACCATCAGAACACTCACATGATAACAAGATATTCTTGATAGGGATTATCTTTCAGGGTAGAAAGTTTTCTCTACCATCTATAAGGATGGCATGACTAAGACAACAATTCCTCTATGTTTTACCATTATGCTGCCAATTAATGCCCTTTTAAGAGCTACAATCATAAGAAAAATAATCAAAGTAAGATCACCCATGGGGTGATACTTCTTGAAAGATTTTTTAATCCTACCTTTTAATTATTTTTCACCACAACATTTCCATACAGACTCCCAGATTTCCATACAGACTCCCAGAAGGGAACCAAGACCTCAAATGTGACCAAATCCATTATATCAAATTTACTGAGACTTTTTTTTTAATGAGACAATTGTGTGATATTGTAAAAGCATTGTTCTTTTAGTTAAAATAGTTGGCAGTTAAAATTATCTTGCAAAGAAATATACATTGGATTTTTAATCTTTAATATAATAAAAGCATTAAAAAGGACAGTTTCTTGGCTTTTTTAAATTATTTCTTACACTTTAAATGAGAAGAGTAACCATCCTGCTATTTTTTTAAAAAAGTTCTTCCAGGATTTTTATTTTTAAAATTCTTCCTCTGCCACTTACTTTAAAAACTGTAGAATGATGAAGAATTAGCTGGAAGGAAAACTTCATGAGTCCCACTGAAGCAGTTTATTCTGGAACACCATTTATAGAAATGCCATTTTGTCATTTTTACCCTGAACAGAAACTGTGTGTGATATTTCCACCCTTATACAGCTCAACTCATTATACTGTTGCCATAACAACAAATAGCAGTACATGAAATTAGATCCCAATAAGATTCTGAGAAAATTAAGTTACAGCCTGCTAACGTGTCTCTGAGAGACTCACACAGCCAGTGAGAAACCCAATCTGCAGAGCTGGCAGTGGGGCACCCAATAATAGCAGCACAAGAGGTTCACATCTCAGAAAGGGAATCAGAGGAAAACTCAGCCTAGAACAAAGGAAAGGAAAACCCCTGGCTCACACAGAGGTTATGTGGATGGACACACTCAACTTGGTGTTTTACCCAAGAGTTGTCAAATAGTGGAGAGAGAAAGAGAATAATAAAGATAAGAGTTTGTCAGTGGGAAAGTTATTTCCTAACTCTTAAGGATGCTGCAGTACAGCCTTTCTGTTCCAGATGATGTACACAGCTGAAGTCTTTAAACTTTTATAATTGTCTGTAGCTGAAGACTATGTATAATTAATTTCTTTTGGACACTGTTTTGATTTTGCAAGACAAAAGAAGTGAAATGAGCCCATGACTGGCTTCCTCTGAGAGGAACTCAGTCTGGACACAGAACCTACTGAACTCTGGTGCTCAGCCCTGTTGTTGCTCTAAACCAAACAACTCTAACCTTGAAGGGACCTGCAATGCCATCACTACTCACACTACAGTCAGGTTCAAAGGCTTTTCACAACTGCATGTCAGGGAAGAGCCATCTGCTTTACTACAGCCTGGTTTTGTACCTGTCCAGTGATGACAGACAAGAGCACACCTAACAATTTTAATGCAATTTCATAAAGTATTGCTAAGAAATTCATAAGACAGTAGTGACCCTAGATCATGCTACTTCATTCTCTCTCCCTTCAACTTGTAATGGCAAGCAGCTGTACACCTTTCCTCTGACTCAAAAGGAATGGAGAAAAGAAAGATGGAGGTGCCTATGCCTCAATAAAAAGCATCATTCTTAAGAACTGCTGATTTCCATCTGCTACAAAGCTTTTCCTACAGCAAGGAACATCCTGCACTACATAAATACCTACAGGCCTCTGGCATTTGAGGATGGCAAACAAAATTCATGTTCCAGACACCACGACACCAAATTTTCAACATTTCAAGAATGTAAGAATGTTACCTAGCAAAAAATAAAAAAAAAATAAAAAAAAAAAAAGTTTGAAGCTTAAGCTACACAGTACAATATTTGTAGACAAATTCCTTTCAAAATATTTTTGTCTGTCATTAATAATGTTCTTTTACATAGCCATTATAAGTAGTCAGGATGCAGTAAAGGAGTAAATGGATATCCTGGGGAGAGACCAGCACTCAGAATATTTGCCTGCAGGGGACACAAAACTACCCACATTAAAGGATAGAAATCTAGGCATTCTGCCATAACTCACATGGCTTGAGCAGCTAACAAAAGCATATATAAATAAATAAAAATAACTGAAATAAAGGATACTGTCAAGACCAGAAACTCCAGAACTGGCCACAGGAGCCACATTTGGGTTGTATTGCACGAGCCCTTTTCTGTGCCTGGCAGTCTCTCATCCTGGTCAGGTTATGTGTCAGAGCAGACAAATCCTTCTCATTTCCATACAGAGACAAGCAATTACTGCCTTTCAGCACCTGCTTTCTTCTTCAATTTGAATGAGCAAGAAAGCCAAAGGGCAGAGCATTCATGCCTCTGCCACAGCATTATTCCCACCTCAGACTGAGTGACACAGAGGTGCACCAAAGTGACATCTTACTACAACACATGCCAGGCACACTGAACTGCCACAGCAATAAAGTCTTCATCTAACTCTGCTAGAAAATGGTTCTTCAAAGCATAAGGATCCATCATTTTAGGAGCACACACTAGATTTCATGCTTTACATCTTAAAAATCTGCTAACTTAGAGTTTTCTTGCAAGAACTAAATTCTGTTTTAAAGTTTCCATCATCTTGTTGTGTGTTGCTCCTGAAAGGTCTCATTCATCAAATATTTGCCTTCACTCTAAATAATCCTACTATCTTAATAATCTTCACAAAAACAGAGGCCTTGTTTACAAAAAGTAATTGTGAGCATATAAATTGAAATACAGTTAGTATCTTTAGTGATCCTTCAGAATCTGATAATTTGCAACAGCAAATATGTTGAAAGAATCCCTACACTGACCCTGTTGTGATGACCACAAAAGTGCATTTTTCCCTAGTCCTTATAGGAATTGCAGTCACAATACAAAGTACAGTTATAGAGTATGCATGCACATTCCAATGCCTTTTACCAGCTCCCCATATTGAACAGATTTCATGTGAATATGTAAGTGCAGAGCACATTTTTAGGCTGGAATCCCTCTATCTTTAGGGATAACTCACTCCATGATGAGCCTAGGACATGGTGTCAGTACAAGTGAAGGACAAAGAAATTCCTGCACTCAAATTTGAATGGCTTGTGATATGATTTGACACTATTAGGAAATGTTGTCTGTCACCCATATCTGGATACAAGCATAGATTATAAGCATTATTTTAAAAAATAATATTTCAAGCAATAAATAAGGAGAAGGGTCCAAGTTCAAGAGCCCAAATGCAAATTCCAGCCTTCTGAAAACAAAGACAGGTATTCTCCTGCTGACAAAACAGACCTAGAAGGAGAAATATTCATCAGCAGGACATGAGAGTTTCTGTGGTCAAAACAAAACTGCTTTGTCCACAAGAACAGAGCAGGTCATTGGCACACTGGCACATGGGCCAGGCAAGCTGGGTAGAACAGAAAATGCAGAGAACACCCATCCCTTGTCCAAGGCCAGGTCAGCATGGTCTCACCACAGGCAACTAACAGGTTGTAAACACAAACAAATTGCTATCAAGTAAAATATTAAATTAACAATTTGTCAACACTCCAAAATGAATGAGATTTAAGAAATTCATGCTTGCATTAGGTCAAGAGCATGCATTCAGCAATCATCAGATATAGCAAATAAGCAATAGGAAAAAAATTACAAAATAATCAGTACCTAATCCACTACATCTGAAGAACATTTTATTTATCTTTTAAATCAGCACTATAGCTAATGGTAAGGAAAATAACTTCAAATCAAAATGGGTCAGATATCTGTAAGGACAACATACAGACAACATGTGCTTAAGTGATATTTCTTTTGATAAAGTGTTACTGATTTTATGACAAATTATTCTTTCAGTTTAGTGAGTAAAACAGAAGGAAGAGTAGCTGCTACTAAGTAGAGAACCCTCAGAGATTCTTCCCTAATACAAACTTCCACTGCAAAGACATTGTTTCTACTCCTTCCAAAATAGGCAACCCTCTCCAACTCCACCATTAGGCTCAAAGGTGTCTTCAGAAGGAAAGAAAAAACAATTTAAATATGTTTTAAATTGCATGTTTTAAATATCCCCAACAAAAATATATGTCCACTCTCCCCTGCCCTCAGTTTTCTTGTTGCTTTAAATTTCAAATACCTGTTCATCTATTCATCACTGTAACAGATATAAACAGCAGACATGTTCTTGGATAAAACACTTGCAATTTGAATAAAGTCAAAATTCATAAATATCAGCACTGTTGCCATTCCTCCTGCAGGATTTAAAAAAAAATGTCTGCTTGCTTAGTGAACAAAATCTTGTAAATAGAATTTTCAAGATATTAAACCAATCACGGATAATTAAGCTGAAATTTTCATTTTTGTCTGGAGTTTTCAAACAGAAAAAGGAAGAGTGTCACTTTAGCACTTTGAAACCTTTGAGGGAAAGCAGATCCTAACTAAGAAAAACCAAAAAGACCAAAACCCCACAAAGTAAAAATGAAATAATAAAATGGCAAAAGCACTTGAAGTTTTTAAGTTTTGGGGTTTTCCTCTATAAAATTATCATAATTACTCTTACACTGTGCAACTAAAACTAGATCTCTAGAGGTTAATAATTTGACTTTCTGTACTTAATAGACTGCCATAGCAGAAAAGATTCCACAGTTTTCACCTGCCTGAAGCATCCACAACTACACTGAAAAGAGAAATAAACTTTCTTAATAAACTGCAAATTGCACTAGGAGTTCAGCACTGAGTTTCTCTACCTGCCTTCTTTGGCAAGACCCAGAAACTGCTGATGGGAAAGATGGATGTTTAATTTTTAAAGTTTTATTGAATATAGAAAGTATTAATGGTTAAACTTAACCTGTCTTTTCATAAGTGTGGTAAAGAGACCCAATTCTGCCACCACTTTTATATCTTTTGGGACTTAATTATGTACCATCAATATTAATATCATCTGCTAAGAATCATCTTCCACTGCTTCTACACTAAAGATGATTAAGTACAGCAAGGAAGCTGTAGAATAGGTAATATTAATACTGCATTGATCTTGAAAGTTACTCATTAGCAAGACAGAAAATATTAAATGCCAATAGAAAAGGTACTGCTGGATGACAAATTTTATGACAAAAAATTAAAGCTCTATGCAGGAGGGCATTAACAGGCAGTGAATTACTTACAAGACCTAAACCTACAATCTACCAAGAGTTAAACTACCAACACCTAAAACTACAAATAGATAAAACTATTTCAAATCCACTGAGAATGTTGAGGGAGTAAGTTGCAACTCAAGAAATCTTACCATCAGGAAGGGCAGGAATAAGGGTACCATAAAATTGCTGTCTCAAAAAGCACAGTTTAAGTTTTATGTATTTTTTTTCCATCTGTTTCCTCAAATTGGAGAATGTCAAGAGTATAGGACCCTTGTTTAAAGAGTTTTTATGGTCCAGTAGAGGGTTGGTTAATTCTCAGAGAAGATTTATTACTCTCTACCTGAGGAAGCAGAAAGAAGTAAGTTCATATCTATCAGTGATTCTGAAGCAAATCTCCCTTAACAGCAGAGCACAAAATGATGCTGCTTTGTGAGACTACAACAGAAGCAAAAAATACACTTTCAGAGAATTTAACCTGAAATATATGCATGCAAGTTGGTGCTTGAGAAGAAAGATGCAGTTTCCTTTAATTTTACTGAATATGGAATTAAGCAACCATAGAGTTAAAAAGAAGATATTTTTAAATTTTTTTTTCTCCAGAGCAACCATATAGAAACCAGTTAGACTGATTTTTAGAACTTTAACTAACAAAAAAGTACCACTCATTCATCTTCAATAAAAATTTTCATCATGGGTTCAAGTGAGTCTCAAATCAATTCTCATTCCTCACAGTTCTCATTTAAAAATAATAAAAAGAGTTTTCTCAACAAATTGTCTGTAGGAAAACAGATTTGAAAATATCTTTTTGTTGTGAATATAAATGCAGAATAATTTAATACAAGTAGTATTTACTAGGATAAATCATTCCCTCTTTCCTGAACTGTCTCCTCACAATATATTTGCGAGTGAAGGACAGAAATTAGCAGCTCTGCAGAAGCACTGTAGCTTTAATGACACCTTCAAGAGGGGGAGCTCAGTGCCTGGAGGACCACCCAGCAGCAGGGACACAATAATTCCTCCTACAGGCATGGAAGAAGGAAGCTCCCTGATTCTCCTGACATCTCCTTTGTGTCTGGCTGGTGCATTACATGCTTGGCACACTGGAAGAACTTTATACACATTTCACATGAAATTTCCCCCGAGCCCTCAGGCTTGGACTTTCCAAAATCGCTGAGGTTATTAAGTGCTCCTGAAATCCAGAGTGTTTAACACTTCAGCATATCTGAAAATCATCTTCTGAAAACCAAAGTAGATGGCAAAAGGTTATTCTGGTGCCTTCTGGAGCAATTGGTGCCTTCCTACTCTTTTACTCTGGATAATATTTCACAGGGAATAAAAGGAATTGCAGGTGAAGCTGCTCCTGTAACAACATGCTCTCCAGATTGAAAAGCTCTCCAGGCAAAAACTACTGCAGCAGCATTTAATTATACTGCAGGATAATTACCTTGGGAATAACTTCCAATGCATTTTATACATTGCAATCTCTGGATTTTTAGGCAATGATAAATATGCCAGAATTTTTCCTGTGACCAAATATTCTACTAAGTATCAGCCATACTGGCTAGGATTTCCTGTGAATAGTTTTAAAAGTGGTTCCTTCTTGGTTTTACTGGAGCTCTTTTGAACTTCTCTTGGGAAATGTTTACAGAAATATTTTTCCTAATGGCCATTGTGTTTGTGCCAGCTATGCTCTTCAATCATTATTTTACTATGAAAACTAGTAATAATCTCCTGATGTATGGAAGCTCATTGTAGACTTTGCAACCCTTGTTTCAAGATTATTCTGCATGTGCAACAGCCAGTCAGGGTGATAAAAACATCAATGTATTATTAAATTAGTTGTTTAAAAATGTTTTGAACACTTTTGACATTGTTGCCTCCCCCTTTCTTAACATCATTTCGTTAGGCACAGCAATGGAGCTGGCCTGGGGTACCAGGTAACCAAGTCATGGGGTGAAGGACTGGTGTGTAAATCCAAGCCAACAGCCCCACTCTGCCTCTCAAATACCAGCAGAAGAGTTCCCTACTCTCCCTGCCCAGATAGGTGGCACAGGACTAAGGAAAAGGTAGGGGAAGGTCTTTCCCTGATCACTTAATCTTCTGGGGAAAGATCAGGAAAAATATTCCTCATGCTTGAAGTACATAAGGACTTTCTAAAGCTTGAGAAAAGTCAAACCTCCCAACCAACTTCCACTTACCAGAAAAACTGGAGGATGATGTTTGAGGAATTTGAGCTCAGCTAGAAACTTAAAAGTGAAATGAAAGTTCTGCAAATGTGCAAATATGACTAAGCAGATATGGCCCATGAATCATCTTTCCTGCAACCTCATCAAGAGAAATATGATTGAGCAAAGTAATGCCATACAACTCCAATGCAAGCAAGTTAATTCAAATCACACTTAGCTGAAATGAAGGAAGCTATTCACACCTCACAGCTATTGTTTTAGGCTCTCATGTAAACTCAGGAAATAATTTCAACACTTCTAAAGCCCTTTTCATGTTTGGAATGTTTTCTTTGCAACTATTTCAAAGGCCTCAGAAACCTATGCTACAAATATCAACATGAATTGTACTCTAGCTATGCCTTCAAGTATTCTGCCTATTTGACTTCTGAAGAATGGACTGGTACACCAATAAATACTACAATTTTGCAAGCTTCTTCCATAATGCTGTTTTGTACTCAAGAACCTCAAATTCCTGATCATTCTAAGGAAATATGCCTCTGACATTACTTCAATGTCAGTAAAAAGACAGAACAAAAACTCCAAATACACTAATTTTCCATCACCTATGTTGTTTGGGTTTTTTTCTTCTTCTGGAATTTTGCTGAAACTTCTGCTATTGCTAACCACAGAACTGAATTTCACTTCATGACTGTAGTTCCACCATGAGGCTTTCTAGTCATCTTATGAACCCTGCTCCTTGTTTTTCTATTCACCACCACAGCAGTCAGGAGGAGTTGGAAAGACCACAGGAAAGAAGAAACTAATTTACAGCAGCACAATCAAGGGTAATTTAAATGATATGAAGAAGCATACAAGACTTTTTTTTTTTTTTGCATGAAATTACACACACACACACAGTGCAAATTTAAATCATGCCTAGGAAGTGCACATTGTACATTCCCAGAAATTCATTACATTTTTCAGCAGTCAGCTCTATTAGACTAATGTAACAACACTGCCAGCCACCATGCATAAATCATAAGTGGTATGATTGGATTTGTCTGCTCATTACATTTTCAATTTGAATAACAGTCATTTTATTCAATTGAAAATATCTTTTTTCCTCTAAATACTCAACTGTTCTATGTAGTTGGAGCTCGGATGTCAGCTTAGGAGCAATGGAATTGGCTATTTGTATTGGTGTACAACCAAATTCCTAATTTTTGTGAGGTGCTCTACCTTACTACAGCACTAGAAGGATAAAGTCTCATGCCTTATGCTACTGTTATAAATACTATAGTCATTACAAAGATTTTGAACTGGCATAATTAGGCAAAATTTTTCCAAATGTTTGGTTGCCAATTTTAAAAGAAAAAGAGCTTTGTATTGGTCCAACAAGGATGGCAAGTACAATGTAAGTGCTTGTTTACATGGAGGAGCAAGTTGGGATGGCTGTTCCACAGCAGATCCTACAGCATTTGATCTTATTTCAGAAAAAGTGCTTTTTTTACACACTAGGAAAGAGCAGAAGCCAAGGCACCCTGAGGCTGTGGCAAGGAATACAGCAAGTTACTGTTTTTCAGTATCTACACTGGAGTTTTTCATAGGGTTTCAATCTCCTCTCATTTCTTTCAGCCAGCTCTTTAGTGACTTACAGGGATTGAGCAGGTTGAAGGATGCTGCAGGTGAGAACAGGCACCAGAATCTGAACATGTGATTCAACCTTCCAGCCTAACTCAGCCTAACAACATTGCTGCAGTGGTTCACCATTGTTTCAGGGAAAAACTGATGTTTTATACTGCATAGGAAGGCAAAAAGACTTCTATTTTAAACATCCATGAAACTCCATTATTAAAAGACAACAAAAAATAAAACCGTATTGAAAAAGAATTTTAGTGCTTATACTTAAAAAGCCTAAGATAGATTAAAATCTAACTTTCTTCTTCAAAAATTGTTTAAGTAGACTGATATTTGTTCTGCCATCTAAAAAAAGAGTAAACTGACATTTCAGTTTGTATTTCATTCAATATTTATATTGCCATCTTGTCTTTTGTTCCCCCCATTTTGCCACTGACATAAACTGAAAAAAAGGATAAAAAAATTAATTTCTTTTAAACATTTGTAAAATAAAAGTTTTTTTTTTCCTCAAAACTGCCCCTTAAATGTAAAGATAGGAAGAGCTCTTTTGCTTTTATGTAATCAGTTGCAGAGGCATTTGATTCCTTTTTCTCAGCTAATGGAACCATGTATGTACATTTTGAATCCAAGAGAACCCAAGGGAAAAAGAGAGCATAATTACCCTGTCTATACTGTAAATAACTTTCTAATTTCTCAAAACTGTTAGCCTTCCTAAGCATATGAAGCAGCAATCCAGCCAAATCCCTTTGTTTTTTATGTTAAACACAAGTGCTCTTTCTTTGCTGAGATTTTTCTGGAATCTTCAAACGGAGTCGCCCATGGAGCACGGCCTGGGGGCTCCCAGGAAAACAAAATAATAAATGAAACTCGGGAGGGCTGTGCTATGTACTGCTCTCTGCCAGGGCTTGGGCTGTGGTTGTGGTCCCCAGCATGCTGGCCTGACCCTCTGTGGTGGGATCTGTAACCCACACGGGCTCCCCCTGCCCACCTTTGTTCTTCCCAAACCGGAGAGCAACGGGGCAGGGCATGCACAGGGCTGGGAGGCTCCCACAGCTCCTCCTCAGCTTGAATTCATTTTAGAGAATGGGGAGCAAATTCAAGAAGAAATGGAAATTATTATCAAAAGTGCAACCAATAGGAAACGGCTAAATGTGAAAATAAGCATGCACTGGCTGTTTTTCTCACTTTGGTGGTGTTTTGGATAACCAGCTTTGGGGTTTATGCTGTGATTTACAGAAACATTTGCAGAGGTTGGACAGCCCACCAAAGGGCTTCCATATTTTTTTTGATTCAGGTTAAAAAAAAGTTGATATTAACAACAACAACAAAAATTATAAATCTTGCTTCTAAAAGTTAAAGAAAAAACAATTAAAATATGAAAAATAACTGGCTATTATGATGATTTTAATAAGTCATGTTGGTTTTGAAAATCAGCCTTCTGATTTGTTTTAGTATAGTGGAGTCAGTTCTCATGAATTGTAAGATAAACAAGAATCATGTTTGCATTCCTTTGCAAAAGATATCACCTGATGGACTTCTCAAGTGACCAGTGGGGATGGAGAGGTGGGAACTTCTCTGTCCAATCTCTGCTCACTGTCCAGAAACTGAGAGATACGAGGTCAGCAATAAACTGGAGAGTTCTTTTCTTCTCCTCTGCCTGAACACCTGCTGTGGGTGTTGCTGTTTCTATCTACATCACAGTAACATCATGTGGTAGCTGTAGAGATTATTTTGAAAAGTTAAACATCCCCAAGTTTTCAGGGCTGCTTTACTGCCCATGTTCATAGGTGCAACACTAAACAAAATGGACCAGAAACTGTGTGTGCCACCTGTAGGTACTGATGATATCACCTGGCAGACTGTCTCGCTAGATAATGCCTAAAACTTACTTTTAAAAGAAATCTGACTCCCCCCAACCCAACCAACCAACCAAGCAACAACACCCACTAAAGCCCCCCAAGAGGGCAAAGGGAAACATCAGACAGGCCAACAAGGGTCTAAGATTTATCTTCTGAAAAGTAGAACAGTCTCCAGAAGGAAAACAAAGTAAAAAAACTGTACAAGTCTGAGCAAAGCAGGGAAATGACACATGCACAGCCAGAAAAAGCTTTAAAGTAGATGTGGCTAGTTGTATCACAGTTCATAAACATACAGGAGATGTTTGTGACTGTAAAGATGAAGATCCACATGAGAGGATTGAATGTCATGAACCAAAGCTAAACCAACCCATTCACATTATGGGATAGGAAAGAGCATTTTCCTTAGGTTGTATGTGACAAAGCTCTCTGAGCTCCAAGCAGGTTGCTGTGGAGGCAGTGGTAGGGAATCTCTGGAGCAATTTTAGCTGGAACAGGTCAAGCAGCTAGGATAAAGAAGGCTGAGCCCACAGTAGCAACATTACCACTTTCCTGTCTCTCACTGCAATTGTGGGCACACACAATGGAAATTATGTGCCCAACAGTGATGGTGCAGCCATAGAAAGCTGCAACATTAGTGCAAATGAGTGCTAACAGCACAAAATCTCCAGCTGAGGAATAAATACCTTGAAAGCCATATTTATGGTTCACTGTTTGGGACTAATGAACAGTGAAATGGCTCCTGTACAAGTTGAAACAATTGTTACAAAAAACATAGTAAGATTTTCAGAAGGCAGAATGACTTGCTCATAAAGGCATTTTTAATACAGTTCACATTCCCAGCTTTCTATAAAAAGGTGCTTTATGAACACAAAGGCAGAACAGAAGCAGTTTGTAATACGAAGAAACCATTTTATAAAGTTTATCAAAGAAATTAATAGAAATACAGCAAGATAAAAGATATATTTTATTAAACTGTTTGCAAGAAAAAGAAGCAATTTCTACACAATTATTAATGGGAGCTGAAAATACACGTACATGTAAGAACTAGGGGACATAAAGTATGACATAGCAATGATGTTAATTTAGTGCTTCATTGTCAGAAGAGTGTGAAAAGAAATGGTTGAAAAATGATCTGGCAGCTGTGGTGCTGAGGGACATGGTTTAGTGATGGACCTGGCAGGGCTGGGTTAATGGCTGGACTGGATGATCCCAAAGGTCTTTTCCAGCCTAAAGGATTCTATGGTTCTGTTTTTCTATACCTTTAATCCTGGCAACCAAAAAAAGGAAAATTCAAGTAATGAATGAACTTACAAGGTCTAGCATTGAATTATACAAACATGACTGTAAATCAAAATTCTCAAGGCAGTGCCAGACAGCAGAACATCCTTATGGTGCTACCACAGGTGTTACAGAGAAGCAGAGTAATTCTAGGCAGAAAAAGGTGAATAGTAGCTTTTGGAAGTAAACACTTTTAGAGTCTTGTGCCTTCAACTTCTGCCATAAGTAGTACTGAAATTTGCTGTAAAGAATTGTGATTGATACCAAGTTGAATTAAAACCAAATATTCCAATAAGGACAGGTAGTGGCTGGGCCTCTATGAGACCATAATCCTCTGCCAAGGGTGAGACACTGTCAGTGTCCAGCTGGACACCACCTTCAGCAGGAGGACACTGCAAGATGGACAAAATAACTGGTGCTATCAGCTTGCATATTTGCTGTCATTTGTAGCACCTCAGCACTGTTTGGAAGAAGCAAAAGGGCCCTTCTGCTTTCCAGCAATAACAAAAATGTATGATATCTCTAAAATAAGTACAAACCAAGAGTATTTACTACAGACTTCCCCAAAACTAGTCAAGGTCACACATTCTAGTGATGCTGTTTAACAAGAAAAGTTATGCAACATTATTCCTTTGTAATTTCAAACTCATATCTCAAACTGATATGCCTAGCTTCCTCTAAATGTCCTTTGTACAGTTTTCTGATGGCATGGGACTTGTGGCTGACAGATTTCAGCCACACTGGTCTCATTTCACAGTGCTGGAGTAAGGGTCAAAACAGGTCATATGCTGGAAAAGTCACAGCAACTGCTTTTTTTTTTTTTATCTGCTTTTCCATAAACAGCAGAGAAATTGGGCACCAAGCCAAATAGTTATTTATAGACAACATTTATTCTTAGGTATTTATTTTAGTCACCAGAGAACAATTGCAGCTAAATGTACTTATTACTATCTGGAAATCTATTTTTTTAAATATCCTCTGTCAACATAACTTTTTTATCACTCTAACTGTAATTGGCCCTCTATGCACATGTTGCGTGTATTAATCACATACGCTTCCAGCACACTGGAACCTGTGTGATTTACCAAGCAAAAGATGCAACCTTGAAGGTACCCCTCAGTTTTTATGTAAAAAATCCTACTTGCTCTGCATACTGGTTTTCTTAGAGAAATTCTTGAATAAAAATTGAGTCTCAGGACTTTGTACTATGACCTGAGTGAGTCAGTCATTGCTGACAGAACTGGTTTTTTTACAAACCCTCTGCAAGGACACAGACTTTCAAGTCAGAGCCATCCATTCCCAGTGCTGAACGAGGAGGGCTGTGTCTGCTTCTTACACAGGCAGAAGAGCATGAAATGAAAATTGCACACACTCCTTTCATAGGCCAGAGCTTTTCACACTTAAAATGTCACCCTTCTGTCTCTCTTCTCTTACTTTATAAAGCATCAACTTCTACTCTTTACATTTTCTGCATCTTTCCCCTATCTGCTTTCTTCTGACTGATTTGTCCCACACTCAGGGCGAGGGCTGACCTCAGCCTCCACACATTTGCCAGCTATCTACTGAGGCATGTTCAGCTCAAACTCTGCAAGGCAAGAAAGTTTTGTTTGCTCCATTCTGCAGACTGATAGCTGGGCTGCAGATCAGATGATTGATTGTATAATCCAGCTATGAGTGCTCGTGCTTGCAGGCTCTGCAATAGCAGTGTGATGCATTGCAGCCAGCACCTGCATGCAAGCTCTCAGCAGGGATTTCAGAACTTTCTGTGCTGCTGACAGGGCTCAGAGGGGTGAAGCCATTGCACTAAGCCCAGGCCAGAAGGGTGAAATGGCACACAACTGTGGGCACATGCAAAAATCAGCTTAATGCTCATGACAAAGCCTTCCAGATTCTTTTACCTCTACAGAAAAGAGGGAATCATCAGGACAAAGGAAAAACAAAAGCAAACAACTAATTAAAAAGTGGGAAGGAAAAAAAAAAAAGCAGAAAAACAATTAAAAAAAAGTGAAAAGGTGACATAAGTCTCCACTTTGTGAGGAATCCCACTGTTTTCACGAGTGGATTTTTATCATTGTGTTTCAAACAATGGAGAGAACCAATGTCTTTAGAAGCACTGTGTGGGCAGAATGCAGCACATTGGACAGTTTTTTTTCACACTGCAAATGCCATAATGGCTTTTCCATTATTAATGATAACTTAGAAAGATCCAAAATGTTGTGGGGTGCTTACTGGACCTGTAATCTACCTAGGCCATTAAAACTGTTTCTCTGATTGTGCCAAAATGCATCTCAATTCCCCATCTACCCCCTTGCTACAATTGCTTCATCAATATTCATAAGATCCAAGGGCTCGATATTGATTACCACATCTAATGGACTCGTTATGCAAAGTCATCATGACCTCTGAAGCAATTCTGCTTTTGTGACTTATCTGGATGCTTGCTCAAAATGTTTTGAGATATTGGTACCCACAGAGGAGCAAGCAGAGCAGAACAAAACCCACCACAGGACCTTCAACTGATGATCCTCTGACAGGATGAGCTTTTTCCACGCCTCTATGAGATGTCACACGACCCTAAAAGCTCTGTCACATTATCCCTGACTTAACAGGAGCCCTTGCTATCACACAGCAGAAAGAAGTGGTTAATATTAACTGATCATTATTAACATTCATTACGGAAAATCAATCTGATTGTGCTATAACCTCCTGCTGCAGTCATCTGGGTTATTCTGATATTTACACAATATTGAGTTCCTGCTCACCAAAATTACAGTGGTTATATAACATCTTTCAATGTCATGGTGATTCTGCAAACAAAATCTATTCCGTTTATCAGCACCAAGCTATCAAAGAAAGGCATTTTGCAAACAGTTTCTAATGGCAAATATTTATTTTGCTGCTTCATATGTCCAACATTATTAGTGACAGGCATTTTTTTTTAAAGATAAGAACAAATGGGGCAACTACAATGTGAATTTATCTTTTAGTCTCAAAATCTAACCTTTTCTGGATGAATGGTATTAATTAAGAACTCACTTTAAAAAAGTAACGAAAACTCACTTTAAAAATACTGGCACAAAATGACAACACTCTTTCATATGTTAAGAAACTGAAATAGAAAAATAAGTTAGACAAATTTTAGAGTAGGAATTAGAAATAGTATGTTAAACTAAAAAAAACCAAACCAACAAGAAAGAACAACCTAGAAAGGAGGTGAGTACAGCATCACTTGGATTTTTTTTTTTTTTAAATAAAATATTTGTAACTCAGAAACTAATATCTGGATTCAAGAATAAGTTAGTAAAATATTACTGGTACAACTGCAGATGCTCCGTTATTTTAACAATGAAAATATTATTGGTATGTTTTCTGCCAGCTACATACAATTAAATCCAGATGGGAAAAAATGAGTACATCTACTTTTTCAGGTCACATCCACACACCACCCCCCAACCTCCTCCCAACAATTTCTTGTGAATCAATTACTATATGTGTCAAAGTTACAATGACTGCCAGGCTGGTTCTCTTCTGCACACTTGAATATTGTTTCTCTCTTAGAAATTAGTCTTCATTTGAATTCAGTCTGTTGAAATACAATTTGAGACTCCCAAAATAATCTATTACAAGTATTATATATGTATATTTTTACAAACAAGATTAACTCATTCTGTTCTTCAATGTGAACATACAGTTAAACTTTTTAATACAGTCACACACTGTCTTACAGCACAACAACTTTTGATCACCTTGCTTTTAAACTTCTCTGCTGAAAATTAATAAAACCCCAATATAA
Organism: Sitta europaea; assembly: GCA_013400255.1. NCBI lineage: Eukaryota > Metazoa > Chordata > Aves > Passeriformes > Sittidae > Sitta > Sitta europaea. The sequence goes on from VXBS01007995.1 coordinate 1,588,708, forward strand.
GCTTCCTGTATTTCTACCAATTCAGAAATACATTTCCCCTACACATACATAACTGAAAAAATTAGTTATCTCAAAAAGGTGAAACATTTTAATCAATCTGAAATCAATTCAAATGAGAAGCCTGAAGAAAGAAAAGTCATCTATAATCAGAAAGCAGAAGCAATAGATTATTATATTACTATATTATTATATTATTACAGCAGAACACAGGCATCTCATTCAGGTTTTACTTTTGCTACATCTGCAATTCTTCCTAAGTAAAGATAGAGTGAGATTGGAGTTGTGTTTGGCCTATTTTATGCAGTACTAATTTCTTCAGAATCAGCTGAAACACAACTAAACATGATACCAACCAAAATACAGATTACCATAAAGCCTTCATTATTTTCATTTTTCACATGGAAAGTAAATCTATATTATGCTGCAGGATAACAAAGCATGGCTCCAAAAGAAGTGTTTGCCTAGAGTAATTCATAACTTTCATTACACCACTCATATTTGGGCATGGCCTAAACCAGCCAATTTTATCCTCATTCATAATTTTCTATTTCTTAAGCAATATGATCTAAAAGGACAACGTTCTTCTCCCGACAGGGAGCCAAAATTAAAAATTCAAAGCACGTACTCTCACTCTGTTTCACAGCTGAAATCTCTGCCAAGTAGCAACTCTGTCACCACAAATCTAACACTGCAAAAATTTCTAAGGTAGAACTAATTAGAAAGCAAGCATAAAGAACACAAATTACATTAGTTCAAAACTCTAAACCCTCAGTCAGTATTTAGATGTGTGTTTGAAATGAGAGCATTTACACATGTAAAATGGCAGCTTGGCTTTACAGACCTGCAAAAATTCATTTCCCAAATGTAACTAACATAGAGGTGTTTGCTATTTATCACATTATGGTCACTGTTCACACTTATATACAAGAACACTTAGGAATAGAAACCAAAAAATTCCAGTATCTTTATCAGAGCTTAGTCTCTGGTTGATAACATTGCTGAGGGAGTGTGCAGGGTTTGTAGGTGAACCTTCAGCATGTGCTGGGTCACAGAGGCCTCAACAAATGAGCAGCTCTAGGCAGGGGGAGGCTGCCCTGGAAGCTGTGCCAAGGCAGGGAAGGGCAGCCCCTGACTGTGCAGCACAAGCAAGCCCTGCCTGTGCACAGGGCTGCCTGGGATAGTGAGGAGCTACTCACCCTGGAAGCACTCACATCTCACCCCACGAGTCAGGAAGGCAAACACAGGATATTAATTTGATTTTAAATGGAGCTCTTCACATTGTTTTTTCTAAATCCCAATTGTCAGAACCCAGGCTGTCTGTGCCAGTGCTGGCTGATCCCAGCTCCAGCCAGGGGCTCCAAAGCTGTAAATAACTAACAGGTAGTTTGTGGTATAAAAGTCAGTGCCTACCCCTAGAACAGTGTATGTGCCTCAGGCTGCCCTGCTAAACAGACCTGGGCAGCCCAGACAGAAAATATCTTAGATAAAAAACAATAAAGCAACCTTGAGAGAGAGCATCAGCTGAAGACTTTTGACTCAATCATTCAACAGCAAAGTTTAAAACCAGCAAATTTTATATATCTCAGAGTCATCCTGACCAAAGCAACCCCCAAGACCCAATTACTAGTCTTTTTTTTTTTTCCCCCCAAGTAGTTAGGTGGGTCTATTTATTGATTACCCATCCTACCAATACTATCTAACATTTCAGGGTACTTCACTTACATCACACATGTATGCTAAAAATCTTAAATAGCTGCTGTGCTTAATTCTAAATATAAACCTCCACTGCATCTGCTATGGAGACTACCATACCCTTGGGCAGAAAGGCTCCAAGTGTTTGGGAAGCTGCAATGTAAATGCTGCAAAAACCCTGTAGCTTTATGAAGTTGCCAGACTTGATTTTGCACCTGCTAAAAGCCTATCAGCCTCCCTGACATCTTTCAGATGCTCCATGAATACCAGCAGAATAAAAGCAAGACATATTCACTCTACAAATGGCACTAATAGGAAGCAAGAGGCAGTTCAGTATTCTTCAAGATGCAGTAAAAACTGTTATTCCAATTTGCCCCTAGTGATGCTGACTGCTGTTGTGCTTGTTTTGTTTAAAGAGTCGATGACCAATCAACCCATAACTCTTAGTTTCATTCCTCTCTCTGGGAAGCCATGTGTCAGACAGAAGTAACAAGGGCACCTGATGACAAACCCAAGTCCTGTTCCACAAACCTGAACAGCCTGAACATTAGTTCTGTGTTTCAGCCCTTTTAGAGCTGCTGAACACCTGTAAGATCAAGTTACAAGGTTCAGTTCTAAAATTCTGCCTAGAGAAGCACAACGGCCAGGAACTGCCAAGGTCAAAACTGAGCCATGAGGGTCAGCATGAAACAGAACAGGATCTGTGGAAACATTTCCAATAACAAGAATGGACTCAGAAAAATTAGCTACAAAGGACAAAACCTTCCTTGCACCTAAACCCAGATATTTTTTCCATAGCCGAATATAACAACGAGCATTAGAACTTTAAACTGTGTGATATAATATAAATTTATCCTGTTACCTTTAGCATCACATAGCTTTCAGACACCAAGATCATTTTGTACTTTCAATAAAGGAGTTGTTAAAAAGAAGAAGTTTCATCAAAATAGCAATGGGAATCTTGTAAATTCTGATGAGGCTGGACTGAGCAATCATCACAATTGTGAAACCAGCACAAAGAATGTGATTGAAAGAAATTACCTTTGCATGGATACTTTTCAGTATACAAGAATTTGATCAATTAGTTGAATACTGTGATAATCATATTTCTCCCAATCTTTAAGACTACCATAGAAATTCAATCCTCTTTCAAAGATTTTTTTTAAAATCCCAATATGCAGGTACCAAAGTAAGAAATACTGTTACAAAAAAAGAGAGAGAAATCAATAAGATATGATCCAACACCCCCCTAAAAGCTGAAAATTTGAAGGACAGGTATGATGGTTTTGTTGGATGGATGCTCCACAGAAGAACAGATGGATTTTGTTCCCTGCAGATTGCTTTTTTCTCCATGAGAAGGACAGATCAAAGTCCTAGCAACGTAGCTGCATCCCAGAGCTCTCACTCATCTCCTGATACAAATGACAAGTACAGATCAGACACTCGTATCTCACGAGAAAGGAAAATTCACAGACTTTATGTGAGGTCTTCAGGATGGGGTGGTGGATCAGTCAGTGTCACAGACTGGACTATTACACTGAAATATTTGTTCTCAGTTCAGCAAAGTATGGCAAACTCTCCCACTATTCAGGCTCTGGGGTCCCAGGAGTGTTCCTAGGGATACAAGCTCAGCTTCAGGCCACAGGCAAAGGGGCAAACTGTCTAGCAGCAGATCCATGCCCAGCAGCAGAGAGATGAATCAGCAACTACAGGGTGCACAGAAGGGACTATTAGGAATAGCCTGTGCTTTTAAATCACATTTGTTTCAACAGGTTTTTGGTCAAAGTAAGAGTGTTTTTTTCAACAGTGCTTCTAAGGAGAAAGGGGAAAAAAAAAAAGCAACCAAACAACCAGCAGATGAAATAAATGGAGATGCCCATAACAGGTAAAAGTGCTTCCATGAAAAATGGAATTATCAAAATCTGCTTTCCTACCAGTTTGATATGAATGGTCTCTAAACACTTCTGAATCTTCCATAAAAGTCCTCCCTTCTCCACCAAGCCATTTCTTTTTCACTGAACTTGTAGGAACATAATCACTTTTGACACTTCACTTGCTCCATCACATTTGAAGTAAGCCAACAGGTTCCCAGAAGGAACAGTATCTTCTTCATTAAGAAGAGACACAGACAGAAAAATGAGACAGCTTTGAAGCTGTTTTCAAGGGGAGTGTGTGCTGTGGCTTGACAGAATGAGATGCTAAAAGTCTTGAGAGGTAAGAGGCACAAACAACATGGACTTTGCATAGAATTTTTTCCCCAATCCATCTCTCAAGTTTTAATGAACTGTCATCATAGTGGTTTTGAATAGTAAGTACCTGAGCATGCAGCATTTTTAGATCTCCTTTAGGAGTTCCTATATTTAGAGCAGCACTGCCTGAAAAATCAGGAAGTTTCTGCTCTAAAGTCCTTTTGTCAAAATGCAAAGCTGAGTGGAAACACCTATTTATAACAAATTCAATTCAAAAAGTCACACACTAGGTTTAGCCAAGATTACTCCAAAATCCTTTTGGAAAAAAGGCTGGGAGAGGCTGGGAAATACATTTTTGTACAAAACTCTGCATTATTTGCAGAAGCTTCCATGCAAAAATATATTTTTGTCAGAAAACTCTCATAGAAAGAGGAAAAAAATGTATTTCCTGTCCAGTTTTGGCATCTTGCCTTTCAGTGACCAATAATAACAGCCCAGTAAAAACAGACCACAACACACAGGATCCAAGTGTTTCCTCCAGATGCACCTGCAGATGTTCCTTTGCCTCGAATACAAGAGTTCTCTCTCTACTAAATCTCATCTTTGCAGGATGACAATTTGAAATAAATACATCTAGTTACATCAACAGGATCTGATTTTATCAGCATTTTTATTTCCTTCTATAAGTTATTCCACACAGAAGAGCATTTTGCATGGAAATAAAAGAAGACAAGAAAATACTGTTTTAGCCACAACTGGTGTATGATTGAAAGTCAGCCTAACAAAATGACACATTTCTGAAATTGAAATTAAAACAAGGATACAGATGAGAAAGGCAGACTAAACTTTTAAAGGACCTGCATTTGTATTAAGCCTGCAACACTATTATGTTTCCACTTTTACTACTGCTACATTTCTCTGTCATTGAGAAGGCCTTGGCTAACACAGCAAACATCACAACGTGCTGATAAATAATTTTATTAAGTTTCACCACAGTGATCCTTCCTGAAGATGCACAGGGAAAGGTGTCAGTCAAACTGCACCAGAACATCTTGCCCTGGACTCACAACAGTGGTTTTGCAGAGAGCCAAGAGGAAGTGTGCAGCTCTCAGCTGCATGACTGCTCAGCTGGGGCTCCTCCCGTTCCTGATTCCTGGTTTGCAGAATACTGGGAAACAACAGAGGCAGAAACATGAATGGTTTGTTTAAAGTAAAACATCCTCCAGCAAGCAACTGCACTGGGTTATGAGGCTCAACAAGCAGCTGAGCACTGGAGTGTGAAGGGATGGGACAGAAAGGCTCTCAGACAAACACGAGAGGGGTGTACAGCACCGAGAAACCAGAGACAGAGAATCCTCATCTTCCACAAACACAGACTGGGGAATGTTCTTAAAACAATGGCAGATACAAAGGTTTGGGTGAATGCTCTGTCCAGAGAGGTCTCTGAAAGCAGCAGCACCAAATCCCATGAACACTGTAGATGCTGCAGTGAGCCCATCTGCTGCATTCCTCATCACCTCAACAGGTTTAGCTAAAGCTCCCATCTAGGAGCTCAAGGATTGCATTATCCTATTCTTAACCATACCCAGGGTAAATCAAGCAATAACTTAACAGGAATGATGGAAGTCTATTATTTAATACAGGATGTATGTTTCTTACATAATTTTTTAAAAGGTCGCTATAGACAGACATAAGCAAAATAAAAATTATAATGGCTGTATTCTGCTGTTTCTTAAAGAACATGTGTCATATTGGAAGAAAAAAATGACAGACTTATATCCAGACACCACTAATAAACAATCACAGCTTCTCCATTTATATTTATATTTATATGCAGTTGGCTAAAATCTAACTGCACAGTGCATAAGAATTTTCAAGTATCTCACCAATAAACTGATTAATTTATTTGGCTGTCATCAACCAGTATGTGGATTTCCTCAGCCACACCCAACAGCAAATACTGTTAGTGAGTGGATTCCTTCCTCATTTGCTCCTTCTCCTTCCTTTGACTGAGTGAGGAACACTCTGAACTACTAAAAATACAATCTCATACCCAGAATTACAAACCATGTGAGATTTACTAATTGTTAGATTAATCAGTAAGGGCCAAGGCAAGAAATTTTGCAAGATTTAAGTGTATTGCATGCCAGCGGGTAAGACACAGAAATTATATTTCAAGGTCCTAAGCCAGTATCTAAATAAAACTTTTTATGGCTTCCTGTACTTGCTCAAAAGTGAATGAACAGTGGATGGAGCTCCCTTAAACTATATCTGTATGCTGGTTATGAAATCCAGTAACAAAATAATACAGAAGACTTAATTTTTCTCTACCACTATGCTCTAAGAGAAGTTGAAACTAAAGGTCACAGAGGATTTCATTCCTCCACGGCTCAGTTTTTGTTCCATGCTGAATGTATCAGCAAGGGTGTTGTTTATCATGAAGGGGTGTTTTTTAATTGTTTGGTTTTGATGCATCCTTGAGGAATTAGACTTAGACCACCAACTAATTTCACACAGACCACCCAAGTATTATTCCCTCAGTATCAAAAGCAGAAATTATTTTTTAAAACTTTAAAATTTTGCTTTTGTCTCCAGTGCTGATTGCAATTTAACACCACCAGAGATACAAGAACTCTGCTGTAAATCAGAGCAGAGGAGTCCTGCATAAAAGCAAGGACTATTTAAAGACAACACACAGAGCCATGATGGAATCCATGCATGCTGAACAACGTTGACATCATGGCACAGTTCACCCCAGAGAGTCAGTTTTCCATGCCCCAGGCACATGCTCAACTGCCTTTTATCAGCACTATTAGTCATTAGCATGACAGCAATATAGGATGAAATCAGCATCCCTTACATGCAGAGTTACCTTAAATGCCATCCAGCCACTGAAACACAGATGCCTGGAAAATTACTCGGAGCAATATTGAGCTTTTGCTTGTGCTAGTGCATTTTTCAATTGATGCAAACACATTAAGACAGTTAATCAATTACAAATCAAAATCCATTCCCTCTACTATTCCTGAATGCAATTTTGTTCAGGTAAAAGCACTATGTTGAAATACTTTGAACTGACCATGGAGTGTATAATTTCTGAATAACAGCAAAACAAACTCCTCCAAGGAGTTTGCCTATTTCAGACACAAACCTCTGTAGTTTTAAAAGATGTTTCAGCTATTTTCATAATCAATTGCTCTCTTCTTCCAGGAGTTTCCAGATAATGCAATGTGAAAATTTGACTGTCCATATTTTCCATTACAGGATTAGCATATGGATAAAAGACTTGGCCAATCAGAGCTAATTTGATACTCTACACTAAAACTATAATGTGGACTATTTTACTAAAAAAATTAAGATTCACATTCTTTCATTAAGCTGCTGCTTTTTTCCTTATTTGTGTCACACAGTTGAGACACAGGATAAAGTGTTTGATTTGCAACTTGTACATCAGCAGTCCCCACTTGCCCTGCATGAATGAGGATCACAGTGCTCAATCCTAAACAGAGGTACAGTCATAATTTAATAGCTTTAAAATTAATCACTTTCATGTCAATATTATTGCATGGCTGTATTACCCAAACTTGATTTTCTTCCCAAGCAGGTCATGGGTGAAGCACACTGTGGGTTCCACTGCATCTCTGAAGTGACCAAGTGCTAACAGAAGCACCAAAAACACTGCCTAGGGCTGATCCCATGGGAAAACCCTGAGTTGCAGATCTTTGCCTTCAGCAGCAGCTGACAGGCTAAGGCAGCAGAGCAAATCAGAATCTGCACCAGCAGCTTTTCCTCTAAACTGACAGAACAATTTGATATATTTCCTATGCCTATATGTGCAAAATCAAAAATTTGCATATTGAAGTTTTTGCACTCTAATTTAATATTATTCAGGGGTTTTGACTTGAGACAAAAGCTGATAGCCCTCCTTTAGAGAGCTGAACCCCACCTCTAGTGCCCAGCTCCCAAAAAACAATTCTGCCTCATATTCTGCCATAGTTTAATGGACTAAGGCAAAACCAAAAGGTCTCACAAGTTACTATCTGGAACTGAAGCATCTGAAGAACTGCACTGAAAAAAGAGAAATAGAAATACCAACATTTCTAATTATATTTTCCTCCAGAATCAGAAAGATATTCTTGTTAACAAGAAGGATTTCAAAGGCTTCTGTCATGTAGTATCTGGCACAGATGAATCCATTAGTTTTATGTCATCTTTTTCCTCACCAACACCTGTCTGTCCAAGTCCAGGCTCCCACCTGGGCATCATGACAATCTCTGCTCCAGTGTGCTCCAGGCTCTTTGCAGCCCCAGCTGCTTGCTTTATTTTCCATATCAGATCTATTCCTGTGGCAGTCCTGTTTAATAACAGTGCTCACATACAAACAGAATTGAGATGTGGGGTAAATTGATGACTTGGGCAAAGTCACAAATATTTTTTTGCTGAGGAAGCTTCCTGAGTTCTGTATTCACTGAGCAACCCACTGGCCTATAATTGTCCCAGTCTGGCAGCATCTCTGAACACATAAAACCAGATTTTCTAAAGATGTAAAGCTTGAGCAATATATAAAGTGTACCATGATGATAAGAAATACCATATAAATGCAATTATTGCCATGCAGAGGAAACCTTGGCTGCTTTCCATATAAATGACATCAACAATAATAGCAGAAGGAATAAGACCATGGTATCAAGATTATAGTTTACATAATATTTTAATTCTAAGTTACATAAGCTATTGTCCTGCAATTATTTTGCAACACCAGTTTTTTTCATACTTCAAATAAAATATGATGGCAAAACACTGAAAACACCTTACATTATGTTTTGCTGCATAGTCAAGTGGCTGCTTAAATTTTGGCAAGATTTTCATACTCCTTATTTGCAGAAACTTAAAATTTTGCTTGGACTTTTTATTTAATTTTCAAACAAGTGTTTCTGTGCTTTTGCAACAAGGAACACAAAAATTAGCACTAGGCCATAAGCAGAAGTAAGAACCAAAAGCAAGTCTTACAAAACAGTCTTGTTCTTCAGTGAAGTATTTCAATTTTCTGATGTATCTGTCTCGAGACAGGCAATATAAAATACAGGAAGAACTCATTTTGAATTTTTGTCACCAGCTGTGATGGAAATGCAGGATGGGCATAAGTTGCTTAGGCTTTTTTCATTCAAAAGAAGATTAATGTGGTGGGGGAAACTAGGTGCAAAGTGAAGTTCTGGGATGTTTTAGGTGAGACCACCTGAAGCCAACCAAATTAGTAACTGGATATTTCAGGTACTCCAGCACCTGCTGCTTAAGCAGCAAAATTTATTCTACCTAGGAATATTCCAGACAGGCAAAATGATCATCTAGACTTAAAACTGCAGGTAATTTGGTCATTTGAACACGAAAAGAATCCATGTTTAATCAGTATTAATAAATATACTAATACTGTTGAAACTATTATCAATTATTAATATGCTTGGTAAAACCAAAACAGCACTCCTCACTTTTCTGATGCAACATATGCAACACTAACATTTTCCAGGCACTCATGAGAAGTTTTCAGTAATAAATTATTTCTTTAAATTACAAAAATACATATATATGCATGTGTGTATGTACACACACATAGTTTTTTGGATGATGAAAACAGTATAGTCTCAATTTTATTCGTATCTACAATGTTAAGATTAATTTTTGTTTTGTAATTGCCTAGTCTTTTAACAACAGTATCTACTATTTAATATGTTTTTCCTATGGATTCTGTTTATCTTCTCAAAAGCAAAAATGTACAAGTGGTGTTTTGGATTGGCAGTTCCATGCACCATTATTTCTAGATAAAGCTAAATTTAACCCTAGAACTTGTAACAAAACACAGACATTACAATTCGCAATGATTTTTTTTTTTTTGTCCTGCTAAGGGTCAACACCAAATAATAGACAGTCTCTCTACCACAGGGAAGCCATGACTTTTACACATTTCAATGGTCTTTTCAAAAGAATTACACATTTCAATGGTCTCTTCAAAAGAAGCCGAAGAGGAAAATCCATTCTGCTGCTCAACTGATCCTGCCATCTCTGGAAGCATTTTGACTTATCCTAACTGCAGCAAACTTTAAAGAGCCCAGCAAGGAAGGGTTTAGAGGAAATGGCAGCTGCAAATACTGCTCTCCAAGTGAGAATCAGTTTTGCCAGGGCAGGGGCTCCGGGCTCTGGAGCCAGGCTGGCGGGAAGGGGAAGCCGCGCGCTCGGGGCGGCGCAGCGGGAAGCAAGGGGAGAGTCCCAGGCCAGCCAGCAAGATAATGAATACAATCCAACCTCAGCACCGGGCACAGAAAGAAGTCTGACTTTGATTTTTAGCTCCAAATTCAAACAATGCGATTAATGGCAGTCTGCTGCTTTCCTCCCATTGTAAGGAGGCGTAAAACAAGCTTTGTTTGGTTTAGCAAGAGAAGACACTACTGGTACTGAGAGCTGTGCAGAATCCAGCCCCACATAAAGAATTACAGGACAGATTAAGGATTTAGTGCCTACAGGGACAGATAACAGGTGGGATTTCCACAAGAACCTGAGTTAGGTGGCTATATCTCAGGTAAATTAAGGAACAAAAGGAGAAAAGCCTCATATTGATACTGATTTCTGTGGATTGGTGTGGCTTTAAGAGACTGTTTGCCTAACTGCTCCAGCTTTTCCAATGGCTTCACTGGAAGGAGCTACCAACAATAGCAACCAAGCAAAAAAGTCTTTAAAAAACAATTTAAAAATCTTTCTTCACAATTACTGAGGTTTTGTGCCCATTTCTTAGAAAGTGACCTTGTGAAACGCTACTGCTTCACAGCTAAGCAAAAGCAGCAGCAAATTTCCAAAAAGAGAACACTAAGAATCACAAGCCTGAACACAATCCTTTTAAACTGGAACTACATAATCTTTCACAGCACATTCATGTTCAGCTCATCTGTGATTAATGTATACCAACTGAAGTCCATCCTCAGTTGTTATCTGAGGAAGGACTACGCAGGAGAAGAAGGAAAATATTTAGTTGGGTGTTATAAAAATAGGAAACTAGCAATAAAATTTAGATCCTACTGAATTTAACAATGCCATTATTTAACTTTATTCAGAATAATCCTTAACAGAAACTTCCATTTTCTAGCTAATTAAAAACCCCAACCATATGCCTCCCAGAAACAGAGAGAAGAATGAATAAAAGAAAACCCAACATCAATACCATAAAACTGAAGAAATAGATTCCAGATGTTTAAAAGGCAGATTCTTTTCTTAGTTTCTCTAAAGTAGGTATGAAATTGGAAGGTTGGATTCTTTCCATGTTGTCTTCCAACTATCTTATTGATGTAAAATTGTTTCAGTGGAACAGGGCTGCCTTCATTACCATCACAGAAGAAATACTTTGTGTCTCATGCTATCCAAACTGTTCCGACCAGAAATGCTACAACAATTTCAGTCTCAACTGTGCTATAGCAAATCCAATCCTCTTTTAGCCTTTCATGCAGTCCTTCAATACCAGTAATGTTGGCAGTAGCAGCATTGTTAGAAGGAATCAGTATGAAACTATCACATAAATACAACCCTGAGTGATGGTAGCTGTGACTTCAACAGCATCTGGTATTTGTGACTCAGAAAAAGAATGTGGTAACTTGATAGTTCCATTTCAATACTTTATATGGGGAACAGAGTTTGGGCAAAGAAATTAGGAAGATACCAGTTCTCACACACAACTTTGACAGCCTGTGTATCTGCCATACACACAGGAAAACTGCTCTGACTACTCTTACTATGTACTGAATTAGGAATCAGGAGTCTTGTTCCCTAGGCAAAAAAAATGAACACTGCAGAGAAACTGTAGAATGTATTGGACAGTATTCGTTGCACCAGCTTTTCACAAGGTTATTTGTAAATTATTTTCCTCCAAAGGCAGAAGCAATGAAATTAAATACTCTCCAATGCGTTCCATAGTTCTTTCTGTGTAGCTAAACTGGCATAGAAGAAAGATGTTTTCATTCCCTACTCCAAATATTTCACCAGATTCCTGTTCTCAGTTTTTCAGAAAACACAGTGCCTGACAACTCAAGTGATCTGTCCAGTCAGTGGAAAGAGTTCCAGTGATGCCTGCTGAGACCCAGGAAAAAACCACAGAAACCTGGGCTCATGCTATTTCACAGCCCATAGCCCAGGTCAGCCTTTCTGGTGCAATTTAGAGTTACAAAGCTGTAAATGACAGTGCAAAGAAACAGAACCATGAAAAGCTGGACCACATCCTAACGTGGCAAATGGCTTGGCTACCCTGGTGGAAACTCTGGGAGTTCCTTCAGAGAAGACATCAAACAAGATATGACAGCACGTGTGAAGTCTCCCTCCCCTTTTCCCAGTCAGAAAATTAGGAAAAGTTCTTGAACAACATAGGATTTTCTTACATAGCTTAGTCAAACACTGAAATACTGATAAGGGAAATGCTTAATCTACCTAAGGGAAGCTAAATAACTTTTAGTGAGGTATACATTCTTCTGAAATGACACTATCAAACCCTCCAAAGCAGTATCTTAACAAAACAAGAGATGTAATTTCTGATGCTGACTGTATCCCACAAAGACTACATAAGTCAAATATTTCTTATATAAGTTAGATGTCTGACTTTCCCTAAGTATGCAGAATTTATGCTCTCTAATAATAAAGACCTGGAACAAAAGTGATTATTTAAAACAAAAAACACAAATCAAAACAACAAAACCCAAACAAACTATAATTAAAGAATTTTAATCTTCAAATCCTGAAACCATTAGTTAGTAGAGTCTTCATAAAATCATAGAGTCATTTAGATTGGAAAAGATCATTAAGGTGTTGTGTGCAATCACTAATCCAGCATTGCCAAGTCCACCACTGGACCAGGTTCCTAAGTGCTACATCCACAGGTCTTTCAAATGCCTCCAGGGATGGTGACTCAACCACTTCCCTGGGTAGAAGATTCTGATGCACAAATTTTTCCTGATATCCAGCTTAAACCTCCTCTGTCACAACTTGAGTCAGCTTCTGTTTTGCTCTGATTTAGATCATTCAAAATCAGATTTGAAATCCAGTACACCACGACACATTGGGGAAAAAATCCCCCAAACCTATTTTTTATTAATGGTCAATTTGCCACTGTCAAAGTTAGAAGTTTAACTACTGACTAATAACTCCTGCATTTGTACACAAAGTATTATATTCAGTAAAATGCTCCGAGAGAGGATTTTCAAAAAGGACCTGACTATAATTTAGTAACTACAACCAGCAAAAAGATTTTAACAATAATGAATCCTTAAAACACATAACCCTTCCCCCAACTTAAAAATGTATTTAGCACCCTGAAACAGGGATAAATGCATTTTACTAACTGCAAATTCAGTATGTCACTAAGTATACTTTTCTAGTCTTTCAATGATGAGTGCACAGTTAACTCAAGAGCAGATATAAATCTAAATCTCAAGTCCTTTTCCAGTCTTTATAAAGCTCTTTTTTTAAAGAATTACTTCCACTTATATTAGCCTTGCAGCACAATAGACAGACAAACTCCAATTTTCCAGAGAAGTTTGCAAATGCACTGAAGAACCTTGCCCAAAGTCAGGATGGCAGATGTATGAACCACTCCAGTTATGGGGTTTAACCAGACAATCCCAGACTCAAAAACCTTATTACAAAATGGGTTCATCATTTTTATTAATATTCAGCATTAATATTATCTTGCCTGAAGTACTGGCTTTGCACGAGTCTCAAAGTGTATTTAATATAATAACTAAATATTTCTCTTCACTACAAAAGCTCTGAGCACACAAAAACTGCATGCTCTAAAACAAACATCTGCCATTGTGGATATTCACAAATCACAAAATCTGCTACAACTATGGAGTGCACACAAATGAATTATAGAAAAAGTCTCTTAGAATTTTTTATAAACTTTAACTCTACTTTTCTTCAAAAATACTTTAAAGCATTTAAAACTAAATAAAAACTTGTTTAATCCACAAGCTGTTCTAAAACCAAAGTAAATCAGAAACTCAAGTTGCTGTAGTTGAAAAATTAAAACTCCCCACTATTTAAATTTCACTTCCCATGTTTGCAGCCAAGGAGACTTTCTTAATCCTCTTTTTTCTTTATTCAGCAGGTATGATGTGTGATTCTCATGCTGACATTTACGAAGCACTGAAATATTTGTGAACTCTGCTTCTGAATATAATATTAAATATAATGCTAACTGAACACGTGGCAGTGCATTGTGGTTTAGTTACTCAACTGAAATGCAAAGCACTATTTTTGTAACACTAAGAACTCAAAGCGTCAAACTCGATCCTAAAATTCTGCCCTCTGCCTGTGGAGCACTCTTCAGGTGAGAAGGCAGTTCCACAGAGACAGCTGATTTTTGATTTTTGACAGCCCCAAAGAAATCCTGACACAGGATTACCAGGAGAGCTGGGCTGTTAGATGGGCACTCTTCAAACAGAACATGGGATGCTTCCAGGGCTTTGTCACACTACAGTTAAATATTACACCTATTACAGCTACTATGGCTAGGATTTGAAGAAGCCTGAGCACAGTCTGAAAGTGATTATACATTCACAGTTTCACTTTTCTGAAGTCTAAATAGGAAAAGAAGTTCTTTATTCCTTTCTTGCCTCATGATATTGCTGTGCAAATGTAAACAATTAAATTGCTCTGAAAAGGAGAAGTACAGCTGCTTCCAGTGTTCAGGCAGAGGTGAACAAATACCCTGGGTCACTTTTATCTCCTACAGAATGTTCATGAATTGCAATGGAAGATGTGTCCTTTAAATAGCACCATTCACAGCACAGCAGACTTCCATGGGGAAGTTAAAAAATGCAGTATTGCAGATCTTTTGAAAACACTGAGCCTAATAAAGAAGAAAAGCATATGCTTCAAAATTCACCAGAAAGATCCAGTTTCCAGGTACTGATCTGGGAATTATAACAGAGAATTAAAAAAGGAGTATTTCTCAGTGTACCTTTACAATACTGCAATATAAATAAGATTTTTTTTTAATCTCTTGTGTCTTAGAGGAAGGAGTCCCACTGGTGTAAACTGGAATTATTAAAATTCCTCAGATATATTCAGGTTGAGTATTTTGACCTAGATGCTGATATTATTTTACCACTAATAAATGCTTAAGCTTAGTGTGTACATGTGTGTGGAGATTACAGAAGTATAATTTCTTAGAAATATACCTCATCCTCACTATAGAAGAATTCAAGGATCTACACAGCATGAAATAGCTACGAGTCTAAAGCACCAGGCAGTTTGTTTGCTAAAGCTGCTAGTGCACATTAAAATCTCTATTTCACATTATTCCTGATATCTATCATATATAATTCACCTTTTTTTTATAAATATATGGAAGACATATGGCAGAAATAATGAAAGCAAAATAAAGACTATAATAGGAAAAAAAAAAGAGACTAAGTAGCAGGCAGGGCTTAGAGTATATATCTCAGCTGGCAACACTGCCCTTCTAAAAATTCAGAGAAATAATGAAAAGGCTTAAGCTTCCTTTTTGGACTTTGCACCTTCCTTTCAAAAACCCTGACTTCCAAGTGATGCAAGGTTTACTAAGTCATTTCTAATTCTTTAATTCTACTGCCTTTTACAATGGCAAAACATTTTCCTGCCACAGAGCATTCATGAAAAGGCTCAGATAGTTTAACCTTTTAAGACTATACTTAAAGAAAACAGATTTTTGATATTCCAGCTGTTTATACTACTGTCAAATTCATATTTTAAAAACAGTAGTAGATCTTCAGGCTATGTTGAAGGCAGTAGACATTTGGTTCATGATATTCATGTTTTCATACTCCAATTGATGCATGGAATAGCCAGGAACATGTCTTTAATGTGTGTATTTTCTCATTTATCCACCCCCTAATTGATTCATCAGAATAGATTATACCAAGGCCTTTTGTCCCAATAAACAGGTCTCACTATTGTTGGGAACCAAGGGTGAAGAGGGAAAAGATCTATTCAGAGCACATTACTGCATCAGCAAAAGTGTAGAGCAAAACACTAACAAATCATAAGAGTAGAGATTATGTATTTTATGAAGTATAACAACCCTCCCACACCCCAAACTCTAATTTTATAGGCATTTTCCACATCTCATCATGGTATACAGTGAGTGTTGGACTCACCCATGTTGCATCTCCTATTATGAAATAGCTAGCCACACACAGATTTCAGAAAATACATTTCTATTTCAAAACTTACTACTAGTTCATGTTTCACTTATGTATGAAAACACCACTATAGCTTTTAATGTGATACATTCTCCTGTTTGCTTCAAAAAACACACTAGGCATAGGCAGTGATAAAATTAAACATTCCTATTCCAACAGCACTGCATGATTTTGTTAAAAAAAAACCCCAACATATGGAAATCAGAGCTTTTACTACATAAATGGAAAAGAGAGCGACAGCAGTTGGGAACATGGCATGTATATGAGTGTCAATCCTTTTTCAGCCTAACACAGTTTTCCTTAAGCAAGTACAGACTCTTCCAGTACAATATAAAGGTGCCTTTAAGCCAAATTTTCTCTCTATGTCTTGCTCCCTGCAAAGCATTTTTATTTTGGCAAGTGGCTCAAAGCCTGCCAAGAAAAGGTCGCTGATCTTTGCCTGAAAAGCTCGAGCCAGCTTTATACAGTAAGGGCTTAGTACAAACACACAATGCTTACCAGATGTTCAATCAGCTAACTGGATACAATCCAAGGGATGGCTATAAATCCACAGAGAGATGTTCCTTACGAAGGCATTTGCCACACAAAGTTAAATTTATATAAGCAGCCTTTGGAGAACCTCTACACTGAGCAGCCTTTAAAAGGCTCATGCACTAACAGACTGAACTGGCACCAAGTGCTGGTTTTGTGCTCACAGATACCTTTAAAAGGAAATTTAGGGTCCAACTGTTAACCTGCAAGGTTCATTTTCCCAAACAAATGCCTGTGCTCGAGTCAGTGTCAACTGGCAAGAGTCAAAAACTTAATGCAGACTCAGACTCTTATTCCACAGCTCCTCTTCTCAGGCTTTCCAGTTATTGTCACTGGGGTAACAACACAAAACTACCTGCTCTCAGATGCTACCAACGGGTGAAATTTTGTCTCAGAAGAAATACATCACCTACTGCACCAACAAGCAAATGCACATGGGATCAGGTACTGCAGTTATCTACTGACATTACATATTCTAACAGATTGGGGAAAATAAGAGATTTCTTTAGAGGGATTCATTTGAGATGAGAAAGTTGTCTGACTGAGCAATGCAACCTACAAATCTCCATATTAGTATAAATGCAATACTTGGGAAGATTTTTTCATGGGTTTTTTGTTTCATTGGTTGATTGTCTTTAAAAAGGGAAAAAAAACTCTAGAAACTCAATATCTGGATGGTTAAATATTTCTTATAGTTCTTTTAAAAAGTTATAAAAGAGATCAAAAACCCTGGAAAATATTTTCATTTTTGTAATAAGCATCCACATATCAACACTGATGTATTTTAGGTTTAAAATAAGTAAGACTCGAGAAAAAAAAGCATATTAGTAGCAGCTTTGCATTATCCCTCCTAAGAGAAGGAAATAAAGGCATAGCAGAAGGAGAAAACTTTTCAAATCATTTTGTTTCTTTTGTTTCTTTGATTTTAACCTTTCCCCTCAGTTATAGTTTGAAGGAGTGCTGATTGGGTACTGAACAAATGAAAACCTGAATGGGGGAAAAAAGTAAATCTCCAAACCCTACCTGAATAAAACCAAAGCTTCAAAGGAAGTAAGTTCTCAGTTGATACACTACATAAGGAATTTTGAAAAGGAACTTTGTGTTTAAGTTTGTTGTTAAGTTTTTTGTTTTTCTCTTAAAGCAGGGGAGCCAGGAGAAGGAAAGTCAAAGAGCCAGTACAGGACTCTACCTTTATCCAAGCCATGAATAAAATTGTGAAACCAGAGCTTTAGATTGAAGTCCATCTTACTGAGACTGAACAGAGCAGAGCAACCAATGTGTGCCTGGTTTTCCTGACTGGATATTTTGCTTTACAGTAGGAAGAGAGAAAAGCTGTACAATATTGACCCTTCAAACCCTGTATCTCCCTGAGCACACAATATTCCCAAGAGCTTCCAGGGGAAGCTGCATTTGTAGAGCTCTAACTTGCAAACCTACATGAGTCAAGTGACTGAAGACAAAACCCACCCAGTTAACACTGACAGTTCATCAATGCCAAGCTCAGTGCCATAGTTTCAGATTATTTTAACTCCCAGAAAAAGACCCAGCCTTAAGTCTAAAAGTACAAGGTTCAAGTGTCTTGCCAAGTCTCCAGATGTCAAACAGCATCTTTACTTCAGATACTTTACATTTCACCACTGGAAGACTGCTTGCCCCAATGCCACAAGAGATCTTTTTGTGCAAATCCTTTCTGCTTCACCTTTTCTGCTCTGGAAAAGCTGCAGGGGCTACTCAGGTCCCCCTGAGAGATCCATGCTCTGACCAAACCACTGACCTCCCAAGGGGTCTGCCTAAGACATTTCCAACCCTCAGCTTCTTCTCAAACATTAACATACAGAGAAAAGTAAGAATGTGTGAGCTGAATGCTCAATCAAATTCTGGGGACAAAATAAGAGATAAGAGGAGATAAGAAGGTTTTTCATAGCAAACCTATTATGATTGTGACTCCTTTTTTCCATGTGTTTACCATAAGTCCATGGGTTATTAGAAAATTGGTTCTCTATCCATTCTCATTTAAAAACAAACAAGCAAAATAATCTAGTAAAGAGGTAATGCTTGCAAACAAGTGGATAAACCAGCAAAGAGGAAACTAATACAATAAAGAAGGTTGATTCCTCTGCTGAAATCTTAAATTTACTTGCAGTGAAATGCTTGAACCTTTTAAGAGAGATGCTACTGTCAGGAGGAACAACAAAGATGGACTAGAGATATATTCTGTTAAAGAGATCTGTCAGCAGAAATAAAGAAAAAAAATTGTACTTTCTGAGAAGGATTCTGAGAAATTGAGAAATGTTTCCAGAAAGAAAGGTGAGCTGCTCTTCACCTACCAGAAGAATATTCAGGTCTTTC
Source organism: Sitta europaea (assembly GCA_013400255.1). Lineage (NCBI taxonomy): Eukaryota > Metazoa > Chordata > Aves > Passeriformes > Sittidae > Sitta > Sitta europaea. The sequence continues at coordinate 1,607,681 of VXBS01007995.1, forward strand.
TGCTGAGTCAATAACATAAATTCTGACCAAACCTGAGAATTCTTTCACTGCCTGCTTCACTGCAAAATCAGCAGCTGATGGCCACGAGGACCTGACAAACAAACAGCCTGTCAAATTTGTATTTGCAATAGAACCTTCGACTTCAGCAACACAAATTCCTAAAACAACCAAGGAAAATGCTCCCTGATTCAGACTTTGAAATTTCTGATGAAGCACCTTCTACTGCTCTCTGTTCAAACAGTGTCTGGCACAACCAGATCTCATTCACTGAGCTCTTCTAGCTCAAAAAACAAAATTAATGATGATGACAATGACAACTACAAGTACTTCAAGGAAAAGCACTGGCAAAGAGACACCTCAGGAATTGTAGAGAAAGTTTTTATCCTGCAGGATATTTTCTGTGAACAGATTTTTGCAAAAGGATGCTACAACATGGAACTGAAATGCAATTTTTCTTGCTGTATCAATCCTACCAAAGTTGAATGACTGAAACAAATCCTCTGGATATTGTGATTAACAACCTGTTAATTATGATTAACAAGATGTTGCAGATCTATCAAGTTTGGGTCATAAAAATGGAATTAAGAATCATTCTCTGCTTCTGCTAATACTTTTTTCCTGCAGACCTTCTGATATGCCAATCAATAAAAACCATATCTGCAAACCTGAGAGACTAGAAGCAAATGGCTAAGAACTGCAAAACCTCTTATGAATTCCAATGTTTTGAATTACATGTTAACTATATAACCTGGTGTAGAGCTCTAAGGACTTTTTGTTGGCTATTTCAATGTAAAAATGCCAGATAATAAATGTAAACAAAATGTTTTCTATTCACAAAATACCATGACTTCAGTTTGCAGGCTTTATTGTAAAATATCACCTTATGTTCATCTTGTGCAACTTGAGTATCTTACAAGCAGATGACTCTGAAGAGGAATGTATTAGGAGCTGTGGTATTTTATTGCAATTCAACTGCCCACTCGAAAATGGGGAATCTGTGACTGTACAGAAAGACAATTCCACAACACAAATTGGACCATCTAACAATGATAAATAATCATTACAATTGATTAGACATAGAACACAGGAAAAGACCTTTGAAGAGTTCTTAAATGTGTATTATATGTTACCTACAATAAATACAGTTAAGGGAAAAAACCCAAAGTCAGGGTCATTTGGAAGTTGTCCAAATGACAAAAAGTTGAATTAATATTGACATAATACAAATGGTAACTTAAGTTGGCAGAAAGCTACTGCAAGTAACTGTATATGTTTGTGTCCCACATAAACCAGTAATTCCAAAGAAAGAAGAAACCTTCAATGACAAATGCAGTAGGCAGGTCACAAGCTGTTAATATAGCAGCACCTGACATATAAAACTGACTTTGCTGAAAATGTTTTTAATCATTCCTCAGGCAATTTACCTCTCTTACCCACTTGCTGGCCATCTGTTACTCCAGTTTGTAAATCAAATCATCGTGTCATCATATTAGTTGAGTTTTAAACTTTAGCCTGCGTTTGGATCTTAATCAGCTACACTGGAGCTCTTAAGAATTTCTCAAATAATTAAAAAAACTCTATAAGAACTAAAAGAAAAAGATGAAAAATGGATGTAAAGACACTGCCAAAGCATGTCAATAAAACAGCCAGTGAGTGCACTTAGCACAGAAACACTGCATATGCTACAGCAACACTGAATTAATACAGAAAATCACTATGACCTTGCATACCAAGCAGCACTGAAGAAATGAATAAGGCAGCAAATCTTGCAGATTCTCCTGTTCTCTGCCAGACTGATACAGACACATCCTTCTCCATAGCCCAGGCAGAAGCTCAAGGTACAACACTAAAAACCTGTGCAACCATTAGATCCAGCTTGCAAAGTAAGAGAATAAATACAATGGATCTTTGCCAAGCTAATTCCTTTTTGCAAACACCAGCCTACTATAAACTTTGTTCATCTTATAACTGTATACATCAAGGGGAATCACCAAATGTTTGCTTAATAGCAGAACTGACTGATTACATGCCTTGCAAGACTGAGAAACTATTCTGGTAGAATAACAACTGCAGCCACCCACATTTTTATTTGGTCTCCTAAAAGCCAGCTATCAGAAATGCTTAAAGATTGCTTGCATATGGCACAGTGCATATCTATGAACTAAATTCCAACAAATCTATGTAGCAAATCTGAACTCACACTTGGTGTGTCAGGTTACACGAAGCCACATTTGTTTGTTTGACAAAAAGGATTTGCTTTTGGAACATCCCTTAAAGTTCTGGGAGGGCAGTTCCTTAAGCACTTAAAAACACTTAAAGAAACCCAACCAAAGTATTACAATTACAAAAAAAAAACTATAAATAGAATTTTACTGAATAACTGTTGCAGTTCTTTTAAGCTGTGAATAGGCAGACACCTTAGTGCATATCTACAGTTGGGAAGGTTCCACTGATACAGCTGCTTCCATTCACAGAAAACAAATATAGATTTACTCTAAAGGCACAGACCCATTTTAAATAAAGTAAATCTACAGAAGGTAAATAACCCTGCAGATCAGCTCTGGCAAAGGAAGTGTAAAGATGTGACTCACAGGTCTCACAGAAATACTGCGTACATAGTTTCAGATGGAGAATTAAAAAGACTTATTTCAAGAGCAGTTTTCTCACCATCTTCCTATGTCAACATCACCAAAATGGTAAATTATTTTGCAGAACTGATTTGGAAGCACAATAAGGAAACCTTCACGTTTCAGCAGAAAAATTTAAATCCTAACTTTTGAGAACATCACTTTCTGCGTGACAAACAGTTTATTTAGCATTTTCTTTTCAGTATGTGGGCTGGACAGTTCCTACTACAGAATTTACAGAAGACTGCTAAAATAAATAGTTACTCACCATCCCTATCAGTGCAGAAACAAACACTCAGAAACTATAAAGAGGTTCCAAAACAGGATTAATGTAAAAAGGCGATGATAAAAACACTCCTCTTTGGTTTGTTGTTGTTCTTGTAAGGGCTTTTTATGTACTTTGCTTTCCACTTCTCAGACTTCAGCATTTGTGTTTTCCAATCTTTTTCTGCTTTAAAGACTAGAACTGAATGGAAGCAAGTTCTAGAAAAGTTTTTTGAACAAATCTAAATTCCCTCAAGTTTGAACAATCCATTAGAAAAGGCAAGTAGAAAACCAACACCTCTACTGTTCCTTCTGCAGTTTGATGTAAAAATATCAGCCAGATGCTGCTGTTGATGTGCTAGGGTGGCTCTCAACAATTCTGCCTCTGCCCAAGGAGAGGCACAAGCACTCTTTCCCTGCCTTTGCAATCTGCCAGATTTCCATCTGTTCTGTGCACCTAAGCCACACAAGTCCAGGATTCAGCTTAGACAAGGGGGGAGGAGGAACAGGAATCGTCTGCTTTTGTTGAGGAAGCCAGCTAATAACAATGAACTGTTTTCATTGTTTTGCCATACAAATGCAAATAGTGCAGAGGGATAAGCAATCTGGCAGCTGGGACTAAGCAGCAATTGGATTTTAAGAGGTATATGGTAACAACACAAGCTTACTTTCCATTTATATACCAATTTATTCACATAAGGGCTCACTTGGAAAATCGGGACTTTACCCTTTTGGAGGCAGTACAGTAGAGGACAATGCTCTTTGTCTATATTAATGGATTGAACTAATCTTAAATCAATTATACAGAAAGAGATCTTGGATATCTGTCTGACAAAGCTTTTAGAGGTGCCAAATAACTGAAGCTTACATTACTGACTGCTGGTAACTAGAAACCTGCTTATATCACATAGAAGCCAGTCCAATTTTCAGTACACAGCATTACAAGACAAGAGTGGTTGGTGAGTATGTAGTACATTTTTGCAAGAAACATGCAACTTGATTGCTTCCTCCAGTTACAATTGTTGCTGTGAGTATTTCTATTTTCAGAAATTGCCAATTTTCCCCCTCCAAAACTTCAGGTGAAATAGTGATACCCATTTGTGCAACATGAAAAGAATACTATGTACTCTTGCTATTCACAGTGACGACTGGAGTGCAAAAAGCAAGATCCAGGTTCAAAAAATTGGTCAAGAGTAGCAATCACTTCAACCAACCCTGACCAAGCAAAAGCAATGCACCTAGTATAACTTTATATTCCTTTAATATTCAAGAAATACAGATCAACTACAGTGAACTGGCCCATTGAAATTCATAAAATATCTCTCAGATACATTCTTTACCTACATACATATGTACACGTACATAAAATGAAAGAGGCATTTTTGAAACATGTAGAATAAGCTACTTCCCATGTGATCTAGGTGTTTCTGTTCACTACACCAAGATGGACACTGTCATGTTAAACCAGGTGCTTCAATAAAAATTAAATATCCAAAATTACTTAGGCCACAGTCCTAATAAAACAGCCCAATAATGGGATTTCATAGTGTCACTAACAACACTATGAAATGGTTTACAAACAGCTGTACAAACCTGGTCCACTTTCCTTTGAGAGTAAAACTGGAACTCTCCTAGAGAATTTTGCAATACCTCTACACACTTTTACAGTTAATTTCAAAGGAAAGCTCAAAAAGCATACAAGCTCTATTGCATTTTGTAAGTGCACCAACTTCTCCAATTCCTACCAAATTCACCTCAATTAAATCCTCTTGGTCTTCCTGAGGGCTTCCCATAAGCATTTCCCAAGTTGTTTTCCCTCCCTGGCCTGTTTCCATGTGTTCCCCTCCAATGCTGCTGCAGGGACACAAATTTCTTTCAAAGTATCACAGGGTAATGCACTATATAATAAAGGAGACATTAAGACAGCCATTTTTTACTTTCCTGCATAAAAGTTAGAGAGTTTTAAACAACTTTGGAAGAACCAACAAGGCCATTCTTCCTGCCCTTTGACAGCCTGACACTGGAATGCATCTTGGGATGAAGAGTGAGAGCAGGCTCACCTGGGCATCAACCAGCTCTCAGGGGAAGGCTGGGTGAACATCTCCCTGCCCTCAGCCAGGATCACACCAATGCCTTTATCCCATGCCAGGTGATCACTGCCATGCCAGTCAGAAAGATATGTGGCAACTATCACCTAATTAATATTTTCTTCCATATGCAGGAAGAAAAAATGGTAGAGCATATCTTGTGTGGGTACAGAAAGAGGCTATGAGATAAAGGTTGTTTTGAAAATTTAGGATTTACAGCAATATGTGTTTTTGCAAGCTGCTGCTAGTAGAGTGCAGCAATTCATTACAAAGAACAGAAAGATAAATATGCTCTTTTGCTGTTTCTCCACAGTGCCAGGTGAAATCATTTCATTTCATAGCATTTTTCGTTTCAGCTCCTGCTGGGGTTCATGTGAATCTTCTTTATGTACTGTGAACTGATGATAACCTCATTTAACTGAACTCCATGAGCTACTGGGGGAAGCTGATCAAAGCTGATTGCTGGACATAATTTAAGATAATCAATCATCTAGGCCATTTTGGCAGATCAGGCTGTCACCAAGTGCATGACTAAGACACAGATTTGCTTCTTCATAAATTATCTTATTCCTACCATATATCACTTGACTCTGTTTAAAGTAAAGCACAGAAAATTATTTTTAGAATTTTTCTAAAGAATGTAATAAATACTTCTCTTCCATATTCGGGGCTTTTTCCAACATGTAACTGCTGTGTCACAAAAATGAAAACACTTTATATAATTACAACATTCTGGTCATTACTTTACTTGAAATGGAAAAATACCAAATATTAGAATCATTTTAAAAGTAAATAAACTGCTTTGTCTCATCTTATCCTTTCTACCTACATAATGGTTAATATTATTCCAAAAATTAAAAAATTTGGAAGTTTCCTTTGGAAATTAGCACTACTAAAATATGGTCATTTCATTATGGTAATTTTAGCTGGTATTCTTTACATCAGAGATTAATTGGGTAAGATGAAGTGTAACTGCTTATTAACTCAATGTGTTCATTTTAACTGGAGCTCATACAGATTTGAGGATATCAGCACACACCTCCTCTAACACTTCCATTGCAGAGACCCTTGGAGATTCCATTCATGCAAGAGTAAGATAAAATATTGCAAGTCCCTACCTTCACCTGATGATCCTGAAAGGTCTATGATGACATACACTCTCCCTTCTGGCTCCAAGTCAATCTGCAATCAAGAAGACAAAAAAGGGAATAAAAATCAAACTTAGAACGGCTCCCAAAGCGAGTGACGGCACATGCAGGAAACAAGAAGTTTCCAAACCTCACAAAGTCAAGGTGTAGGCAGGACACATTCCCTACCAATACAGCCTCCTTTTGCAAAGAGGTGTTGAGGACCCTGCACCTTCACTGGAACAAAAAAATCAGTGTGCACAGTTGGAAAGTTTGAGCTCAGTGAATTTTACATTTCAAATATTTAATGTACTGTTCCGATATTTTTTATTTGCACCACTCTTTTCAAGAAAGTCAAAAAGTGCCACAGTTGAGCAACTTCTTTACTGTAATTTATACTGAGCCCAGATATGCAAATGTGGAAAACAACACTGGGACAGCAAGACAGATCAGCTGTGGTCACAGAAGGGGGAAATGAACACACACAGCTCCTACAGCAGGTTAACACGTGTTTAAAATACTCCCTTTGTGTCCACACTGGGAGAAAGAAATACAGGCTTTATCCTCTTTTTCTGAAACACAAAATTTGTTTCTTTCTGCACCATTCTGGTGGATTTTAAGGAGTCTCTACCCATGTGGAGATCACTTTCACTCAGCATGAAATACAGGTGCTCAGTATCAAGCTGCTGTACTTCCAAGATTTTGCAGGCTATGAGAACAAGCTCCAGTGAGTTTAGGCACCACAATGAAGAGCTTATTACAGATCTTCCTGTATTTCATCAGCAAATCTAAGCATTGCTGGATTTGAGTAGCTCCATGGTACACAACAAATTAAAAACTATTTTTGCTGCTACACATCTCTCAAAAATAAAACTGTAACTAAAACATTATGAAATCAGTAGCCTCTGCTGTAACATAGCAGTTACCATCACATGATTTCAGAGGCTGAGAGATGTGAGGCTGTGTGCATTAATACAGTATTTCCAACCTATTTCAGTAGGAAAACCACCCAGGTAGGATTGCAAGTGGCCTTGTCTGCCAGGACCTGTCCTGTGCCAGCTCTGCAGGCAGGGGCAGGTGGCCAAGGAGGCACCAGGGCAGCCCCAGGCTGTCCATCAGTCCCATCACTGGGGATGGGCAGCCCAGGGCAGCCCCAGGCAGGGCTGTGTGCTCTGCTCTCCAGCAGAATCCCCAGAACCTGCCCAGTGCTCCTGCTCTCTGAGCCAGAGGCTTGTTACTGTGATGTGGACAGAAACACACAGCAACACACACAACAGGGGATCAGGCAGAGAAGAGGAAAAGAACTCCCCAGTTTATTGTTGACCTCGTATCTCTCAGTTTCTGGACAGTGCCCAGAGATTGGACAGAGAAGTTCCCACCTCTCCATCTCCACTGGTCACTGGAGAAGTCCATCAGGTGAGATCTTTTACAAAGGAATGCAAACATGATCCTTGTTCATCTCACAATTCAGGAGAACTGACTCCACTATACTAAAAGAAATCAGAAGGCTGATTGTCAGGGACAGCAGAGGCTGTGCCTGGGAACAGGAGCTCTGCTCTCCCTCCTGTCCCAGGGAAGGTGGCCTTGCCTCCCCCTTGCCACCAAATGCCACCGGGCTGACCCTCCCCTGTCCCAGGGGACATCAGGCTGCAGTGCTGGGCCAGCAGGAGGTGAGAAGCAGGAGATCACCAATTCAGCTAATAACTGAGAAGATCAGCCTGCTGGTCTTCACAAATCAGCCAGTAATGAGGGGACAGCAGCACACCCAGCTGTGCCAGGCTCTGCCAGCCTCCAGTCAGGGGGCACCCCCTGGAGCCCCTGCTTTGTCTCCAGGTTTCTCTCATCACCTGAGAGGACTTGGCAGGAGAGGCTTCTCCCTCTCTCTCAGGGCATGGCTGCTGAATGCACCAGGAAGGTGCAAGCTCCTCCTTCCACTGACCATGGTCCTTCAAGAGAGGGCTGGGAGAAGAGGCCACAGGTCCTGCTGATGTCACTGGACCAATGGATCAAGAAAATTATCTCAGTAAATAGACCAGGAAGAAATGGTGTTAGCAAGGCCAGGGGTTACTCAAGGGAGAGGAAAATGAAAGTGTGTGTGTCTGGTTTTTTATAAATAATGTTGTTGAATATCCAAAAAAACCATTTTTAACAATTCCTGAATTGGCAGCATGAGTTTTGTGAGGGAGTTTTTTGGGGGGTTTTGGCTTTTTGTGTTTTAAATAAAGCTGCTGATCTTGAAATACTGCTCCTCTCCCTTTGCCATTTTTAAATAAGAAGAATATTAGAAGATCAGAAGCACAGGTGCATGAATAGACTTTGATGTCTATGCTGAGGGAGGCTTTTGAAAAACTGCTATAGCACTCAACAGATGGCTGTATTTAAGACAGACATGTCTAATGCTCTGTTTGTATCAGCACTATAGACTCTCTGGTTAAGCTTTCAGTAAAACACTTTATGCAGTTCAGATCCCAGTGTGCACACACACACATAAACCCTCAACATCATCCCCATGGAAGAATCAGGCATCTCAACACATTGCTGACCACCATCACAAATTCTCTGTTCTGCCCCTTTAATTACAAGCAGCATTGGAAGCAACTCAGGAAAAAGACTGGAGGCCTGGAACCAAGTTTCCATTACCCAGCAAGTGGACTGTTTCAATTCACATTTTATTAGAAATGATGCTTAGTGATTCTGAATTGGAAATTTTGCTGATGCTCTAAGAAAAATGAACTGTTTGTAAGAGGAAGTCTCTTTTACAAAGAAAACATGTTTCAGTCTTCATATGTTCTAATGCCACTAAGAACGAAATGGACATATTCTTATTTTTAGATTTATGAAATATCCACATTTCATTTCAGTGAGTACTTGCACTGACAGTCTTATCAGTCATATGAATTAGTACTTTTGCCAACAGCTCAGCTGACCCTACATATGAAATGAACACCCCAACAAAAACAGAATCTCCTAGACTGATAGGAGCCCTTCTTTTCTTCTCATGTCTTTCATGTATCAAGCCAAACAGAGAAAAAAAGGACTGATTCAATCTTAATTATTCATAAAAAATGTCTAATTTAATGCCTAGAAACATAATGACATAAATACCTCCAAAATAGACTACTAGAATATGCATGCTTTTCCTTTTCAATCTGTGCATTAAGCTAAGATTCTGCAGTGTCATTTTATAAATAAGTAACAAAAGATGCATAAAGCAAAATCTGAAGTTCCCAAGTACTTTTCACCAAATGCAATGAAAGTTATCACCTGTGAAATGCCCTCAGACATGGAACCAGAAACAGAATGGCCAGATTCAGCTGAATGGAATGGGCAGCCTTGAATGCAATGGAAATTGTTTGATCAAGGCAACTCTGATTCTGACCCTTCTCTTTGACTAAAAATACTCCTCTCTGAATGGAGCCTAGCTTTTGTGCAGAGAGGACTTAGGAGGAGACATCTCAAAAAGGCATTACTGTTGAAAAGAAAACAGGGGACAAGGCAAAATGCAAACTAGGGATGGGACAGAGGAGTTGAGACAGGAGCAGCTTTGCTGTAAGCAAGACACATTGCAAAATATGTGCCTTGCACACATACATCACATTTACCACAGGCAGCAAAAGATACAGCAACTACCACTGAGCAAAATCTTTGATCAGCAAAACATTTTATCCTGTTGCTGCCCCATGCTATTGTGACTTCCATTGAAATCGTTTCGGCACGTGCAAGTGACATTAATTAAAAAGGTAATTAAAACAATTTCTATATTGTTCAAGCAACAACATGTGGCAACCTGCTGAGATGAGTACAATCATTGCTGGAAAGCAGCACAGATAATCAAAAACTCCAGGCCTGAATAAAACCTATTAGTAGCCTGTTTCAGGGAACAAAAGGCAACCATCCATAAAACCAGACATACTTTCAGAGGAAAAAGCCCATGTTGAAACCAATGCCAAGCTTCAGCATATTGAAGGCATTTATACAGTTTCACAGTCATTAAGGAATTTTATTTTCAACACCCTTCTGAGACAGTTCCCCATATGCAAAATGGGATACTCCCAAAGGCACAAGCTAGACTAAATGACTTTCTGGCAAGTCTACAAGAAGCCTATGGTTAAAAGAGAACTGAGTTCTGGTCTCTGGAGGGCCAGACTGCCCACTGGACCATTCCTCTATTCCTCAGTTAGGCTTCACTTTGTCAAGCAATACACATCCTGTCTTCCAGCAGTATTAAACACTACCAAGAACTTTTTATTTTTCTCTTTTTTTAGACAGCTTTAATGGGTACATATCTAGGATGCAATTTCTTTTCTTTTTCATTCAGATAAATACTCATCAGTAAAAACAATACCAAACAAAGCATGCTGAAATATTTCTCTGCAGCATTTTCACTGGATCATAATTCTTAGGCAACCTGGAGTAATGCAAAATTTCATCAAACTACACAGAGATGGTGAAAATGGTCCAGCTTTTCCTCGAGGCTTATTTTTCACAAGTTTTTAACTCCTAGGTGTTCTGGAAAACTGAGCCCTAAACTCAGCTAGAAGTTTGCCATTTTCCTCCTCTCAGGTGTAAGACATTATTTCCCACCCCTAAAAATATAGAACTTGGAGAGAATTCTCTTAGACCAAGATATCCTAAGGAAACCACACTTCCTCTCTACTCTTAGAAGGATGAGGAAGATTAGAATATGCTATGGAAATACTTGTGTTGCACTGATGCTTCATATTTGAATATGAATAATTTTTTTATGTACAGGCTGAATAATTCCATCAGCACTTGGGGGTGTTCTTTTCATTCCATTTGGCAGCATCAGCACAGATTTGGCATGCTCTGTGGCACAAACTGAGACCTGTGGTGAGCAAATGACAAACCACTGCCTTCAGTGGCTCAGTGCCCCACTGCCACAGGGTTTCCTTTGGTTGTAGCAGAGTCCACCAGCCACCTCTGCTCACCACAAGGACACCCCTGAGATTTCGTGAGCTGTACTCATTTAAAAGCCAACTTGTCTCCAGAGAAATTTAAGGACAGTCATTGACATAAATCCAGATCTGAAATAAAAAACAAGTGGACAAATGCATTTTTCATGAGTGAAATTCCTAAATGCAGAAAGGCTGAGTAAGTTTTGCTCTGATCTTTCTTAGCTGGAGAGTATATGAAACACAGCAAAACCCCTTCAAACCTAAAGATGTTCAGGATTTTGGCAACAGTATAAACCCAAATGGACTGTATAAGCCACAGAAACAGAAAGAATTAAATGATAAAACCTGCTTTGCACCTCTTCTTGTGATGTTCTAGGATTATCTGATATTTGGGTAGCTTAAAGCATAAACCTCCAAGCACATGATCTGTCACTGCAGATGGTGATTTGATTCATGTCAGACCTGGGAAGTCAGGATGGTTTAACCCTTCCTGAGTGTAGCACAACAAAGTTTCTTGTTGAACACACAACTTCTCCTAAAGAAGAAGGGAAGAGATTCTGCTTAAAGTGCAGAGAGTTGCAAAGGCTGAAGGGGGTGGCTTCTCTGTCTGTTGTTTTTAGAGGTATTTACCAATTTTGGTAAATATTATTTCCATGAAAATGCACAGGAAAATCAGACAGTTATAATCTAATAGAAAATGACTGCTAAGTCTGTTCTGGCCTTTTGTTCCTTAGCCACAAGATTTTTGTGCTTCAATTTAAATAGCTAATAGAGTACCTATTTTAACTTAGTTAATAGAAAATAAAACATTAACAGTGATACTTTTCAATATAGCCAAAATGACTGCAGTCTGAGTAATTTAAAAACTTTCAAACCCACCATGATTATTGGAACAGAAGCAAAGAAACAACCAGATCTATGATTAAACTTATTATTATTATCAATCTTGCCCCAGCATTTGCTCCTGAATCCCTACCAAGCTCATCTGAAATGAACAGGTTTGCAGTAATCTCCATAAGGTCAGCAAAATACCTGAGCAAATATTATTTAGTCACAGTATCTGAAAATTAAGAATTTTACACATTACACCATTAATTACACAAGTAAACTTGGCTTTCAAAAGAAATTACTCAGAAAACATACTGAGAAAACTTCCTTAGAATCCCCATTTACCTCCATGATGTTTTTTCACCCCACTAGCCTCTTGCTCTTCTGGCAAAGGCAGCAGGAAAATTTGGAGTCAGTGCACTGCTACAATGTTCACAAATCTGCCTTTCATTAAGAACATTACATATTTGATTATTATAATTAGAGAGAAACGTAACACAGCTTGATGCATTGTAATTGACCACAATGATATACATAAAGGTTCAGAAATTTTGGCCACAGGGGACTCTATCAATTATTTACCCATACTCAAAAGCCAACAAAAAAACATCAAACATCTTGCATGACCTACAGAAAACATCAAACACTCTTCTGTGCCAGACACATGCACTGACATAACACAGAACAGCAGCAGCCAGGGAGAAACAAGATTCAGCTGAAATAATCCACAGTGTTCAGAAACCAATTCTAAGACAAGAATCCTTCCATTACTTAATAAAGCATACACTGGTGCTCAGTTGTGGTGTGCTGAATCACAGGTGATAGGACCTTGGTCTTGCAGGACCTGCTGTGCCCAGACACAAAAGGAGCATTTTTGAATGCACAGTGATGTGTGCCCACGTGTTTGAGCACAAGCACATCTGCACTGTCAGATGTAACATATTCATTTTTATGTATTAGAAGGACCAACAACTTTTACAGACCACTGTGGTGAGCCTGTGGTGCTGAGGGCTCATTGTCTTGTAGAATCCAGAAAGTGACCCTGGACAATTGGCTCTGTTCACAGGTGACAGACAGCAGAGTGGTACCAAGACTGCAAAGGCAGCCAGCAGCACCACCACAGAAGGGTCACTGCAGAAACCAAGTTTCTTTCTCATGATCTCTAGCAAGGAAGAGATTATCTTTACTGCTTTGAAAGTTTCAAAAGGTGGAGAGTATGTACAAGGTATTACCTATTATTACAGCATTAAGAGTTATATGGCAAACTGGTTAGGGTTTCTAAACACCTACAGTGACAATTTGTGACACAGGGAAATGAATTAATGAGAGAGAAATCTCTTCATGAGCAGAAAATCAGTCAATGACCTTAAGAGATAAGGCTGCCTAGACTAACTATTCCAGGCATTCTGTGAGTGAACAGGTCAATGGAAACAGGCACAAGTGTGTGCTATTTGCTGGTTTATTTAACCTGGTACAGTTATTCTGATGATGTAAATGTGTTCCTTAAATAAGCCTTATGAAGACAGGGGTATAAACCAAAGTTATATAGTATTTTTTTCACTGTATTAAAACTGTATCTACACTAGAAATAGACTTGGCATTATTATAGCAATGGTAATGAAGATAAAATACAAAGAACCTACACAAGCCTAGAGACAATGTGAAGTACAACGTTTAAGAGCTGAGTTTGGCTAAGCAACGCCCAACTAGACTTTCTGAGTGAAAAGACAGCAAAACCACCTACTGAACAAAAGCCTGCATGAAGCCATTCTCCTGAAACATCTGCTAAATGTATTTCAAGAAAGAAAAGAAACTCTTCAGAGCAAAAACACTTTCCCAAACAGATGTTTATTTGATTTAAGAATAAGGGAATTGCATTGTGTGGTAAGATCTGACCTGTAATTTCATCACAACACTTTTCAAAATGTATTTCTTAATGCACTAATGCAGCGGCACTCTCCAAACCACAGGGCAATAATTAACTGTCACAAGGTATTTAAAACACGTTTGTTGTCTTGGCTTACTGGCATTTTTTAAAGTCATGCTACAGACTGCATCCAGAAGGGAAGTTACCTTACAGCCAGCAATAAAACACTGAGCAGAGAGTCAGGGTGCTAGCACACCGTGGTTAGCCAATTACTGCATGTTAAAAACTGCTATCAAATTATCTTACCACAGTACAATTTCAGACAACCACTTGCTCATAAGCCAAAGCCAAAGTCATAGGTGGTACATTTCTTCAGTCTCAGGAATATTACGATATTTGGAGTTTTTCCTATATTACTTTAACCAGATATTTGGAGTTTCTCCTAAATTACAGTAATAGTTCCATCTGAGTAGACAACTTTTCAATGCTTTGCACAACCATCATGAAATATGTGTCTGTATAAAAGGAAGTACATGGATTGACTGGCAGTTTTTCCTGGCCACATAAAACTGTTTTGGTGGACTGCATATTTTTTCCTCAATTCCTTAAGTAATTCCCATATTTCCTTATGTCCTTTAAGCAAGAATTTCTGCCTGAAGACTTACAGATTAAGATACAGAAGCAACATTACCTATTTCCTGAAAAGATATATTTCTTCTCTTTATTGTCAAAACACTCCTTTCTTGCACCCTCCTCCTGCCCCTGTACTCTGGGAACTCAAGGCAGTGTACAGTAGGCAATATCCACTTAGCATTTTCTGTACAAAGATAAAGGAAATACCTGTGCTGATTTTTAGATCTCAAATCAGGGAAATTAACAGCTGGAAGATCCAAGATTTTGGTGTAACATATTCATTTTTTGTGCGTTAGATATAAATTTAAATTCTTCCTAAACAAGGTAAAATAATCTCCAAAGACAGAATATAAATAAGTCCTAGGAAATGGTGATATTAGATTCTGTTAAGTTGCCCTTCACTTTTTCTCCTGTTATTCCTATTCTAGTCCTCTGTTAGGGAAAAAAAAAACCAAAAAAAACCAAACAAAACAAAACAATAAAAAAAACCAAAAACAACAGCACCCAAAAACCCAAACAAAGAAAAAAACCACCAAAAATCCCCACCACAACCAAAAAACCCCCAAAACCCACCAAAAAAAGACAACTCTGGAATTGCCAATGAATCAGCTGTATTTCAAAATAAAGGTCAGGAACATTGATGACACCTGGATCTAGTAAAGCTTTCATCTGCCTTAGAGCAAAGATCTTCCCAGATATTAGAAAATAAATAAACCTTACATGAATCCCCAGCCCAAACTAGGCAGACACCTCAGTCTCAGAGCTTTTCCACAAGAGGTTCACATTTTCAGTCTCTCAAACACTGCTGTGCAATACCTGTCAGGAACTTTTGAGAGAAGTCCAACTGGCCTCACAGTCTTCAACGAGCCAAGAATGCAGCAGGGAATTGAATTCACTTCAGTGCAGCTTTAGCTCAGGCTCACTTGCAAGTAGTGCTGTGCTGGCTTTGTTTCAGCTAGCAACAAAACTCACATCTAGGTTTTGTTTCAATTAAAAACCCCCCAACATTAAAACAGCCACTACTGTTTATGGGTGTGAATTCAGTTCAGCTCCCTGGGAAGGAAGGTGAAAGGCCTTTCTTATCTGGAAGGCAAACACATTAAATGTACTCTCCATTTGCACTCACAACAGAAATTAATCCTCCATTAGGAAGTAAACAGCTTAAATCAATATGCTGCAAATGGACAAACTGTACTTCAATGGCACTTGCTGGAACTTTTAAGGAGCTTGTTGATGTGCAACACCAGCATGGCTGCAAGCCAGAGTGCATCAGCAGAGGGAAATAAAACTCTGATGGGTAAATTTTTACTCTTCTCTCTTGCCAGTTTGATTTGGACATGAATGAGATTCCCTCTCCCCACAGCCCTCAACTAAAGTGGCTGAAACTACAGGATATGCAATTAGGATAGCCCTAGGGCTGTGCCCTGAGGTGCTTTTGGTCTCAGAAACTGCCTATGAATGACTAAGTTCTTTCCCTCAAATTTCCAGAAAATAAACAATATCTTATAAAAAAAACAAAAAAAAAAAAACAAAAAAAAACCCTTAAAAACTAAAAAAAATTAAAAAAAAAAAAAAAAAAAAAAACCAAAAAAACACCTCTAGAAGCTATAAAGACTTAAAAAAAAACAAAAAAACAAAACAACCAACTCCTCAGTATCCAAGCTGCTCCTCTATCTGTGCAAAACTGGACATTTAATGTGACAAAATCCTTGACCTCCATTGCAGTTTACCTTAGTGTACCTTTCATGAAATTTGGCTGGCTATCAACTTGTCAGCACACACAGCAACTGCCCTGAGCTTTCGTTTCAGTCTCCCTTGGCACCCAAAGCCAAAGGAGAAGGGCACAGGGCTGGACTCTCTGACCTCCCCAGATGGGCAGCCCTGTGCACACCACCAGGGAAGAGACAAAGAACACTACTTCAAGAGAGAAGAACTAAAGAAAGCTGCAGAAATAAAATAATACAGGGTTTGAAATTAAAATTAAATTTAATTTCTTCAATTAAAAACCACACGTAAATGAGAAGAAAGGATGGAGGGAAGGAGACATGAGGACATGCAGAGACAAAAATTATATATACAGCTCAGAAGTGGCATGAAGTTCTCACCAGGAAACAAAAGGAAGTAAATAATATTTCAAGAACAAAGCTAAGCTAAAATTACTCTAAAATTATTCTAACAGTTTTCTTTTGGAAATACTTTTTAACCTTCTTCTTAAATCTGAGAATACTTCTCATTACTATCTCAGGTGTCCTACTATGTCAGAAGACACAGCTTTATCCCAACATAAGGGATATTACTTTTAAAAAGTAATAAAGAAGTTTAAAACAGTTTTTAGATCAAGACACCAAAACCATGCTGTCTTACTTAAGAGGTTTTTATTATTCATCCAGGGAGTTGAAAGCTTGTCATTTGTTAACATAAAATGTTTCTGTTCAGTTTTCCATGCAATTGATAATTTTAGTAACTTAAATGCAATTTTAAAAAATGCATCTACTTTCCTGTCCAGGTTCACTAAAGATACCTCTCTATTTTCTATTTTCAAGGAATAAAATTGAAAAGCAAAAAGGGAATAGTTACCTTCTAGAATTGTCTAAATTTGGGTTATAAAGCAGAGGAGATTGCAAAAATATCATGAAAGTATTTGTTTCACAGTCACAAAAAAATTTCTCCACCAAACACAAAGACAAAAACATAAACACACAAGCTTCAGAAATTACAAATCAATGCTCTTCTGCTGGGTTATGAAGATGGAAGAAAAAAGTATGTTCTACACAAATATTCTCCCTGTCCTTTTGCATATGTATCTGTAACTTGAGTTTCTTTACAACAAACACTGACATTATAATAAACAAACAACACATGATATACAAACCCCGATGGTTATACAGAATTGGCATCAAGTATTTAAAGAAAACATCCTTTCTGGAAATATCTCTCCTACTTACAGCCTGCCAAGAATTGCATTGATTCAGAGACTTTGATCAAGTTAAGTTCTAAAGAAATCTGAAAGCAGAAAACAGAATCAAAGAAAGTAAAATACAACTTCTTGCAAAACTCTTTTTTTTTTTTTTCTTTTTTTAATATCTTCCTAAATTACACAACCTGGCTATGGAGCACACAGGGCAGGTTTAAGTAAGGATGTCTGTAACAGTGCAGGAACTGAATGCACCTCTCCAGTCTCAGTTCAATATCTAAACAGAAAGATCATTCCTGTTTTCTAAGGGAAAAGGGAATTTCTAACATCTTGTAATAAACAAGCATTTTGCCAGTAAACATGGCAGTTTCAAGCACACAAAATTATTCACATTAGATATGTTCAATCACACAATCTCCCCCAAAATAGTAAATTCAAGAATAAAACCAAAATATTGAAGTTTCTTGAACAACTACCCAGAATTGGCAAAAAATGCCT
Source organism: Sitta europaea (assembly GCA_013400255.1). Classification (NCBI taxonomy): domain Eukaryota; kingdom Metazoa; phylum Chordata; class Aves; order Passeriformes; family Sittidae; genus Sitta; species Sitta europaea. Next base: position 1,625,442 of record VXBS01007995.1, read on the forward strand.
CAAAAATTTGAAAGAAAATGTAATCCCTAATGTTATCTTATGCACCTTCCTAAAAAAAAATTGCCAGAGGAATTAAAAATGTTATTTCATAAAAAACCCATCATTAAGACATTCTCCTTTTGGTTCTACTTTTTCCCATGTTTAGAAAGTATCATGATAAAATCTATACATACCATTTAATAATGTTGAGGGATTTTTTTCCAACACAGTTTTTGTGTTGCTCTCATATTTTATCCTCTGTTTAATCATCAGATTAGAAAGATTAATGAAGCTAATTCTGTTAACAAAATGGCTATCCTACAGGAGTACAATTATCTGTGATTCACTTGGACTTCCTCTGCAGCTTTGGCCATAACAAACCCAGAGCACCTCCAAGACTCCTGGGATGTCAGCTACAAAACACTTTGTTAAAGAACAGCCAAACTGAAAACTTGATAGAGCTCATTCTACCCACCTTTAAATGCAAAAAAAAGAAAAACAAGTGAAATAAAATTCAGTAGCTTTATATACGTTTATAGGTGCTGCCAGGCAACCTGTATTGCATGGAACAGAGCAGAATGCAACATCTTGAATACAGAGATTACAGAAAAGGAAATGGCAAAAATAGCCACTACTATTATTATGGTTCCTGAAAAGTTAGACAGCACAGTCTAACCAGCCAGAAGTGGCACACCAGGAATAGATATATCTTCGAAACTCCCTAAGAAAAAAAACAAGTTCCAATGCATGTAGCATTAAGTGGCATTTTTCTTTAGGATTTATTTTCATTTACTGCAGTGCATTAAACAGAATTGCATGTGGAGCTCTCATATGTTAGATATGAATTTGACATGAAAGATTCCTGTTAAATCTTCTAAAAATCTCCCTCTTTCAGACATCCAGAAAGTTTTCCAGTATTTCCTGGATTTAGGAGGGGGAAAAAAAAAAAATCAGCCCCGAGACTTAGCCTTTCTTGTATTGTAGGGATTTGCATCTTCCTCTTTCAGTCCATGAGGAAACAGGAAGCACAGAGTAATTTATGGTTTTATTCTTAGAAAAAAATGAGTATAATTCAAACCCTTCAAACTCATTTGAGGGGGGTGTTTAATTTCTTTTCTTTCTTTTTTTTTCTTTTCCTTTTTTTTTTTTTTTTTTTTTTTTTTTTTTTTTATANTTTTTTTTTTTTTTGTTTTCAGTTATGAATACAAGAGCATTCACTATTCAGGTTTGAGTAATTTCTTTGCAAGAGCTCAGGTTAGATTTTATACAGCCGGACAGAACTCCTGGAACTTGGCTCAAGGCAGCTGAATAATTCTTGTTCATTTAGCTCTTAAAATTTCTCTCCAAATGCATAAGAACCATCCAGTTGTGCTAATGGAGGCACAGCATGCTGCCCACTTGTATCAAACCAAGAAAGCAGAGCAAGGCTAACACCTGTCTTCCAAGAAAGGCTTTCAGTCTTTTCTGAAAATATCTAGGGATACTTATCTGCTACATCCTTTGCTGACTGATTTTCTTTCACATTAAACTGATGAAACATGTGCTATGCTGCCCATTTTAATCTGTCTGGATAGCCCTCAGTTCTTGTTTTACCCTTTTGAGATTAAAAAGCTCCTTTTTTTTTTTTTTTAATGGTACTTTGCATACCCAAATTAAGTAACCTCCCATTGTTCTTTTTATTTAAGGCAAAACAGTGAGCTCAGAGTCTCTCCCTGTAAAGAATTTTCTCCAATACGTGAATGCTTTCAGAAATTCTGCTGTGAGCTCTGCTATTGACTTGCTGGGTCACCCTGCACAACAAACTTTATTCACCCTCCATGTGCTTATTTCGCCTTCTATTATTAGAATTTATTTAGAGTACAAATTCTAAAAAGTTCAGGCTCTCTTTAACACACTTGTGCAATTAGGCCCACAGGTTTTTACCATTATGTACACTGGAGTTTGCAGGCTCTAACCATGCTGCCACATTAACAACCTGAACTGCTAAACCCACCAGGAGTAACCAAGCACTAGTGCAGCCCACTGAGAGCCCTGCACAGAAAACTGCTCTGGTGCACCCATCTCCTCCCACAAACATGGAGCCTTATCCCTTGACTTCCAAAAGAATTTCTGTCTGGGGTTTACAGAGTAAGGCTCAGCAATTGTAGTTCCACACAGAGAGGGCAGACAAAGATCTTTAGCAGGTCTGTCTGGCCTTCAGTACACTTTTTTCCTCAGTTTCCAACGAGTTTTTAAAATGTCGACCTCCCATAATCCTCCCATGTGCAGCCTACAGAAGAAGGAGGAATATTTCACACCTGGGGGAAGTGTCATGAAAAATCTGTCAGCTGTAAGAAGGGTGGAGGCAGGCAGGATAGGCTTCCTCAGGATAGGATCTAACTCTTGGATACTCTTGTTCCTCATTCCTACAATGTTCATAAGCATTATCCCACACTTGCAGAAATCTCTGCCTTGGACAACCCTAACACCAAAACTTAGTTGTTCCCAGGTTTGTTTCAAAACCCTCAAAGCATTCTTATCTGAGAAAAACTCAACAAGTGATCTGAAATGAGAACTACATACTTAGATTTCCTAAAAAGTACAGAAACAGTTCCCAAAGATTTGCTTGACCACAGTGACAGCACCAGTCCCTTTACCTAGAGACTTCAAGGACAGAAGAGGCAGGAAAGTCCTCTCTGTATTGGGGAGAAAAGTTTTTGTGGGGTTTGGGGGGGTGGAGGTGTGGGGAGAAAGGGAGGGCAGTCCTTGCTTGGTTTTGAGTGTTCATGTTCTGCCCCCTTCCCCATTTTTTTAGTGTGGTGTATTTTCCTTGCTAGTAGCTGAGATGAAAAGGATTAATGCACAAATGTGACCTTGTTTACCACCTGGAACCCCCCTTTAGGTAAGGCTCCTTTGGGGAATCCAGAAGATGTCCATGATGTCTGTGTAATATCCCAGAGTCAGAGAGCTGGACCATTTCCATTCCTGATTCTCTGCCCCTACCCAATCTGTTGCTTGTGGCTCAGTCAAGTATGTTGCATTTTAACTTTTCCCAGGAATCTGCACAGTTTCTCTTTTGGATTGTTTCAGATTTTGTTTTCTGCAAAGCAGCCAACTTTAAAAGTGCCTTCAATTTATCCCATTTCCAAACCACTCCTCCATCAAGGAAAAAGGGCTTCCTCTCTAAAATTCAATGTACATATATACATGTATGCAGGGTAATAAATATTATTATTTAAATAACATTGAGTACACAGATCCAGTAATGATGAAAGGATGACAATGTTAGCATTCTCAGAATCTGGCTCAAATAGTACTTGGTATTCAGCCATGAAGATGTGACTAATTCTCAGGAATCTGGTCTTTTTTCTTATACTGTCCTTAGAAAAAAAATAAAAGTGAGAGATTATGTAACTTTGGAATTGTGTTCAGAACACAAGCAATTTAGTAGCATTTTTCACACACCTGAAGAATTGCTGGGGAAAACCCGCAAAAGTTGTTTTACTGTTAAAATTTCTTTAAGATCACCAGCTAACCCCATTTCTATTTTTTATTGTGTGAAAACCTAATAAAAACTAGGTTAAATCTGAACCATGACTTGTCATCTTCATTTTAGATAATTTCAAAAGAAATTCTTTTTTTTAAAACCATGAACAGTGACAACAGTAAAACCTGAAACATGACCAGGTATTTTAGAAATATTTTAATGGCAGTTTTTTCTGCTTCAGGACAAAGGTGAGCACTGGACTCTGGCGTCAAGGAGAGCTGTGACTGCTGAGACAGCCAGGATCCTACAGGCATCCCAGACACCTCTAAAACAGGAGTACCCCCAAACACTCTACAGGCAAGCAGAAGGCACAGCCTGGCAGCCTGCTGCTCCTCAGCCCTGAGCCCTTCACTCCTCAGTTGGAGAAACTGCAAATTGTGGAATTCAGTGCAGACAATGGCAGCGTTTCTGACTGCTGCAGCAGATTTACCACAATGCAAGGGAACTCTGTACCTCACTTTGCTATCACTGCCTGAAACAAAATCAAAGGAAGGAACTCGACCTCTCTGACTCAGCAAAGTGTAAACTTAAGACCAGACTAGTTTACTTGAATTTATTTTGTTACCATTTAAACGGGATGAGGTTTTCATCCTCCTCCTAAACTGTGTTATAAAATAAGCAGTGAAAACCACAAGCAGCAGCAAACATGTTAGCATTAAAAACAACGGAGAGAGATCAGTGCACAGATCTCACTAGCCCAAACAGGCAATTTGGCAAGAAAAAACAATATTGCAATAAAAGACAATACACACAAAAACTCAGTTTGCAGCATTTTGAAGAACTGACTTTTTATCTATAGAACCATCAGTTCTCAAGGATTTTTTTTCAGGTACAAAATTAACCAACAATGGATGAATCAATATTTCATTCAGAATTATTTTCATAATGTGTGTGACTTTGACTTTATAACCATGAACCAAGGCACATTTTAAAAACATGATTCTATATTAGTTACATGCTGGAAATTACACTTAATTCTGAGAGTTCAAGAAACAGCAGATCATTCTGGGACTCACAGTCCAATTAACTTTTATTAGAGCAACAACTACTTCAGATACCTCCTACTCTGACTCTTGAATTCCTATTTCATGGTAGCTTTTTATAGAAATTTAAGCAGTTATGTGAAAAGGTATTTTTACACCAAAATATTTCAGCAGCTAAGCAAAAAATCTTTACATTTAATTATCACTATGTATTTGTTATTTTCTATCAAAATACTGAATATCACATTTTCTGAGAGCTTTAAATCACTGTTATTTCTGAACCATATCGATAACAGTGTTTTATTTATGGAGTAATTAATAAAGGCAATACAAAATAAATACAAGCCTGGCTTCCCTGTCCTCTGGCTCAGCAAGCAGAGCACACACCAAACCACACTGAATGCTTTACTCTCACCCATTTACCCTCCTGGTGCTTTGTACATGGCTCGGGATAACACTGAGCTCACACTGCAAACATTTCTGGAAATACTGGGGTTCCAGGGCAGTGTAAGAGCTGGTGGGCAGGAGCCCAGCCTGGGACAGTGGCAGCTCATGGCAGTGCTGCCCTGCACACCCAGGGGACCACAGAGCTCCAGCAGGGAGGGGACACTGAAAGCTACTGCAGCTGCCACTCTGTAGACAGCAGGTCCTTCCAGGGAACGTGGAGATATTGGAAATTGAAAGAAGATTTTGAACAACACAGCAACAGCAGTGGGATTACTTGGCTGCAGTCTGGAAGTGATGACTAAATCATTCTTTAGTAATAAAATAACTTAACTTCAAAGATAATGAGCTGTCCTAAGCCTACCTAACTACCAAACCTCCTACTGACTGCAGTTTGTATCAGACTGCCATCAGTGACTCTGTCTCTCTCACAGATGGCTCCAAAGTTCAAAAAGCATCTGAATAATGTCTGGGCTTGGTCATCTAAAGGTTCAAATAAAAAAAAAAAATCTGTCAGACCTTAAGGCTCCATGTTTACTAGAGGCATATTTTGGGAGAGACAGAATGAAACTAAGCCCTGACAGTATTTTATTTCTCTCAGCTAAATCATCTCCCTCTCATGACCACTTCTACTGCTACAGAAATGCTCCACAAAAAGAGATGCAGCCGATAAATGCAGAATGAAAGCCTGGCTTGCTTCAGAAAAAGGACATTTGGTCTCTTTGAGAAATCAGACACATAACAGAAAAACCGTCTGATTATATATCTCAGAGTTACTCTCCTTGAAAATACCTGGCACTACAACTACAGTTATGAACATGCCCTTGCTTTTCTTCCTTCTTATTCCACTGTTTGTGGTGCACTGACTTTACTGAGTGTCACTAAATGGATGACACCAAAATAAAAATGCCCATGTAATGGACACTTTCATCCCCCAAGTTTATTACGAGCCACACACAGCCTTCTCTGGAAAGCAGCATCAGAAGAATACAGATTAAGTTTCAAAAGAGGGGAACTTCAGCAGGAAAACTGAAAGAAGTCCTAGTTTAAGCTTGACAACAGAATCTTTAATATTGTACCAATGCTGCCAGGCTCAGATCTGTCAGGAAAAAACACACAATACTTTTCCTTTTAAATTTTATTAGTTTTATCCATTTTGAAAAAGGAAGGTCTCAGCAGACCTCTGAGTGTGGCATTCCAATCCTAAGGCTTAATAGAGTCTTCAACTCCTTCCACAGCAGCATGTACTGCACAAATGCTGACAATAAAATACCTTAGAGCTAAAAATGAATTGTCATACTAACACAAAGTCTGTACAGCAGGGTAGAAGTGAGGACTCCTACTTTCTACTTGAAGAAAGCAAGATACTGAGCAGAGATACACGCTGTGGTTTGTACAAACTGCATAACCCCCCTTCAAGTCACAAATCTCTGTCTGAAAAATTGATCCAGTTTTAGCTTATGGAAATTAATCCCGATTTAGCTTATATTTCCTACTTATAAAACACTGTACACAAACATGATTTTTTAAAAACTCCTCTAAGTTAAGTAAATATAAATAAAGCTCCCACATAGAAAAATCTTTGGAAATAATTTCCAGTGTGGAAAAAGTGCTATTCTGTGTGAGAATAAGGACTGAAGAAGGGGCAGACTTACACTCGTAAGTGCATATAGAAGTAACATTGCTTTGCTGTTATTTTCAGTTTTGCTCCCTTCTTGGAAATGCTTGAACAGTAAGGGTGAAATAACTAACCCTTAGCTTCTGTGCCTACAAGAAGCAGCTTTGCACCCTGAATCACAAACTCTACCAGAGTGCTACTAGCTCAGTGCTATCTGGGACCCAAGGTGTGCCAGTGGCAGCATCCTACACCGTGGATGCACTGGATAAATTTGGTATTGCTGCTGGATGTCTCTGCAGCCTGCACACAGGTCAGAAAGGGCTTCTCCTCAAGATCAGTTATTCTCCCAACACAAGGGCAAATTCACGGAGGGCACGGGATGAGCAAATGAAAATAAGTAACACAGATGGAACAAAATATCCCCCCTACAACTTCAAAGCACACAGGAATATGGAATACCACACACAAACCAAGTGCCTATTCCACAAAACTCCTGAAACTGAGAGATTTTTCTCTTATTCTTTGCAACTTCAGTCGTGGCACATTTTTGCTGTTTGCCACCACACAATTTCTGTACAATCTACCTGATATTTATAAGCTTAGTACTATTATGAGAGTCTAAATTTTGGGCTCTTGGCACAAGAAAACATTACATCATCCATTAAGCCTCTCTGAAAAGAGCTGAGTCTTGATGTACCTACTAAAAACACATTAGAAATGAATTAAGATGCAAATCTGCTTGAGCCTTATTTGGCAGATGTAGGACTAAAAAGCTGGCACTGCAGCCTCTCTCCTTTGCATTCCTTTATTTCTGAGTTTCAGACACACAAAGAATTTTGTGTGGCGGTGTTACAAGTCAGAAGACTCAAGGAAGATGTCAAGAATTTTTCTGATGTTGTCATTGAAGAAACTTTCAAGGCACTTGAAAATGAAATAAAATATGTAACATGAAGAAAAGCTTGCCTTCCCTCAGGAGAAGGCTGTCGAGGAGTCTCCTATTACATGAAAGGAGCACTCTGAGAACTTTTACAGGACCAGCCTTATTTGATTCTTTCTACAGCAAACTTGTTACATTTCCTGGCCTACCAAAATAGAGCCTGCTATACACCAAGTCTTTGATTTATACACCTGGAGCTGAGAATGCTCCCTTTACAAGAAGCCTGGTTTCCCCTAGGTTGCATGTTCTTTCTTGATGAATTGCCATGCAATTACCTCTTGCTTTTGGGAACATCTGTTATTGTTCCATCTCTCAGAACCACATGCACACCCACTTCTAGCTGCCACATACATGAAAAGTTTTGAGACTTCTCTGTTCAGAGCATGTGTCAGGAAGAAAAAGGGAAGGAAATCTTGCAAATTTTATAATCATGCTTTGTCTTTGATATTGTTCTAAGTTATCTACAACAAAGAGAAAGAAAATTCCTTCCAAGACTATCATGGGGAGTAAAAATATATGAAAGAAAAAAGAGCACTGATTTGGGCATACGGTGATCTCATGGTCTTACATCACATTGATTAATCTGAATTTGAGCACAGAGTCAAATGCTGAATTAATTCCTGATGTTTCCACACAAACTGAGTGATTCTGTGTTTCAATGCTATATACTATAATACAGAGTCCCAGGTCAAGCATTAACTTAAAAAAAGAAAAAAAAAGTAACAAGAGGTAAACTTTATAAAGAAAAATATTACATTATAAATGTAGTTATCTAGTCAACCAAGTTTTTTAAATATTTCACATGCTCCTTTATCACAGACTGACTAAACCCTCTTAATACTATTTTTAAACTAAACAAGCATATGAACTGTGATTTTTTTTACCTGTAGTACACAACAATAAATTGTCATTACCAGCTATACAAAATATCCCAAAAAATCTAAAAAATTTTCAAAGAAATTTATGTTGTTTGTAGTAAAAGGAAAAAGCAAAGTATGAATAAAAAAGCCACATTATACAAAACCTACTCTCCTACTACCACTTCTCCCCATAAAACACAGATCCTTATGTGAGATTTGAGACTAGCTGAAGTCACTGAGGCAGAATATTTGACAAAGACTGTTCCAAATTATAATAGCTGCAACACACACACAATAGCTCACCAGCTGGAAAACCCAAAAACTTAAATTAAGTTTTATCAGAAGACAGTATGTAATATGCTACTCATGCAACCCTTCAACTACTAGCATGCTTGGATAAAATAAAATAAAAATATTGTCATCCACAGGCATCTACCTACCAAGTGATTTATCTACATTTGGACAGCTTTCACCTGAAATGAACTGAGCCTAGATTTCCAAAACATAACTTGAGGAATCAAGCACTCAAAATCTCCTGGATTATGCCTCCAAATCCTCAACACACCTTTGAAATAAAATAAATGCAAACCAGCACTGAGTACCTGGGCCAGGAACATTGACCTTGTCACAAGCTGGATCAGATGGTTGCAGTACCAACTCCAACTCTGCTGCCAAAAGCCTTCCAGCTCAGGAGAGGGGCTCCAGCAAAACATTGCAAGGCAATATAGGCTCTCAACAAGAGAAATCAATTGTTACTTCTGCTGCAGAAATTCTGAAGGTTGCCTGTGAGAACTCTGAGCCCATCCAGCAGCTCCAGGATAAAATACAGCACCTCCTACTCTGGGGAACTTAAGGAATAACAATCTCGTCTGGCACTGCAAGTAAACACTTTTGTTCCTTTCCTTGGAAATCATTCACAAGTTTCTGTTGCTTTGTGTCCTCAGGTTTTCAGTGTAAGGATTTATTAACTCCCACTGATGAGTTAGTGGGTTTTGATTTTAGACATGAGATGAGAAAACAAACAGGAAATATGGGAGAGAAAAAAATACATAGAATATGTACTTTATCTTAAAAGGAAACAGGGGAAGTTATTATACATTTCTCACCAGGAAACCAAAAGGCACTCAAACCAGGACACAAGACACTGGGATTTTTCCCTGTTCTCTTTTGAGGACCAAACTCACAGCATATTAGAGTAAAAATCTATTTTACTACTTTTATGATTAACGTAAAGTGGCTTTATCCATTTGTACTGCTCTCTTATCCTCACTGTCAAGCCTGCTAGAACTGTAAAATAAAAATGCTCTGTGATTTCAGCTGAAGAAAGCTTGTAACATCACATTCAGCAACACTTCAAACTTGTAATCAGACTTTCCTGAATGGAATGGTCCCTGGTACCAGGCAGATGACAGAAGGAACACGGGGCATTGACAGATGTGCATGAGAGGGTAACTCTTGTGACACTGGGAGGATGGAGATTCCAGTGCAGGAAAACTAGGAAATTTATCTATAGCAGTATGAACAGAGCTGAACAGTGTGCATCCCATCAGCAGCAGGCAAATGTAGGAATGGACACACATATCCCAGATTCCTTACTCTCACCAGGACTCTTCACTCAAGAGCCATTACTAATAAGGAGCCTGTCCTTTCTTACCCATCCCCACAACCTGCAGAGGCACCCCAACTAAAGCATTTTTTCCATTTTTATCTTTCAAGGAAGTACAACAGGATTTCTGAACATGCTGAGACAGTTTCTTAAAGACTCCCTGCTTGAAAAAAACAGACATATGCAGTAAGCAGACTACACACATGCCCCAGAAAATAACTGCTGACATTTATTTCATTTTATAAATAAATACTAATGTGAGCCATTTGACATAAAGCTTTATTACATGACTAACCAAAAAAGCCCTCACAAACTTCCAGTTTGTTATGTGTCCAAATACCAAACTCCAGAGTGCTGTCCATGTTTTGATTTTTAAATCTTGATTAAGATCACACTTTCCTCATAGTTTAGTACTAATCTATGCAACAACACTTGTGAGTAGATGAAAAACTCACTTGCAAATTATCAGCAGAACAGCAATTGCTAAAGACAAAAGGATATCTTTCACAACTTTTTAATATTTTTTTCCAAACTCTAATTTATCACAATCATTCACAACAAAGAATATTTTGAGCATCCTTTTGAAGGATTGTAAAGTAATGCCATCATCTTCACAAATCCTCATGTGTCTGTCATGTCCTGGGCCTATAAGTAATGGAAAACGTTAAGGGAGTAGGATAAAAATAAGCAAACCTAAAAAACCCAAGGAAAAATACCAAACTGAATGAGCTCCAGGAGCTTCCCTAAGTTCCTTCCCTAATTAACCCAAAATATTAATCAAAGAGATGAAACAAGGATACTATCTTTTTACAGTGCTGCAATGCTCCCATGCATTTCAAAGTTTCTCCCATGCATTTCTTGCAAGAGCCCTGTTTACACTGGCTGCAGTCTCTGCACAACAGCTTTGTGCTCTGTCCTCCATCCTTCACCCACGTGGCTCTTTGACACGGGTTCTTCCCAGCCTCGCTGGATGACAAAGGGTTAAAAGAGGTTCTGAGAGCAGTTGGCTGATTTTGTGATGTTCTCCAGCAGCCTGAACAAACAGGAAGCCCGGAAATGAGTGATAATTGTTAAATAAGAGCTCTTAAAACACCTGCTTAGCTCTAACTGCTAACTATTAAACCATTAGAGCAAGTTAAAAACAAAATCCCCCAGAGAGACTTCCACCTGCTTTCCCCATCTATTTTCTTAACTTATACAATAAGACATTCAGAAACAGCCAGTGGAGCTGGAAGCATGACCCCCTCCAGAAGCAAGCAGAACTGGGAGGCCCTCTCACTCAAACACCTTCCCAGGGTCACAGGGACACGTTGCTTTTCAGAGAAATGTACACTTTTACTCAACTTGGTGTTTCTGAAGCTTCCACCCAAAGCTCTCTGGGTTTTTTTCCCCCAAATGTGACTGTCTGTACTTTTTTCCTAGAGCAAATCTGTATAGCCATTCACCCTACACTGTGAGAAAGTGGTTTTGCAGGAGTGGGTCATTTTATAATTAAAAAAGAAGGAAAGTATTTTCAGGTCCAAGCTGGAAAGGATGGACCTTCCCTGCCATTAAACGTGGTAGAAAGGCTTTCTGCATTGTTAAAGTCAGGAATACTGGCAGAATTACAGCTACTTAGCTTTTCAAACCCTGCAAAACTGACAACAAAACAAAAAAGCCCACCAAAAACTGACACAGAAAAAGCAGTCATTAATAAAAGTATAACACAAAATCATAGCCATGGGCTGGTGCCCTGAGTGTTACCTGCACCCTCCCTGCCCTCTTTCTGAGAGGGTTACTCATGGCCTTTGAAAACTGTCTTGCCTTTGATGCATTCCAGTGAGGATTCTATTCCATGAAACCCATTATTCTTGAAAGAGAAGCAAAATTCTTCACAATTTACAGGTCTGTATATATCTTGTTTCCTAAGCAACCTTAACAAGCCAATTCGGAGGATTAAGAAGAAAGTTATCCTCCCAAATTTCAAATAAATAAGCAGATACATAAGTAGGAAGCTAAGGGACAAGGCAGCAATTCATCCAATTTAAAGGTTATTTGCCAATCTGTTCAAAAATTCTCAAAAATTATTTCATTTGAAACAAATGCACTCCATGTACACAAGGTTGTTTGGCAAAAGTGGAAGTCATATATTTTGTAATTATATTGGTTTTTAATAAAAAAAAATAAAAAGAGCTACCATTTGCATTTCCTTTCTTCATCAACAAACAAATTTATGAAAAGACAAAATGGAACAGAAAGCAGCAGATGATTCAAAAAAATGTAATCAGCTCATCAGAACCTGACCATCCACAGCATCTGCTTCTAAATCCCCTTGGTGACCATGCAAATTCAAATTGTTATCCCTCACCCCTTGTTATGAAAATTAATTATTTAGAACATTTCTGGTAATGTCTAAACTTGCATGACAGTCATTTTCAAAAAAGTTATAAACTGGTAACGTTTCAATAACATAACTCAATATCTGACTTATAAGTTAGAATTTAAAGTGGATTTATTTCTGAAAAGAAAACTGTGTTACCACAGCAACTTAGAAACAATTTATCAAACATTTGTGCTCTTAGCCTAAACAGAACAACTTCAGCTCCAACTCCCATCCAAAAACCTGTTGGCCCTGTCAAAGGTCAGCATGAGACTAACACATCCAAGACTTACCCTTCCCAGAAACAAAATAACTGAAAGCTTTTCTAGTTTTAGTTTCATATACTCTGTCCCACCCAAAGCAAATGAAAAAGAGATAACAGGAACAGTTCTAATCTACAAAGAAGAGTATAAATGGATTACTACCTGCTTAACTTTGTCAATAAAATGAGTTTTATTTTAAAATCCCTAATTTTCTCCCATGATTTTGTTTAATCCTTCCCATTACAAACATCTGAGCAGAAATCTGATTGAAGAAGAAAATACGTGGAGCGGAAAGTTCAAAAGTCACTGGTGTAAATACCCATTCAATTCCACATGCCAGCCAGGGGAAGGTTGGGGAAGGTTGGGGAAGGTTGGGGAAGGTTGGGGAAGGTTGGGGAA
>VXBS01007995.1:1638853-1712817 GCA_013400255.1 Sitta europaea
CGGCCGCCCTGTGCCTGGGGAGGCACTCGGAGCTGCCCCCGGCGCTGCCCGCAGTCTCCCCCGGAGCTGCCCCGTCCCTCCCGCAGTCTCCCCTCGGTGCCGGCGGGCACTGCCCAAACCTGCCCGAGCGACTGCAGCAGGGTCCGTGACACAGCCGGCGGTGGGCTCACACCGCGCAGCATCTCATTGATGAATCCCAAGAGCCTGTCCACGGGCACAGAGTTGGGGATAACTCCCCTTGGGTGAGGCAGGGACCTACATCCCACCGTCAAGGCTTCTTTCTTGGAAAGCCTCCTCCGGCCAACCAAGGTCTTTGCCATGTTGCTGACGGTCCCTACCCGCTCCAGCCTAGCCCGTTTGTCCATGTGCCTGCAGCACATCCGCACCAAGCCTCCGATGTCCAGGAGCGAATGCAGGCTGCCAGAGCCCGGCGAGCAGCCCCCAGCCCCGCACCAAGCCTCTGCCTTGTGGCTGGTGTCCAGGAGTGAATGCAGGCTGCCAGCCCCTGCCCCGCACCAAGCTCCCCTGCTCGCCCTGCCCTCCTGCCGGCAGCAGTGCAGTGACAGGACCCCATTCCTCACCTCCCGGGTCCGAGCCACCCCAGGAAGAAACAGCAACGTGAGGAACCGGAGCGATACCCCGCAATCGGAAGCCCCACAAAATGAGCCCGGCCAAGCTCCTTGAAAGCGCGAGCAGACACACAAGCAAGGCTGGAGTAGATCAATAATGTCCCTTAATTAAAACTAGCTAACACTTCTATAATATTGTCTGATGCTCTGTACTCTTTTCTGCATTATCTCAAGATTTCATGTGGTAAATCAATCATGACAAACAAAAATGTCTGTACTTTCTTTTTGCCACAACAACTGACATATTTAAACATATATTTGATGCTTTACAGCTACAGCAATATTTCTAAGTCTTGCTGTTCCAGTAGAGCATTCTCTGGCTTATTATGTAACAATAACATTTTTCAACGCAATTTTCATTTCACTGAAGATCTGCCTAGAGAAGGCCAAACACTTTTAAAACTGCAGCTTAACTCATATAAGCCTGGTTATTCCAACAATGCCCACTGATTTCTGCCCAACAAAAATTCATCTGAGGCCACATAAACTGCTCAAATGTAGCACCAAACCCAACCCCAAAGTACAAAGGAAGTAGACACTGTAACTCGGTGTCAGCCAGCAGCAGTGAGTGTCCATCAGTGAATAATCGCATCTTTACTTGCTACAGTGCTAATTCATCTCAGGAATCAACACATCCTCTTTGTTTGGGGTTTGTTTATATATGGAACTAAGTTATTCTTCTTCAATCCCTTCTTTACTATGCTCTGTAATTTTTATACTAACTGACTTACTTGGGGAACTTCTCAAAAGACAAGAAAGATGACAGGATGCTTTTGTGCTTGTGATAAACAATTTTCAGCATTGGATTAACACTCAATGAGTACTTCTCAGATTAATCAAACTAAATTTACTTACAGAAATACCAATATGAATGTGTAAATAAAACCTGCCGCAGTGGAAAGTCACCAGTTCAGAATTATCATGCACTTCCTAACTGCTCTGCATTATTTTTACAAGTTGAAACTGCAGTCATCTCATTTTTAATTAAAAAACTATTTATCACCTTTTTGAAATTGTCACCCCCATTATGTGAGAATCAGAAGTTTCTTAAGAAGTTTGACTCTGAAGAAGGACCTTCAACCTGCAAGTCTGGAAAGCTTTTCTAGTTCATGTCTTAGAGGACATAAAAATTACATTATTAATTATTCCTCAGAACCCTGTGATTAAAAACAGGATGGACTGCTATGGCACAAAGAATTCCATAGAAGGATGTTATTCTTTAAAAACTTATATAAAATATGGAAGTACCCTGTGATAATAAAGTCCCTGAATATTTCCTACTTTTGTGCTGCATTTATCTCTAAATCTCTGATAGATTTTTACCACAGATCAGTGACATCTCCAGAGCTCCCAGCACTTCACTGTGATCCAGTCACACGGCACAGGAAGGTCAAAAAAAAAAAAAAAAAAATCACCTTTCTCAAACATTAATTGCCACTCTTAGAAATAATAGTGAGGTACTATCCTTGCACTTTAAGGAAAAAATGTCCCAGTCCATCTCGTCTATCCACGGAATACATATGTTGAAATGGTCTAATGTAGAGAAAGCATTAACAATGTTTCATTTATAAGGTTAAACTCCAACCTAACTTTAACCCCACAAAATGTCAGTGATATTCAAATGATTTCAGCTGCTGTTGAATACAGGCAAAAGCTCAGGAAATTTTGCAGCAGCACCTACCCCAGCTTGGTTCACAGATTGTTCTCCAAGTCTGTCAGAAACAGAGTTCTGCAAATTGCCAGGCAGGCTATGGGGCAGGGTTAGCCCCACTTTGATAAGCAGTATTCAGAGTCCTTATCTCTGCTTTTAGCACCAGTATAGAATAGCATCCCTTTTCCACCCTCCCCCCACAGCACTATCCCTCTAATTGCCAGTGTTGTGCTTATCCTCAGCTGGAAGGGAAAAACTGTTCAATCCAGGATTTTACCCAGAGCAGTGGTGCCTCACACCAAGCTCCCAGCTCTGCTAGGTTTCTGTCACAGCGTGTCCACCCTGACAGATGTTTGTCGGGGGATAGAGTTCCCCTCAAAACTATCAAACATACCAACTGATAAGAAAACATGGTTCACTAGCCTGTTAGTGAAATACTAATGGCATATACTAACGGGAAATATTGATGGTCCTGTTTCAGATCCTACTTAGCATATGCCATTCTACACAACTCAGCCTTTTAACATCCTACTTGTCACTTTTACTGGAAATCTCCCAGGAAAGATAAGATACTGCTGTTTGTGAAGGTTAACCTTAAGGTTATCAGGGCTCATGCAGCATGGGCTGACTAAACCTAAAAGCACTAGTAAAAATACCAGTGAAAGGCTGGCTACTGAGAATAAGAAGAGACTAAAAGGTTCTCAGGTCAGAAAGTCATTTTGTGATGAAAATGTTGAAGGGTATTTGGTCTACAACTAGTTGAGCAAGGATACAAATCAGGACTGGTGAGATGAAACAGAAAGCTGCATGCTGGTGGGCAGGAAGAAGTTCTTTTAGTTAGGTTTTTACGTTTTTAAGGAAGTTAGTGGTCAGTGGGAATGGAGGATATACCTGAAAGCACAGAGCTTCAGGGCTCTTGTGCTCAGAGCTTATGAATCCAAGAAGTCCTGTGACACAAACAGCTCTCCCCACATAGTTCTAGGAGATGTAGAAAAGCCATGAAAAGTCTACTAGAAGTCTGCGAGATTATAAATTTGTCTCTGTTATTTACATCCTGCAAATTGAAGCAATGCTTAATTCACAACCCCTACAATTTCTTTTTTCCCAATAGCTACTTAAAAATCAGCCTTCAAATACCTTTGAAAAAAATCTTTCATAGAATTAAGACAGTTTACATAGAGTCACAAGTGTTTGATTCCTTCCTGTAAGTTCCATCAATATATTTAGTGATGTTATAGACCAAATCCTCCCCTTGCTGCTTCATTATTCACAGAAGAGACAGAGGATGCTCCTTGCCATTTATTTCTGCTGAACTACAAACTCTGTGCTGCTTTTGAAAAAGGTCCATGGGAGCAATAATAAGGAAAAGCCAATCGCTGAAAGCTGAAAAATAAGTGAAAGATAAAAGGCCCATTATTCCAGGATCAATAGCAGTGCTCCCTGAAAGGTGTTCTCCACTGAGGTAATCACATTTGCCATGGTGGAGCACAGCAGCTGCAGGGCACAGAGGGGCTGCAGAGTGGGCTGGCTGCAGGCAGCTTTGCAGGGGAGTGTGGGCAAGCAGAAGGGAGAACCCATGGCCCAGCATTGTTTGCTCAGCCAAGGCTGCCATACAGCTGGAACTCCCTGGCAGAATGTATGGAAAAGCTGCTTCACAAGCTTGCAACCTATGGGATCTTAACACATTCTGTTATGGTAAATTCAGCCCTTGCTATGAATGCTTATATTTGAAAACATCACTGAAATGAATAAACCTTTGGAGTTGAGACTTCTGTAAGTTTATGCATAATTTCCATATAATGTAGATATATTTACAAACTATATTATACTCCCATTAAATACCTTCTGGAAAAAAGAACCTGTGAATATACTATTCATAAAACCACGACAAACATACCAAGAATATCAAGGCAAATTATTTTTTGCAAATTCTACAGAATCAGACTTTTTGACAATGTAACGATTTCCTGAAATCACCTGAGATAAGAGGATTCAGCTGTTATTACAGGAAATATTGATCCCATCTAGTTGAAAGCTGTATGTACAAACTTGTTGAAGTAGTTCCAGAAACAACCTTCACAATGAGTAGGAGTAGATGGAAGGGAAAACAACTGGCAGGCATTCTCAGCTTTTTCTGTGAGGTACAGAAGACCCAAGTCAGACAGGGAGAATTTGGAATATTTTCTCCAAAACAGCACCATGGGTATCTGTGAAGTCTGTGGGGATTCTTTGGGTCTGATTCTGAACCATGGCCCACTCAAGATGGAATACCACAGTACATGCACCAGAATAAGAAGCTTAATTAAAACCTGCAAGTAATTATTTATTGATGCAGAATTATTAGGTACACTTGAAAGTAATCTTGAAAGTACTTGAAAAATAATCTTTTAGAAATAGTTTTGCTCTTAATCATTTTTTATCTTTATATGGACAGCAATTCCACAATAAGAATACCAGACACATTTCCATGGTTTTGTTTCTTTTTATCGAACATTTATAAGCAAGATTTAAATTCCACTTCTGAAGAACCAAATCAGCAGAAAATCCAGTTTACAGCTAGCATTGTAGTTCAACCATCTTAAATCCAATGGCAAATAATGCAAGGGATCAGGATGAAAAGCCTTCTAACTCACCTAGTGTAAAGCCCTGAAAATGGATAAGCTTAGTTACCTTTCATAACACTGTTAAAATTCAGGACCCTCTCCAAAGCTCAAAAACAACGTTGCAACTTTCAAAATGCAAAATGGAACACAGCCCACTCTCCTTATTTTTCAGTTGAATTAAAATTAATTCCATAGAACTACATAAAGGCAGGTTTCCTCTTCTGTTTCAGAACACTTACTGACAGGTGCTGCAATGTAACAAACCTCAGAAGCCAAAATAACAAGCAAACCAACAAACATGCAAACAATATTTAGAAAGACAGTCTTGGCTAGGCAAAGACACTGCAAATCAAAAGGAATGCCATTCACAACACTATAGATTGTGACCAACACATACTCCTTAAGACTCTAGGTTCAGTATAAATTTTAGACTTAAGAGAAGTGAGCCAAATTTCAGGCTGAGTCCCCCAAAACTTCCCTGATGCCAGCACTTTGTTCTTGAGGTCCCTGCTAGCTCTGGCTTTTGAATGTTCTCTCCATTGATGAACATGCATCCAGACTTCAATTTGCATATTTCAGTAATAATTATTCTCATATCTTAGAAAACATGTTCCCTGACCTCCCACTGATGGAATATTCTGAGATGCAAGTAGAAATTTTAATTTGGTACAGGATACATAGGGTGGAGTCAGTTTTTTGCTTGGAGATAGTGAAATTTAAGTAACAAGGCAAAGCTTGAAAGTTTCTGGAAATTACAAAGTAAAAAGGAATAGTCATTAAGAGGGAAATATCTTGCTGGCTATAGTATACAGATCATGTTGCTTAAATTTAATTATCCCTGGACAGTCTCAGAAAATTTGTGAGCAGCTCACAAATAAAAGAGAAGTGTGAGCTCATAAATTTCCACTAAAAGGAAATGGAAGAGGAACAGGATTACTATTATTATTTCAGGAGGCAATTATTTATATATATATCTCATGCTGGCTATAATACACAGATCTTTGTAATTCCAGAATTTAATGTCATAGTGGCATCTACTCACAGCAAAACCATTAAGAGATGCAATGTTCCCTGACATCCAATTTCTTTTCCCTGTATTTCAGTGGAACAAAATTTTGTGGGCAATAGGCTGACTTGGCAACACACATTTGAAGAAACGTGGAAGGAAGCTTCAAATGCATCATATTTCACTAAACAGCACAAAACCAGAAATACACAAATGTACAGTAAATGTGAGGTTTAAAGTTTCATAACCTGCTTCCTATTTTTTCCCAAACAATTCAGCGCTGACCTGAGATATTTTTTTCTTTTCTCACAGTTTCAACAGCTATCCTCCAGCCTACAAAACTCTCTGGATCAAAAGCCAGTATTGCAGGTTTTCCCAGTAGTTGTACTACAATTACACCTCCATGCAGGATGCTAAGCACAGACTACTTCTTCTTCAGACTAATTATTGCCAAGAGATAAATTTTCAGCCATCCTTGAAAGTTCCTCTCCTGTCATAAAAGAGAAGTGTTCTCTTGTACTATTCCTGCATCCCAGGTGTTGTGCTGGAGCCACTCCTTGGCACACAGTATGGTCTCTAGCTCCTTTACAGAGATGATTGCCACAGACCAGGGATGTGTTTTAATTTAGATTTTTCTCTCTCACTTTCAGGTTCATCAGTGAAAGTCCACCTTCATGACAAGTGGAAAGTAGCCCCTTGACATGAAGCATTCAACTGATGGACCTTGCCAAAAGAAAATATATGGGCAACGTGACACAGGCAGCAGCAGGAGCACCAATGTCTCACAGAAACCACAGTGAAGGCCAGAGGAGCTCAATGCCTCCCACATTTCCCTCTGAAATCCAACATTCCAGTGTCAGCAAGCAAAAGCAAGCAAGGTGATAGATGTTGCTGAAGGCTGTGCATGTCACCCAGGCCAGGCTTGCTCGTCCATAACACAGCTGACAACTGGCAGCAGGGCTGATTGCTGCTCCCCCCTGGCCCAGACAACACCAAGAGCTCCCACTTCAAGGAACTGTTCAGGGAGAGCACGGGTGACAGCACAAGGGCCTGAGAAATTAAGAAGACTGCATAGGAAATGTACTTATAATTAGATATCAAATAGGATGTACCATAGAATACATGAAGTGCAATATAATTAGCCATTCCAAAGCTGCAGTAATTTTTCCTGTTTATATGGTTTATTTCTAGATCTTGTGTTTCACATTATTATTCAGATCATTCAGTTGCTGTCTTAACTATCTAATGTGTGTCCTTGCAGACATACAAGGAGCAGCAAGAGGATAACTCTATATGAATAGTAATGAGCTATGGAGCAATAATCGGGGAAGACAAATTTGAAAAAGAAAGAGGGAGAGAGGGAGGATCTTTAAGTTGCTAATATACCTGCAAAATGTGTGTTCAAGAAATCAGGTCTTGGTTTTTCAAGCCATTAAGGTAATTAAAGGGGAAATGCAATCCTATTTCCCCCTTGAATCAAAAAATGGTACTTTGGGGTAAAGCAAAACCACACTACCAACAAACAGAAAAAAATGTCCCTCATCTCAGTTTTTAGTAGCAGATAAGAGGAAATGAGACTATTTGAGTTGCAGATGTTCCTAAGTTCTTGACAACACAACATTCACCCTGGGAAAGAGGTTGTGAATAGGAAAAACCCCCTGGTACCCTGCTATTCTCAGGCTTATTGAGAACAGCAATAATAACAGTATTACATATCCCTTAAAATAACTTCAAGTATATTTATTTGCATATGCAAATGCTCTTTAAGATAAAAAGACAACCAAGCTCAAGTAACGTTAGCAATACAGCTCTAAAATCATCCTACAGAGATGTAGGATGAACTGGAAAACCTGCAGGAAAATTAAAAGGAAAAGCTGGGCAGATGGTCTCAGCTTTATTTTGTTCTCTTTAAATAATGTTCTTTTCCAGACTATAGAATAACAAGGTAGTAGCTTCAGGATACCTGTGTCAGCTTTGAGAAAGAAGAGCAAGGAGGGCAGACAGAAATTATTGTTGCTGCAACATATCCATTAATGTCTGCCAGTTTTTTGGGGGAATAGCTCCTTAGAAATTCAAAGGTATTTGAAATAGTGATTGAAGAACTACTCCTCCTTTTAACAAGCTAATTCTTCTTTTTCATACAGTTCTAATAAAAAAAAAAAAGGTCTTTTTAAAAGATGCTAACAAGGAAAAATATGGCAAAGTGAATAAAAAACATACTTGTGGAAATGTAATCAACATTTTTCACATAGAAAAGCAGGAAGAATCAGATAATATAAATAAAAGAAATTTTGAAAAAATTCAAAACACTTTTATCCTTATTTTGCAAATTATGTTAAATCTCAAAATTGCAAGTATTTCTGTCAGCTCTCTGTCATAGTAATGTATCAACAATTGCTGATTAATTCTAATTACCTTTTATCATCTTAAAAATTATTTACTTTAACAAAGACCATTGGCTGCTGGCTAATTTTTTTTTTTGCACTTCTTAGCAGCTTTGTTCTTTTCTTCTCTTAGTTGCAGGGAATTAAAATTAAATACATTATTTAGCATTTAAATATTTGTAATAGGAGAGACACAAAGATTAGGAGAAGATGGTTTAGAAACCATGAAAATACTTTAGAAACATTGCTCTGAGAAGAAAAATCTGTTTCCAGCAGTAGTATTACTTTTGAAACATAAACCAATGTGATCATCCAGACTAAAGCACATCAGCATCAATCAAGCCAGGATGACAACTGACAGTAAACAAGATATAGTCTTCACAGTCTTTGTCCAGCAGAAGTTACAGTCTACAAGAAATAAAATTACAGGAAACACTGGGAAAGTTACCCAAGGAATCAATAGGAAGGGTCCAGGCTCATTGTGAAAAGACACAAACCCGTGAGAAGGTTTAAGGTTACAGAGTTTAACCAGAGATTTTTAAGGTGCAAGAAGGATTTTATGCAGAGTAGGGAGTGCTTTGTTGAACCAGGAGTTTCATTCCCAGCTACAGGACAGCCTGATTCTTCTGGGCTAGAGAAACAAATGGAAAATGATGGGCACCTGAACCCTGAATGCCACCTAAACAGATGAAGCTGAAGGGTGATGAGCACACAGTTTTCACCAGTACCCAACACTGAGGCAGTCATTTACCTTCTCTGTCTACTTCTCCACTTGTATGCCAGCCTTCACCTTATTACTCCTCTCTTGCACTGCTTGTGGATCCCAGAACCTAGTCCAAATTTTCTTAGTTTTACCTTTTGCACAGCACAAGTAAAATGTGAACAGTACTGTCACATGGTTCACGGACAAATAAATACAAACATGAACCTATAAGAAATATCTTCCAATTACTTTGAAGTCCTGTTCCAAATAAAGGAAGCAAACATCACAGTTCTTCTTATGAGCAGGTTGGATCCCAGACATTGATCCCAAGCCAACTCAATACTTAGAACTTTCAAATTCTCTCCATCCACCACCCTGGCCTTCCCAAATTATGCAATACATTCCTCTCCCAGTAAGACAAAGCACCAGCAGCAATGCAGCACTGAACCCAAACCCAGCTTTGCAATACCAATTGCCATTGATGAAACACAGACTAATATCCTCAAGCTAAGAAAGATTACTATGAGTCAAGAGTATTGAATATGATGAAAACACATAGATTGGCCTCTCTTCTGGATCATACAGGCTTTCTAAAAGGCAGGTAGCAATTTGCTTGACAAGAGATGTGTAAAGCACTCTAGACTGAATTCAGTTCATTGCTGGAGAACTGGGGAAAACAGAAAGAGAAAAAAGAGTTGTAACAGTGACACTGTCATAACTATCACTCAGCTAAATGTTCTGTGCTCTACAAGCAGAACGGAGTAGAGCTGGGTAAGTGATTTCTCTTTTAGCACTTTGATTCAAAACCACAGAGACTGGGCATGAGAATTTACTAAAACCATCACTAAAATGCACTTAGCACTAATGCTTAGGTTCTTAGGAGCCTGCATTGCTAAGCTGCAGACTGATGACTAAAGCAGGGAGATTAATTAAACGCTATGATTAAATCCACGAGAAGAAACCTGCTACTTAGCCAATTCTAGCCAGCTGCAGTTTCAGAAGAAAAGGTGTAACAAGGCAACAAAAGCTGAATATAGTATTACAAAGCAACAAAAAATTTAATTTAATGAGGTGTCATCCTATCTCTGTCTCCACAAGGGCCCTAGTGGTCCCTGATCTGAAAGAAAGGGGGGAAAGGGACAAAAAACATTCTAGAAATCACTTTATCCCAAAGCTTCAGTCAAATCCTACCTCCTGTTCTGTTTCACTGAACATTTTCAATATGATTTGGCACGTATATACTAGAACACTTTCAATGTATGTTTTAGAAAATTGGCACGTTCAAAGGCTTAAATTCATTTACATGTTGCAGAGGCACTGAGAGAGTAACATAACCCAGAGAGACCACAGCACAGAAACATGCCTTGTGCTTCCTCTGACAGTGTACTTTAGAAAGCAGCTTGGAAAAACCACATTTGGATCTATACACCTGCAAAGTATTTCTGATTTTCCAGCAATACGTGCAAGAGTAACTTCAGCAATAAAATAACGAGGCTTTCCCCATAGTTAGGGGAAGAACAACTTCTGCACCTTCATTAGAAACGTGATGCCTCCAAGAGAACTCTAGGT
Source organism: Sitta europaea (assembly GCA_013400255.1). NCBI lineage: Eukaryota > Metazoa > Chordata > Aves > Passeriformes > Sittidae > Sitta > Sitta europaea. The sequence goes on from VXBS01007995.1 coordinate 1,649,399, forward strand.
AACAGGCATCTGGAGGGAGGAGCATGCCAGGTGAAAATCCTCACTCCCACTAGATGGCAATATTGGTTCTTCTGCAAGCACAGAACATGCTCTCATCAAAAGGAAACTGCAGCATTTTTCATGGTTTCCAAAGTTGCATTTTCTGTTAAAAAAAATAATCTAAACTAGGCTTTATTGATCACAGAAGTAGGGGAAAAGGCGTTTATAATACATACAAGTTAGCCATCATATGCACTAAACTGTAAATACAGAACACAGGACCTCAAAAACACACAGAATGAATAATAAATGCAATATATGCTTTTACAGCTCCTAGGCTTATAATTAAACTCCACATCAAATTAGATCTTCAGTTTAATCCTTAACCACTATATCAGCAGGATGTAGCAATGGAAACAGCACATTTAAATCCTGCAGGAGAGAGCATCTCAATTTACTCTCAACCAACCTCCTGTAACATTAATCAGGAGCTTAGAGCAGTATTAAAAACACTCCAAATTAGAGAGGGCTCCAATTCTAGCTGTCATGATCAGAGGGAAAGTTACTGACACCAGGTCTAGAAAGAGCATCCTGATTACTTTAAAAAAAGAAAAAGAGAAAAAGAAAAGAAAAAAGAGGAAAAAAGAGAGGAAAGGAAAAAAAAGAAAAAAAAAGTCAAATCTTCCAGTTTTCAAAAGAAAACAAATGTCTGCATACACACACATGAACCAAAATGCATGATGACATGTTTCTAAATTTTTCAAATCGTTCTACAAACAACACTTTAGGAAGTTTTTGTGTTAGTCTTAAAAATATTCAAGTAAGAACAGAGCTAACATAGAGACCTAGTGAAATCATCACTCAAGGAAAAAAAAAAAAATCACCCCATGTTCTTTCATAAAATGCTACAGCTTAAAAAAGAAAATGGATTTTCCATTGTGAGCTGTTGTAAAGGAAGAGCCAGATGCCAGTGCTCCCTCCAGGCTGGAGGAGCAGGGCCATGCTCAGAGTGCAGGGTGGCACAGGGCAGGATGGGGTCTGGGTCGAGGTTATGGACACTCCCACTCCTGGGAGGGCTGATCAATGCCCCTACTTAAACTGGGGGTTGAGGACTAAGCTTGGAAAAGCCAAAGATCTGTGAGTCAGGCATATCAAAATACTAACTCCTGTTATACAGCACTCTGCTCAAGAGACCCTTTTCTGGAATAATAGGATGCTGCCACAGTTGAATCAACTGCAGGAAGCCTGTGCTCTTGTCACAAACAAAAACACCAGCTCACAACCCCAGACCAGTCCTGACTCCTGGACTGAAGCTATTTCAGAGACAGACAGTCATTTAAGTTCTATTCATAATTTATTATTCTGCTTTGCCAGTAATCTCATTACACAACTTTCACATGGTTGAACAAAGCTTGATACAAAACCATTACTTCAAGTCACTTCCTAGATACTTTCCAGTATTTCCAGTTTGAACAAGGCCTTGAAAAAAAAAAAGTGAAAACCTCATGGATCCTTTAAAGAGTGCCTAAAAACCAACGAGAAATGTTTGGTAGTAGCTAACTGGTTCAATCTCAAAGTGTTATCTTACTCAAAGGTTTTGGAAGGGATTTTGCACATTATCAAAATATCTTCAAGTTACAACATAACATATGTTCTGATAGTGGTACACTCATTTCCAGAAAAATACTAATCTATGATCAAAAATCTTGTTTAAGAAATGAACTTTTCCTCTTCCCTTCCCCATCCTTTTCCCTCTCCTTTTCTCTCCTCTAGTTTATGTTTGCTAAGCATAGGAGAGACAACAGAAGACAGCATTTTCCTCCAGGAGTCAGTAATAGAGTGCCACTGCTTCCACATGGCAGGCCAGACAGGGAGCAGAAATTACAGGCAGGGTAACTGAAACTTGCTCTCCCTTTGGGCAATCTGACTCCCAACCAATGTCTCTCCACATAAAAATACAAATACAAATATACATGCAAATACATGGATCTAATTTACTGTGTTAAAAGCAGAACTCAAGAATATTCTACCATCTCCCAAGTATTCTTAGAAAGTATTCAAGTTTTCCAGAAACTAGGTTTCATGTGAATGAAAAATGTTAATATTTGAGGAAGTTTTCATTTAGTGCTCCCTCACAAATTCCCCATTATCTGCAAAAGGTGTCCAAATCCTACAAGGCTGGCTCCACAGCTTTTAAACACTAATGGCAAAGGCAGCTCATGAATCCATAACTGACAGCACCAGTCAGCTCCCTAACAGTGATGGTGCCAGAGAGATCTGTCCCAGTTTTGGGGTCTCCTTCAGTAGAGTCAGAGTCCCTTCATAAGGACATGCAGGGTCTCAGAGCAGACATAACTTAAAGCCCATATTGTGTACAACAAAAGGGAAATGGCCTTGTCTCCAGCCCCATATTTTCCATCAGCTGCTGGTGCTGCAGAAGATCATGCTCCAGTGAAGCACAGAGCCACTGACATACTTTATGAAGCCCTGCTTTGTTAATGCTCATGAAAATGAGATTCATCATCAATACCACCACTGGGTCACAGTATGCCATCTGAAATGCAAATGTCACTCTGGACTGCAGTCAGACTAAGGGTGAAGCACTCAGAAATGAATGAAGGTGACTCGAATGTAGCCATGCAGAGAAAAAAAAAGGTCAAATGCTCTCCTATGTAACACTGACTTTCCTCATTTCCCAAGGAGAGAATTCTGCAGGAGCTGTCAGCACTCTGCACAATGAAGCTGTAAGTGATACTGCCTGTGCTGCTGTCACACAGCATTGCCCATTAGATGCTGTATTATGCAGATATTTGTGATCAGTGGGTCTCTAATGAACCAATTGATACTCCTCTGCTGCTTTTCAATGCATAAATCTCTTTTTCCTTGAGATTTGATAGTAACAGTAGACCAAAGGTACACTGGAATATTCAAGATGACATCAAATATCACCTGCAATTTTTTTTTTTTTTTTGGTTTAGAATCCAAACTGATTGTTCTGGCATGCTCAATTCCAACATACCATGGAGGCAGCCCATTCTGAGTACATGAACTGCTGCAGAGTGCCCTAACTACAATCTGTCCTCTTTCCTACCATGGAGCAGCCATGTAGAACACCCACTCTCTGCTCTCACAGTCATAGCTACTGTCTCTTCCTAACATGTTAATAATACATTGCTCTCTTCGTTTGGTGATTAAGGCTTAGAGTCAAAACCCAGGCACTTGATAGTTGTGCCAAATATGTGATAATTTTGTTTTAAAGGCTAAGAACACCCACGGTGAATTGACTAAATTTGCCAAAATTAATATTTTATTCTCACAATAGCCATATGCTATTCATTTCTACCTTAGCCTGAAAAGAGCCATTATAAATATAAAGATCTCAGTAAAAACATTTTCCAGCAAATTAAAACAATTTATTGCACCAATGGAGAAGGGCAGGACAGAACCTGTGAGGTCAAAGAAAGTCAGTAAGCTTGACTTTAGAGAATTCATCAGGAAAAAAAAAAATTATCAGAAGTATTCCAAGCCCAAAACAAGAGCTTCCAAGAATGTAGGTGAGTTAAGTCCCTTGGATCAGCTTGAAAACTGATCCAAGCAAAGTAGCAAAGAAAACAATCTTACCATACTGAGCTAAACCAGATTGATCAGTGCTAGAATAGAACACTGCATGAGGGTCAAGTTTAAACCCTCTGTGTCAGGTTTTACTGTATTGATACAGAAAAGTAAATGCAAAGATTGTCCAGACCTTTAAAGAGCCAGCAAATCTAAACAGTCTTCCTTCCTTCCTTCAGCAAATGTAAACATTTAAGGCAGAACCTGCTTCAGCTAATAGCCAGCAATGTTTCCTCCAAGGTTTTCCTTCCCTGCTCTCCACAGAAAATCTCAGAGAGACAGAGTGCTTGGGAGGTGGGAGGGAGAGTTATGGAAACAGAACAGGGAGCAGAGGATATGGAAAAAAGTTTATTCTCTACAGATATCCCAGCTCCAAAAATCCTTCCAAGGAGTCTCTTCTTGAGCTGAAGGGAAAAGACCTGTTTTCATCCCTGCACCTCCCACACTTCAGGAACAGGGAAGGACAGGAGGGTAGAAGCAAGAATTCCAGTGTTACCACTGCTAGGCTCAGCAGTAAAACACTCATTAACTTCAGCAAGGCCAGGATTTTATGCCAGATTCACAAACAAGTCGTTTATAAAATTCCAGAACAGGTCCCCAAACTATCTGTCAAGGAAAAGCAAGAATCTGATGAGATATATTCCCCCAAGTCTGCTCTTTCTGTAAGAGGTTTTATTTTATTTGGCTCTAACTGTAATGTATTGCCAAATGTCATTGTAAAACACAAAAAATATTCATTCATAAATATTCAGTAACATACTGAACTTACAATGAACTACACTGGCTGCTGCAGCAAATTTAACTCACAACACACAGAACCCTAGAAGCCACACATCTCGACCTAATTTATTTAGCTGCTGCTAAGAAAACAGTTGCACAAAAATAAAGTGGATCCTTGCTTTTAGAACTGCATAGCACATCCTAGTGCAACAGGCTGGTTGCCAGGCTCTGAGGAAGGTATCCCACTAACCTTCAAGTCCTGAAGCTGTTACCATAAACAATATTGGCTCTTTTACAGATGTGTCTCTCCAACAAATTCCCCCACTACCTTCACAGTCACTCACTTTGCTTTCTCTCCCCATCATATATGAAAAAAATCCAGGCTCTTCATAAGGCAGAGAATCTTGTAAAGGCAAATGCACCCTTAGAATATAGTACTGTTCATTCTGGGGACAATTACAAACAAATACCTACTTTACATGGCATATTCTCTGTTGCAGTTCTTTGACTGCAAGGCCTAACATGTACAGGAATTAGCTCAACTGCTGTAGCAGAACAGCCTTTAGGTGTGAAACTTCAGCTGCCTTAAGGGCACAGAACAAAGATTTGAAGAAGGAAGTGAATGACATCATGTAAGACTGAAATGAAAACTTTGTTACTTGGTAACTGACTCCTTTCTTAGTCATGAGTATCCTTCTGGTCCAACACCATGGACTGCCTGGATGCTTGCAGGGAAAAGACATGCACCATCTCAAAAATGGGGAGATGCATATTCTGAAAACAACATAAAACTAATGTTTCTATCATGTAAAACAAGGCCTGGGTGACACCAAAAAAACCCTAACACAACAACCACAAACCCACCCCAAGGCTCTTCCCACTTATGTTCCAATCAGAAGAGAGTACTTCCAACTACCATCCCTTCTGAACCCCTGCTGTAAAACTGCCACTGGAAGCAACACAGGCTGCTAACAGGAATAATAAAATATATTCCAGTAACTGGAAAGTTTAGCTTTGCACCCTATCAATTTGAGATAGGTGCTCTGGTGGCTTCTAAAACAGCCATAACAAGGTTTCAGGGATTCCACTCTACCAGAAGCTGCTGAATAATGGTCTTATTTTTGATACTCTGGAAAGTATTTCAACTTCCTCCAGATGACAATGAAAACTGAAGTTAGTGATAAAGATTCAGGGATAACAATAATCTGTTAACTTACTGCAAAACAAAAGGAAGATCACTTTGCTTAGTTGAGGAATTTTCAGCTCTGCATTTCTGTTGCATCAGTAATATTTTGGAAAGATGAGATTCCCACCAGGTATAAATCAGTGCAACTCTAGCAAATTCCAGTGGAATTGCACCAAACTCCACATAGCATGAGCCATTCTGTGCAATTGCCAAAAAGGAGAGAATGGAATTCAGCTACAGAATGGTTTGGCTCACGTTGTCCTCATGGGGAAGAAAAAGCCCATGCACACGTTTCTTCAAACCCAGGCTAAAAAGGCAGGACAGAGAATGTACAAAAGGCTGAGCCCAGTTTTCTCAACAGTGACTATTAAGGAGTTCCTGAACATATGAAAAGGAAAGACATTTGATTTAAAAATGTAAAGGCTAGAAGTGGAAATATTTCTCTAGTGCTAGCAGAATCTACCTGAAAGTAAACGTAAAGCTCAGGAAAACAGCAGCAGCAGTCATGCCACAGTCACTAAAGGAAGCAGGGAAGTGCTTCCTTTTCAGCACTTACCATTCAAATGTAGAACACCTTTAGTAGCAATTTTTCCTAGAACAACTTTTCAGCTGTCTTACCCTACTTCACACACAGCCAAATCCCAGCCCCTAGTGAGAGTGCAGATGGCAGAGCTGAGGACTTAAGAAGGAAAAGAAGAATGGAAGTGAAGGAAATTTTTTGAGTCATAGCCCAAATTTTACAAATTTTCTTTTTATTTAAAAGACTTTTAAATTCCTTATTTTCCTGACTCAGAAGAATAGTTGGTTGCCTGTCTGCAATCATTTTGTGTACACTACATTTATGTTCAAAAGTAGGTGAATAGAGAGGAGAGTTGGATTTTTACAAGGTGAAAAACAAAATTCTCCTCCATTCAGCTTGGGTGTAAAGCTGAGGTTGCTGGCAGCAGGGCAGAGGGAGGAAGTGTGCAACCACCAGCAAGGCAGAAAGAGCATTTGCTGTATGCAGCAGGGGTAGATAAAGACAAAGAGTTCTGCTTTTGCAAGTACACAGATTCAGTTTACTACGACAATCCAAAATCACAAAAAAGTCTCTCCCAGTCTCATTTGACAGCACCTCTGCTTTTTAACAGACTGCTTTTGGGCATGTTCTCTCCCAAAACCAGGCAAGTGAGCATTAGCACAGAACTGACCTGGCCACAAAGACCACCTGAACACTATTTTCAAAGATATGCTCAAGCACACAGCCCAAATCTTGTCCTTAAAACTCCCAACCTTCCCCAGGCCAGCAGTGCTGTGGTGCTGCCCTGCTGCAGAAGAGGAGCACCTGGCAGGAGATGTGCAGGGAGGAGAACCTGTCTCTGCAGTGGCTGTCAGACCACACTGCAAACCCTCCCCGTGCAATGCACTCCCAGCTCTGAGCACTGCAGGACCAGCCCAGCCTGGAACCAGCCCCACACCAAAATCAGTGTATTCCTGCACACTGCAACTTGGTCTGCTTTCACAGGCTCTGCTAACTGCAGGTACTTACAGTTTATGTAGAGGGTTACTTATTATATTGCAAAATGTATTGTCTCTCAGTTTAGTTGGCTATCTCTGACTTCAGGAGAAAAAAATATTTCAATATTCTAAATACCTAATTTACTGCTACTCTACATAAACAATCCTATTAAGTGACAATAAGATCCGTGGTTTTTACCTTTATGGTCAGACTTAATTTCATCAACACGGGCAAAGTGTTCAAACAAATCATCAGGAACAAAGATGCTGCAACATTTGAACCACTAGGAAAATTCCCAACAGAAATTCCTACTTGCATCTTTCAGCCCCGTGCCAAATAATTATGCACCACTGCCTTCTGCCCTATAAGTACTTATCTCATTACATTAATGTCTTCTGTGAGGAACTCTGTCAAAATTTTTCTAAATGTCCAAATTGTATCATCCTGTTCACTCACTACTTCAGGGGCATATCCAAGGCACTTCATTCAACCAGAAAACTCATTTTTCCTCTGCACAAAATACAGTGAGCTCACCCATTCAATTAGGTCTGCATAGGCATTATAGAAAATTATTCAGATTATTCCATCCAGACTCAGTGTTGTAGTTAATTCATCATCTGATGGCAGGCATTTGGACTTACCAAAAGAAACTCCAGTTAACTCAGTATGTCATCTGCAAGACACCCTTTCTAAAGAAAGAAGCAGCTGGAAGGCAATGCTTTAAAGGAGCTATGGGCATAAAAATGCTTTTTCACTTAGTTGGCTCCATCTGCTTGACAAGTTATGAACAGATGCTCCATATCTTTCCAAATGTATTTTACCAGTGACCAGAAAAGTCAATTTTTCAGCAGACAAAACATCAGCATCCAGAAGTGGAGAGCAACCTCTCTGAGAACTGTTCCTCTTTGAACTGGAACAGTTTGTACTAAAACTGATGCAGACAGAAATATGGACCATTAAAATAAATTGAGGCTATTTTTCTTAAATCTAGAGAGGAGTTAGAAAGGAAAGTATATGGAATTGAGAATGAAACAGGAAAAATTAGAAAACACCCTTAGGACAAAGGGAGACAAGGCATTTACTGTTCAGCTGCAGAGCAAAACGGGCTGTGCCTATCAGCTCTCTTCTGCTTGCTGGCCCAGCACTTGGGCCTGGTTTGTCTTGTTTTGGGTCTGTGTGAAACAGTCCCTGTTAGATCACCTACAAACAAAGACAGAGAGGAGAACAGAATCACAGAATAAGCTGATTTGGGAGGGACCCATCAGGATCACTGAGTCTAACTCCTGGCCCTGCACAGGAGACCCCAAGAGTCACACCATGTGTGTGTGAGCATTGTCCAAAGGCTCCTGGACTCTGTCAGGCTTGGTGCTGTGAGCACTTCTCTGGGGAGCCTGTTCCAGTGCCTTCAGCCTCTGGGTGAAGAACTTCTCCTTAATATCCAACCTAACCCTCCCCTGACACAGCTTCAGCCCATTTCCTTGAGTCCTGCCACTGGTCACCACAGACAGAGACCCATGCCTGCCCCTCCTCTTGCTCCCATGAGGAAGTTGCACACTGCAATGAGGTCTTCCCTCAGTCTCCTCTTCCCCCAGGCTGAACAGACCAAGTGACCTCAGCTGTTCCTCACAGGACTTCCCCTCAAGGGCTTTCACCATCATTGCCCTCCTGTTCTGGTTTTGCACCAGGCATGCCAAATACTCCTTTGGACACTCTCTAACAGTTTAATATCTTTTTTTCACACTGTGGCACCCAAACTTGCCCCAGCTCAGAGCAGTGGCACAATCCCCTGCCTTGCCCAGCTGGCCATGCTGTGCCTGCTGCACCCAGGGTATGGCTGCCCTGCTGGCTCTCATTCACCTTGTCATTCAGCAGGTCCCTTTCCCTGCCAGTGCTTCCAGTGTCTCACTCCCCAGTCTGTCTGTACATCCAGGAGTGCCCTGTCCCAGTTGCAGAATCCAGCACTTTCCCTTTTTTGAACTTCATGCAGTTGGAGATTGCCCAGTCCTCTAATTTGTTGAGGTCTCTCTGACTTTGAGCGAGCCAACAGCTCCTCCCAGTTTTGTATTGTCTGCAAACTTACTTAACATCCTTTCAAGCCCCATCAAAATTGTTTATGGAGATGTTGAAGAACACAGGGCTGGGGTTGGAGCCCTGGAGAACCCAAATAGTGACAGGTTGCCAGCCTGATGTCACCCCATTCACTGTGACCCCTGTGCCCAACCTGTGAGCCAGCTGCTCACCCACCACATGAGGTGTTTGTTCATGCTGCTGAATGTTGGACATTTTGTCCAAAAGAATCCTGTAAGAGACAGTATCAAAAGCTTTCCTGTAATTCAGAAAGATTACATCTACTGGCCTCCCTTGATCCACCAGGTGTGTCACCTTGTCATAAAAGAAAATCAGATTTGACAAACAGGACCTCCCCTCATGAAGCTGTGCTGGCTGTGACCAGTAATAGCATTGTCCTTCAGGTGTTTTTCAGCACTTCCCTGAATAATCTACTTCATAACCTTACCAGGCACTGAAATGAGACTGATGAACCTATAGTTTCCAGGGTTCTTCTTGCCCTCCTTGAAAATCAGGACAACAATCACCAGCTTCCAGTGAACTGGGACCCCTTCAGCTTCCCAAGACCATTCAAAAATAAATGAGAGAGGTTTGACATAAGCCAGCTCTTTAAGTATTCTCAGATAAATCCCATTAGTTCCCACAGATTTACAGGGATCCACCTGGAGCAGAAGATCCCTCACAATTTCAGGGTCAACTGGGAGCTGAACAATTCTTGCAGCCCTGGTCCTCCAGCTCAGGGTCTGGGACTCCCTCAGTCCATCATCAGTGTTGAAGACAAGGCAATGAAAGCATTAAACATCTCTGCCTTGTCTATGCCCTTGGCTGTGAGGCAGCCACCCCTATCCCATAAGGGGCTGACCCAGTATCTACACTGCCTTTTGCTCTTAAAGAATGACTATGCTCATTTAGAAATAAATAAATTCAGTGTGCATGTCTCTGCCAATACCTCTATCTTGCATGTCTCTTCTTAAAGCAGAAACAAACATTCACCAAACAACATCACAGTCAGGTAACTTCTTTTCTGAAGTAAGTGTCCACTTACAGTAAAACCTGCCAGTTATCCAGCCCTCTTCCTACCTGAAGGTCCACTGTTTTCTTCAAAATCCCATGATCTTTCATGTGAATTTGCCTTCCAGTGGTCACACTGCCCCTGTGTTGCTCAGCCTTTTTGGTTTGCTGTTTGGTTCACCTCAGCCCCAGAGGCAGGATAAGATCCCACAGCTGGAAACAAGGTGAGTCAAGGAGTTGCTCCAGGATGATCCCACCCCCACAGGCAGCCAGTTCATATCTGCTCCACACATAAGGCAAGGCAAACAAGGCTGGGAGCTGCCAAAGGAAGAGAACAGCTGGGCTATGCCAGGAGTGGATGAGGAGCAAGCCTGCCATTGTACAGAGTAAGAGTGTAATGATGGGGTAACACAAAACATTATTAACTGCCTCATTAGCTAGCAGGTGTTAATAGCTAAACTCTGCCTTCAAGATCCAGACAACCACGTTTATGGGTATTAAACAACAGTGATGACTTCTTAGCATTATCATCTTCTAACAGTGAAAAGGAAAAAATCTGTTAAACCTACAGAGATTACACTTGGAGTCTCATCTACAGCTCTGCATGTGCCCCATCAGAGACTAAACAACACAGCTCAAGGTTAAGAAAGCAAAGGTACAGTGAAGAGAAGAGATATTTTCTCTGGACCTCAAGAGGCTAGGAAAATGGCACAACAAATTGCTGAGGTCCAGTTAAGCATTTTCTCTTGTAGTAGATGTTGCCTTTTCCAGCACTAATTCAGATCCCCCACAAGGTCAACCCACACTCAACAAAGCAGTTTCTAGAGAGGGCAGATTTATGAGAGCAGCCTCCCAGGGCAGAGGAGCAGTCACAGTCCTGGCTGCAATAGGCAGAAATTACTGCAGTCCTGCTTCAGCCTGCAAAGGTGTTTTTCACTATACTGAGCAAGGGCTCATTCCCAGCCTCATAACATAACCAGACAGATACTATGAAGTGTCTTCATGCTCACTTCTCTGTCCCACCTTGCAGTATAATCTTTTCTTTGGTAATAGTGGGTTTTCAGGAGTATCTGCTGACAGGTTGTTCAGAATTCAATAGGGAGACTGAAGATGGTAGCAAAGAAGACACAGTGAGGTAAATTCCCAAATGCTCCCAATGTGCACAAGACAGAACATCCTACTGTTAGTAAAGCAAGATTTCAAGGGACAGGATGAGACACAGCTGTCTCAGAGGGTAACCCTTCATGTTCAAATGGAATTGTCTTTAGTCACTTTTACTGTGTTAGTATCTGCCACTGAAAATTTCACTTTGGAGATTTTCCCAGTTCTAAGCATGAACCACAAGCCAAATTATTCACATTTTCAGGCTGCTACAGTAATTGGAGTCCTACAGTATACCAAACACAGCAATTATTAATGGTACCTGTTGCTCTACCCTCACTGTCCAAATTCAGAGCTAAGGAGACAGTCAGTCATCCATTCCTACTAGTGCTTGAAACTGAAAAATTCTTTTCTTAAAAACATAACTTTATCTCACTGTATTCTGAAAGCCAAAGTGAACACAAGAGCACAAACAAAAAATCATGTTAAAGCTTTGACCAGCAGAAACAGAATTTTGACCAGTGGCTTGAAACAACTTTCTGTGGTTGCTGCACATGTAGCCACAGCAATCACAATAATGGCTGAGGTCTCTGGTGGTCAAAAGCAAAACACAACCAATGACAAGAGTTTTCACATGGGTGCTGGGCATGAAATTACTGGTGCTTGGGAGCAGCCACATGGCAATTTAGGTTGTTCAAAAAAGGCTCCCATTGAACTGAAGTGACAGTCAAGCTGTAAGACTTGCACCTTATTTGTTGTACATTTTAAATTACTTTATTATAAAGCTTGTGAAACTTCAGAAATGCAACATTTCTCTGTTCATCTTGTGCAACTGGATGATCTGTACACAATGTTGCCATACTGTGAGGTTCCTACAAAAGCAAATTACAAAAGCAGTGTTGTGCCTTTTGCCTCCAGCAGGTCCAGCTGTAATGTACCATTGGGATGAGAAAAAAAAAGTGCACGTTTTCTTGTCAATACTCAGCAGTATGGAGCACCAGAGAAACAATTTATTAACCTCTCCTCTAATCCCTCATTCAAAGAAGTCAGACGAAATTTGCAATCACAGTCACCTGCTTCTCTGCCTCCTCCCACCCTCTCACCACTGGACACTTTGAAAAGGAAGGGATGCATCCTTTCTGGGGAGGAAAAGCTGCTGTCTGCCCACAACCAAGTGCAAAATTCAATGTACATCTGAACAAGGCCACAGTCAGTACATTAAAAAAAATTGATATCATCTCTAGCTAAACCATCTTACTTAACTGGAAACTAAAAAACCTGCAGACAAGAAACTTGGTCAGGTCTGCTATGAAGATGTGAGTTGTGCTTTGACTGTAACACAACTGTCAGAGTCTGCCTCCTCCTTCCCAAGGATTTCTGCATAAACTACAGAACCTGCACTCTGGGGTTATGCAATATATACAGCTGTGATAAGGCCTCCCAGCTTGGCTTGAAGAGCTTACATTCTGAGATTCAAAATCATTTAATGAAAACAAAATATAAATTTTATCTTTTAGTAAGCCTTTAGAAAGTACAACGCAATCACTACATGCAAGCTGCTTGGTCAGTGACCTCGCTAAGCCATAGATAAATTTTATGTTGATTTAATTCTGCAAACATCACTTGCAGGAGTCTTACACAAAAAGATTCAGAGCCTGGAAGATGTCACTAGAAAGGTTGCTCAGTGTCCAGAAAAGCCCCAGGGCTCCTGTGCAGCTGAGGGAGGGCTGTGATTCCCACCTGAGCAGACAGCAGGCTCAGCAGCTCCCTGACCCCTGCGTGCAAACAAGGTGCAGAGTTCATTCTGCCCAAGTCAACCCAGCAATAACAAACAGGCCCTAGAATTTCTAATTAAAAACTGCTTTCATATGGTACAGAGATGTGGCTGTAAATATCACCCAGCAGTAAATATCACTCACCACTGCACACGAAGCAGACTGGTGGTCTCTCAACACACGCAGGCTGTTGCCAGTAACAACTGCTTTTCTAAAGAAGTAAGGTGTCTTTGTTAGGAACAATCACAATATAATCTCACTGGAAGAGGAGTAAATTCCTCCTAACACTAGGCCCCTGGCAATGGATTTATATTAATTAGCATTCCTATTTCACGAGGAACAGGGTAGGGGGGAAGTTTTCCCTTTTCCATTAAATAAAAATTACACAGAGGGAGACTGAACGTCAAACATCCGGCACAGTGCAGGAAAAGAAATGCAACGTGGCTGCAGCAAAAATAAAGGCTAGCACAGGTAGTGTAGAAGACATTTCATGAAAAAGGCACATTAGAAGCCTACACGAGTACTCTCAACCCCAGTGTTTGAGTTTCAGGGTGGGTGAAATTAGACAGGGCTTCACTGAAAGAGGCTTTAGTATATACAGATATTTCATTGGCTCTGTTACCAAAAAATCCAATCATATTCCTATACACAAAAACAATGCCAATGCCCTGACTGGACTGATAATCCTGTTTTCACCAAAGACCAAACACTACAACAGTTATTCAATGAAATCATTATGAGGCAGAAATACTTCACGGGATGCAGATTGTCTTCCTTGTGTCTATGGCAACACACACTCTAGGATAGTATTCACACAGCCTTTTTTAGACATCTAAATTTGGGTTGTCTGTGTTAGGCACCTACTTTCTCTATGAGACTGGTAGAGAGATACACACCCCTCTTCTGTGAGTGGTTCTGCAAAGGCACCCTCTGACTTACAGGCTCCACGGGAAACCTTTTATCCCAGTTTAGCTCCAAAGTTCAACCCCTTAATGAAGAAAGTCTGAATATCCCAGTTTGAATATTATTGGCTGAATACATGCATTACCACTTCTAATACTGCAGCTGATCTTCTTGAACTCAGTGCAGTTTGGAAGGGAGTGAACCTTTCTAAAACAACTGCAACTGGAGGAAAACAATTCACATAATTACCTTATCTTGCTGAACATACCTCATCCTTCAGTCCTAAAACTTTTGTTTGAATCTTTTCCTTGGCAACAAAGAAGAAATTCAAAGAGAATCTCTGTGAGAGTCTCAGGCTGTAGATGGGGAACTTGACAAAACCTCTTTCATCCTTCACATTTAGCTTCCTTTATATTCCTTCTTCAAGAGCCAAGAGATGCATTACCTGCCTAACATGAGTAAAAATGTTTTCCATTTGTCTTATTCAGAAGCTATCCCAAGTGATGAAGCTGATACAGAGAACTACAGATAAGGCTCACATGAAAGGTCTTATCTTTTCCTTGAGTCAAGGTCCAAGTTCTTTTGATAGGATAATAGAATTTTTTTTGTTATCTGCGCTTCAGCTCCAGCAGTCCAAAGGATAAAGCATAAGCTCCATTCTTTTATTTAAGACATGCAATTAAAAAGGTCATGCAGAATGAAGCTTGTACATTTTTTGTAATGATCAATGCTTAGACAATCCTCTTCTGTTTTGCTCCAAGAAGTTTAATGCCCCTTGTTAATCTATATATTCTTTTGTGTGTGCTCATCCTCATGGTACCTGAACATTGTATTAAATCAAAGACAAACAGTGCAGCTTCCTGTGGCATACTAACCCACACCTGAGTTAGTGGGGAAAACCACTGAATTAAAGCCATGTTCTGCTAATTTCTATGAGCTATTTTGAGCAGCTATGTTGATTACTTCACTGCCTGTATCACAGCAGTCCCTAAGCAGACTTGCTTAATGTTGTAAACTTCACACTGCATTTCAGCTTGTAGGTTCCACTTCACCTCATGAGCTCTCATTCTCACCTCAAAGTTTGCAGCAGTACACCACAAACATCCCACATCCCAGTCTGGGTGGGAATCTGCCAATTAGTGGGATTCCTACACAAAAGGAGGACTGGCAGCATTGCACATGCTAGATAGGCAATCTCTCACCTGCTCTTAACTTTCACCCTCCAGAGTTCCAGCTTCCCAGGCTCCCTTCCAGTGTAGTGCCAAGGCCTAAAAATTACCAATGGAAAAGTCACCACTATTCCACTTCCAACACCAGTTTTTCTCAGAAGAGTTGAAGGCTCACCACAGAAGGAAATCATCAGGCAGAAAGTGAGCTTCCTCCTAAGCCATCCAATCTGATCCAGTTTTGCTGAGACTTGATATTTTAAATCTCATAACAAATCATAACTACAATACAAATCCTCTTTGCTCTAGGGATGAGACTTGCATAAACGGTATTACAGATGTCACACGAATTTGCAAATGTCCCTAGAGAAAACCAAGACCCACTTTCCAGAATTTGTTGCAAAGAACATTTTTCAGCCTGTACTGTTCAGAGCATCATCTAAATTTACCTTCCATAATAAAGACAGTCAAAGCTAAATGTTTTCTCTGGTAGAAAAACATAGTCCCAGCATATTGACACTGAAATAGATCTGTCACTGTAGAACAGAATCCCTGTTTACATAACAATCTAGGTTACTTAAGAGATTGGAGAATCTGAGAAAGAATGGTTACAAATACTGCAGAAAGTTCTGAAACAAGGACTATTATCAGTCTGAAATACAAAGGCATAAATTAGTTAAAGCAGCCTGCCAAGCCCTGAGGTTGACATTCTAGTAAACACAACAATGATGATTTTTTTCCATTCAATGTATCTGTACTCCTGTATGTTTCCAAGCATTGTTTCACGATTAATCTAGATGTTAAAAGTTTTATTCAACTTTAAATATTAGAGTTAGATTATGCTTTTCCTTATTTTACCACCAGTTTCTGTTTCTATAACCAGTCCTTTTTAAAATCAGACTAACTGTTGGAAATGCATTCTTTTGACCCATGACCTGCAGTCTCCATTTTATTTCAGTCATTCCTACCTTACCTCATTTTTTCCATAATCCTTCACAGCAAAATTATTATACACCTGGCTAATCCACTCACCCCAATCTACAATTTTCCCAGTTCAAAGCAGGAGTGAAGACAGTGACAAAGCAATGGGGAAAGAATCAGTCTTAAGCAAACTCATGGTAGAAAGCTGATGCTAGGTTTTGTGCATTTTGGTGTTTACATGGTTCCATTAGCTGTGCTGGCTGGAGCATGGTGCTGATAATGCCAAGGTATTGGTTTGATCCTTGATGGACCATGAGTTTATGAGGTGGACTCAATCCTCCTGAGTCCCTTTAACTCTGACTGTTCTGTGATTTTTAAGGAGAACCTAAAAATACTAAAGTCTCTGAATGACCCATGAAGGCAGTGCAGGAAGAGGACAAACCACACAGATTTAGACAAAGGCAAATGGAGAGGAATGAACCATCTCACACAGAGGTTTAGGTTTAAAGCATGTCCTTTTCAACCTGTCAACTTTCTTTTTAACCAGGAAACTCAACTCCTTGTCTTTTGCATTCAGCATTCATGCTTCCCAAAACACTCTAATAAATCAGAGAGTTTGTCATCATCTTATAATATCTGCTCTCTTCATGGGCACTGTCTCTTCCCAGAGAGGAGGGGATGGGAGAGATGGGTACCAGTGTCAGGAAACCCTGATGCAAAGGGTTCTGCTCATATGCTAGAAACCTTCATGGCAACCTTCAACCTGCTTCTAACTAAACCTATGGCTGCTCTTTGATGAAAATATGGGAGAAGACTTCCAGCAGGGAATACCTGCAGGTGGATTATGCAGGTAATTATTTTCAGGAGGAGTACAAGTTAAAGTTACACTGATTTCCACTGCTCACTGGGTGTGCAGCATGCCAGACATCACCTTTGCCAGGAAAACTTTTCAGACAGTCATGTGGAGATGAGTCTCTCTTACTTGCACCTACATTAGCTCAGGGTTAATTAATTCATACACATTTTATTCAAAAGTGTACCATGTGGGGATTCTTAAACTCTACCATAGAGCATTATCAAGTAAATGTGTGACATGTCTCTGTTTTCTTATTAAACTTGGTTTGCTCTTTTTCAGCCTGCAAAAAATTACCAAGTGCTAAGATACCATGGTGATGGGAAAAACAGAAAGCATCAAAACAGATTCTGTTTTCTTTAACTGAAATGCAAATTCCTTGTTTCACACAGGAAGTTTTAGTCAGAATGACTGCATAGACGCAAATCTTCACAAAGGTGAGTTTTGTGAATGAACAGTCAATGTAATGTAAAGTAAAGCTTTTTCCCCACACATGCAAAGATGAAATAAATAAAGAAAGGGGAAATAGAAAAAAATGAGAAAATTGTATGTAAAAGTAAAATCGAATGGGATCAGGTCACATTAAACTTTGCAAGCAATAATGAAACAGAAATACAAAATGTTCAGATAATTAAGGTGGCAGAACCATCATGGATTATACTCTGTGAATCATTTCTTTCTCCCAAACTGTTGGAGGTCAGTCTTGTTGACAACTTTCATGAGAATTTTATAGGACCAGCAAAGCAAGCAACATGTAATTCATCAAACACCTGCTTTTCAAGTGACACAGTTACAACACAAGCATGAAAAGCACCATGCAGACAAATCAACTGTAGTTACTTGGGAGAAAGGTCAAAGATTAATTCAGCATTGCTTCATTTGTGGCATTTTTTTAAAAATGCTTTGGACCAGATATCTACATGGAAACTTCAGCTTTCAGCTGTACTACTTTTTTTTTTTTTTTAAAGTTTCTACCCTACAAGCTCTGGCCAGGAAGACTAAGTTTGAAAAGAAAAGAAACAGAGTGTCTTACAAACTAAAAGATAAAACCTCTCCTAATTACTTAAAACTTACAACCTTTAGCATCATCACATGCTCTTTGCAGTCTTGACTTAAAATTTAAGAACACAGACTAGAAGCAATATTAACATTATTAGTGATACTAGCAGTGATTAACACAATGCCAAACACTGTAAGCAAAATTTCCCTCCTTTGTGACACAACATCCACCCAGCAGCCTTGCACGTGGCCCTCAGTAGATAAAAAAGCCAAACCTCCTTCTTTACATTTCACCTGAACAAACAGGCAGCTGGAATAAGCAAAACTAGAGAAACAGGCCACAAGGGAAAAGAATTGTCACTGCAAATTACTGAAAACTTCAGAGCTCAAGTAGCCTCTGGTGTCATCACCCTCCTTTATATGGAAAACTTTCTTCTTCAGTCACTCAAATCCTGTATTACTGCTACACTCTAGCACAAAGTCTCTCACATGATGTTTTGCATGCCAGCTCAGGATCTCTGTAAATAGCTCAATACACAAAATAGTTTAGCCATCTCATACCCTGTAGGTGGTAAATTACTAGGAACTTAAATATATTACAAGTCATGTCCAATATTGGTTTACTCCCAACTTAGCTGCACAGCTGTCAGCAGACAAGCCACCAAGTTTGCACCTCTGCTGCTGCAATTTTAACTGTCAAGCAGCATCTGCTAACGAGATGAATCCCCTTAAGAAGGATTTATAATATTTTATCACATGAATTGAACATTTGATCATGTGGATTTCAGAGTAATACTCCTTTTGATTTGCACACAGCTTGAAAACACGTCAGATATTTCTTTCAAAATCTCCTGCCAGCAAGTTATGAAAAATGGATTTTTATTTCAGGCATCTTGGACTGTTACTGACAACAGAACAGTGTTTCAGCCTGCTAGAAGAGTTTCCAGGATCACAGATTTATCTCTCAATGTCCACACTTCTTGTTCCCTAGCAGCTTGTAATCCAGCATAGGCTGTCAGTTCTGTACCCATCTGCAGTGGTGCTTTTAAGTCACTAACAAGATGACATAATCAGCATCTGTTCTTGCTATGCCTGTGTGTTGCCATGATGCTTTTTACCATTTTTTTTTTTCATTTGCAAAATAACGTTAAGAAATTCTATTATTACAGGCAAAAATGTAATTATTTTCAGAATACCCTGAAATTGTCTCAGTGAGTTCTAAACTACTGATATAAAGCTTTACTTGGCACTACAAACAACAGGGTAAATGCTTGGTTTAGTTCTGATCCTTTATTTTTACCATCCTTTTTCAGGAGAAAAAGGATGTAAATCCTCTGCTGTATATATAGCATGCTACTACAATTACTATTACAAGCAATTCTGGACATATTTGCATTTCTAGCTCATCTAAACACTGGGTCAAAATTAATGGCACATTACACAAAATTGATGGGATTTATTTTTCTTTACATAAAGCCTAAGATAACCTTTGATACAGATGATAATTCCAGGATGAACTGTGTATGCTGAAGACAGAAAGCACAAGACAGTATTTCCAAGAAGCCATGAAGGTGCTGACATGCAGGATGTAGGAGGAACAAACTCAGGAAAACACTAGGAAAGAACACGTAGGATGGTAAGCCAAGAGGTGCAGAAAAGGCAAATCCTGCATGGTATTTCCAAGGGTCCAACACACAATCACTGCAAACACTCAGGAAAAGAGAGCAGGCCAGAGCTGCCTCAAGGCAGAGGCAGGAAAAGGCACTGCACATCTCCAGAGGCATGGCACCCCAGAGCCATGGCATGGCCAGCCCCCCAAAGCACAGCACCATCTCCCCTGCACCACTGATCTCCACCAGCTGGGACCAAAGAGGAAGAAGAGGAAGATAACAACCCACCAACCACCTGTCCCCTCTGAAGCATCTGGTGCCAATATTTTGAAAGAGAGCCTTAAATTCAAAATCCCCAAACACATAGGCAAATCCTCTCCTTACCCACCCTTCCAGAAACACCTCTGCCTTTGGCTGGACCTTGAGGACCCAAGGCTGGGAGCAGGGACTCAGGTAACTCAGAAACCTAGCCTATTTTTCTTTTTTTTTTTTTTAACTCCTCATAGGAGGTATGTACAATATTACATCATTAAATGTCCTCTTTTGGTTGTACCTTGCAAACACCCCCCCTTAGCCAACTAAAACAATGGTTAGTGCATTGCACATTCACCAGACAAAGAAACTATAAAAAATTACAGTTGAGTATACAGAGCACCTCTAACTTGTTAAGCATTGAAGGCAAAAGCCCACTCCATAACCTCAACACTGTAATCACATATTCCTACAACCAGCAGAGCACAGCAATCAGCTCCAATCCTTGCAATGCAGTTGTATCATGATATATTTGCATTGAATGTCATGTTCCAAATTGGAACTGGCAAGCATCTCAGCTGCACACAACAATGCCATATGGAGTTACATCTGATACAGCTCGAGCAGAACTCCCTTCCTATCCAGAATACATCAAACAGTGCCACAGATAGGCTATGGCATTTAAATAGTAATAATGTGGATGTGAGGGCTAAATTAAAAATGTGTTGCATATTAGAAACAATTTGCGCACCGAGATATAAAAAGGAATTTGCTGGCTTTTGGCAGAAGAACTTAAAGATATGTAAAGAAAGCCATTTTGCTTAATTACTTATATGTCAGCTTTCTGAGCAGAACAATTTTAGGACTAAAGATGCATCAAAAAATATGAGTGCAGATTAAAAAGACCAACGAACAACAAAGACTTTGCTTCAAGTGGGTAAGAGAGGAGCTGAGAATTAGAACTTGTGCATCTCGTCAGAACAGGGTGACAGGCCAGGCTGGCTGTCAGAAATGGAAACTCCAGACACTGCTCTCAAGCTCTACAGATGTGACTTTTGTGCTTGTGCAAACCAGGTTCATAGCTGGTGTTTTCCACCTGCCCAAAGAACAACTGAGACTGTGCATTCCCACCAACCATCACCACTCGAGAAAAGTTGTTCAAATCTCCAATTTTACTGCTTCTGCAGAGCCCATAATTAATACAGTGGCAGTGCACTGTCACTCTCAGTGCAATTCAGCCACTTGCTGTCAAGAAAATGAGAAGGCTATCAGTTATAACCCATTGCAAGAACCAGATCTGCTGCCCAATACCTGCCTAGGTCATACAGACACCAGGCAGAATGAGCCACGACCATCTAGGAGAGACTTTGAGAGCTATACTGGCACTGGAGTCCTGCTAACAAGTGACCAGGCTGCTCATCATTTCTTGGGAAATTGGAATTCACTGGAGGTGACCAGTGTTGCACAACAAAACCCAAAAGTATAGTGTTCCATAATAATGATACCATTACTTCTACAGAGAATCAGATTATTCTAGAAAGCCAGACAAACAAGGGTTCAGAGCAGGATCATTTGAAAAACTTTAGGGATTTATTTAAAATAGGATGTGGCATGAGAAGTAATTCAAGAACACTACAATGACTAAATATTTGATGGGTCAAATCCTGGAGGTTTCTCTTCAGCTTCACTAATGACTCCACTGGGAATGCAGGTTGAGTGAAAACGTAATTCCTTCAGCAGTTCTCATTTCCTGGAGCACATTGCTAACTAGTATTTACAACATTGCTTCTCTGAAGGCCTTCAGAGGTCAGAGCACTTCCAAGGTATCCTCTTCTACCTCCCCAGAAACAGGCATTTCTCAACCCTTAAACAAGGTGACCACGCTTAGCCTTTGCCTGCTCTACAGTAACACTGGCCTTCCAGCAGAGTAAAACTGAATCTGCTGCTCTTTCCAGAGATCCCCAGATTAGGAAATGACAAGAAACAGAGCAAAACTAAACTTTTCAAAGCTCCAAAGGAAAAAAACCTTCAAGTTAATTCATAATTGCTGTTAATGCTATAGCTTCAGGTATTCAAACCCTTTGGAGCACTCAGAAAACACAAATATCATATTTTGCACAGCATGTCCATGCCTGTCACATCCTGATTTGCCACAATGAAGCACAGAAACTGGCTGCTCCCAGGGCCCAACCAACCAAACTCAGCAGAACCAAAAGGCCAAACTACAGCAGCAAATTTCACCACCTTTCCAGCAACTTGATACCTGCCCAGGGCACGGGGTGCCTGGGCTGGCCCTGAGCAGCAGCCAGGGCAGCACTCAGCCTTGGCTCAGCTGCACTTTGGTCATGCTGCTCAGGGGTGCCAGAATCCAGATTTATTTTTTTTTTCCCACTTGGGGACTCTAGAAATGCATAAGAGATTGCAGTTCTCTGCAATTGTGCTGTTTGGTGACAATTTCTCATTTTTGAGCAGCTGTCATCACACACAGCCACCCAACACAAAACTTAATATTAAAAATCAGCCTTCCAAGGGTGTCATTCTGACTTGGAGTAACAGCAGCAGATGAGGATAGCCCATTATGAATTATGGGTGTGTTGAACATTTTAGAAGTTATAGAACTTAATTTGTTTAAGAACTTTCAGCAATAAAGGATTCCATGACCTGGTAACTTCCCATGAAGAAAAACAGTGGAATAAAAGAAACTCGAATTTTCATGGGAATGTGAGCCAGGCTTTAAATCAAAAATGTGCCAAGCACAAGAAGATGCCAGCACATAAAGTTTATCAGGTGATTATTTTCATATATTTAGGGACTAATTGCATCATAAAATATGCATTAACTATAACTTGTCTGTGCATGAAATCCTTTTTGACATTCAAGTGGTTATCATTGAAGCATACCTCCTTGTACAAATTTTAACTTCACTTATATGTAATAACAGTTCTATGAAAGTAAATGTAATCTGTAAATCTCACAAAAGCTTTACCTTAAAACACCAGTCTTTGCTGCTGACATCTCCAGTTTTGCTGACTGAGGCAAAGAGCAGACAGCTAGGCTCAAAATCAACAAGATTATATTAAAGTGTGTAGTTGCTGCTACATGCAGAGACAGTATTTGCGCTTCCTGGTTCTACAGAACCAGACATTTAACCTTAAACTGGAGGTAGGTCAGAGCTGGGATGCTCTGGCATTGCCAGCACTACACACAAACTGAGGGGAGCAGAGCAAGAGCCTAATGGTCCAATTCTAACTGGTAACAGTGTATTGGGAGCAAGCAGCAGCAGGTCAGGAAGTTTACATGCCATTTAAAACCCTCCTCAGGCAAGCAGGGAAAGCTTTTCAAAAGCAGCTCATGGTTTGGGATGGCTCAGACACTGACAAGCTACAGGAAGAACTGAAATAGGCTTGATTTCCAGAAAACAAACATTTAGAATGCCCTGAAAGATGCCCCAGTTGGCCAGCCAAGCTTTGGTCTACCAGCCACAAATTCCTCTAGCTTAGGAGCAGTTGGATAATCACCACCACTCTCAGCTTTGTAAAGTATGTCTTACACACACATACCCAGAAGAATGTTCTGACAAGAGATTTTTCCTTTTTTCTTTCTCCCAGTGGTTTCAAAGACCCTAGCAAGATTCCCGTGTGAACTCTTAAAAGCAGATAACTAACATTAGCTACATTGGGAATCACAGCCCAGAAACTAATAACTGGTATTTTCAATTTATCTCTCATTTACCTCTCAGGTTAAATCACAAAATCTCCCAAATCTCAAATTTCAGTCACATGAACTTCATAAATCATGTAAACATTTCATCCATTGGTCATCTTCATCCTTCTTTCAATCAATGAATCATCATTTAATTTTTATATATCATTAGCACATGTAATAAACTTATCTTGACATTTAATAGTACAGATTTCACTTTCTTCTGCTGCACTTCAGAACTCCAGCTGCTGTGCTGCAAGTATATTGATCCATATTAATTAACCAATTAAATTTTCAAGAAAGCTTAATTGATTTAGACTTCTCAGTCTTACTTGTAAAAAGAAACAACTGAAATGAACATGTGTAAATGTAAATGATGAACTGCTCTTGCAGATCTCATCCACAATTATCCTAAAAAGTTGTTGTTGCCTGCTCAGCCTTGCTGCAGTTGCCAAAAATGCTATGTAATAGTTTTTCTTCATTTCTAATCCTTTCATTAGCAGGATATTTGTATTACTACTTGCCCTCAAACCAAGTTTGAGAGCTTCATTGGGCTGTGTATGTGTTTGTACAGAGTTTAGAAAGAGGCAAAGGAAACCTCATCCTCTCTGTGTCACAGAACACAGGCCCAAACCCCTAAAAACACTACAGAATTAAACAGGAAAGGTTCATTTGAGAAATCAAAACAGTTATTTCTGGAAGTTGCAGAAATTAAACTAAAGTTGTTGGTTTCTCAACTTGTTGCCACGAATTCTTTTCATTACCGTTCTCATGCATTAGTTTCTCTTACACATGCATTAATCTCTTTTGCAAAGCCCCTCAGCATAATACTGACAGGGTATGTGGACTCTGAGCATGGAGGGATGGGGGGAAAGTATCTGGAAACTCTCTCTGTCTTCCCCTAGAACCTGCTAAAAGGGAGAAGACAATCTCACCCTTATTGAACACAACTGCCCAAGGAAAAACAGAACCAAAAATTTAAACAAAAATATCACAGCATTTCACCTACTTCATTTATTCCTCTCTTACTAAGCAACATCTGCTCTTCTTTGAGTTTGCATAAACTAAAAAAGAAATTCTAAAAACTGCATCTAACTACAATTGTTTTAGTATCAGCACACACATCCACATCCCTTCACTAAAGAAGATGGACAAAGCCTGGGTCTCAGTCCCAAGTGAAAGGTAAAATAATTTGAGTGAAAGATCCTCAACAAACAAAAGGTAGCTGCTAGTTGGTTATTAAGAAGATAATGGCTACAAGCAGGTAGGATTAAGCTGTGCAGAATCTGTTGTTCTATTTTTAGTGTCTGTAGCCCCAGGCTGAATGCTGAGGTACTGGGAATTACGTGAATTATGCTAACATGCTCCACAGTTGCTTACTAGGCATGCTTCCTATTATCTAGACAGGATAAGAGTCTAAAAGAACATCTGTACAGACTGAATAAGAGCCAAGACCTCAGTGGAAGATCCCACTAACATTAACTTTTTGTTGAAATTATCTGGACTAGACATGCTGTAAGAAAACTAACAATTTGGAGGATGTTTCTTCCCAAAAGAAATTATTTTAAAAGATAGTTTAGAAATGCCAAATAAACAAACAAATTGCATTCTGTTCACTTTTGGCAGGATGTAAAAGATAAATAATCTGATCATGTGGAAAAGGAGCTGACTTCCAGTATAAATACATATTCTAATCTCTTTGTGTTATAAAAGGAGAAAATGAGTAGGATTTAGGTCATATCCTCACCATTGGAGAGCTAAGCCCTGCATCTGCCTTCCAGCAGGGCCTCTCTCCTCCTGTACATGGGCCCACAGTCACTTCACCTTTCTCTTGGGAAAAGGAGACTCAGGGGTGACCTGATCACTCCCTGCAGCTCCTGGCTGTGCTCAGGTGGGGTTGGGCTCTTTCACCAGGCAGCACTGACACAACCAGAGGACACAGCCTCAAGCTGCTCCAGGGGAAATATAGGCTGGATATCAGGGAAAGGCTTTTTTACAGAAAGAGTGATGAAGTCCTGGAATGGTCAGCCTGGAGAGGTGGTGGAGTCCCCATGCCTGGATGTGTTTAAGAAGGACTGGCTGTGGCACTGGGTGCCATGGTCTGGGTGAGGTGTTAGGGCTGGGTTGGACTCAGTGATCCTGGAGGTCTCTGCCAACCCAGGGATTCTGTGATTGCCTCTGTGCTGCTCCCCAAGGTGCAGCACACGAGTGGTGATGCCACCACCCCTCCCATGGACACTTCTCTGTTCCAGCACTCATCACTGGGCACCCAGCCTCAGATCACCCAGGCTATGTCCTGTTGCACCTCAAGTTAGGACACAGAGTGGAAAAAGCTCCTCATGCAGTGCTTATACACTCAGGGCTTATGCAAACTCTGGCAGGACAGATGAAATACAGTTTGGTGGGACCTGGAAGAAGCCTTAGAAGAGCCCAGAGACTGCCTAGACCCTGACAAGCAAAACCACATCTGTTGTCAGCAAGGACTAGGAAAGAATCTATCACCTCCACCAGTTAGGCATGTAAGAAAACACAGGACAAAAAGGGCAGAGAAACAAAAAAGAAAACTTTTCACTCTAAATAACCATCATGTTACATAAGGGAACAAACAAGTCTGGTGAGCTGAATCAAGTTCACTGGATTTCCAATGAATTGCCATCCCTACTTGCAGGCACAGAAAAATACAAACTAATTCTTTCTTCCACAGTGGCTTCACACTACAATTTATTCATATGAAAAGGGTAAACAACACAGATGCTTATTTTCATCTGTTACTTACAGGAACTCCTCCAAAAATACAAGCAAGTTCCTCTGAGCGACTTCACACCCTTTTCCAACATTGCAAATGACACAGTTGATCCAGATTTAAATTTCTAATACTGCAAAGCCAACTCTTCCCTGAGCTGGATTTGAAAAAATCCTTTACATCCAGAGGTAGAAGTTCAGGACAACATTCTGCAACATTTGGAACTGGGAATCATGTCTGTAACATTTATATCCAATGCTTACATTAATACCCATCTGCTCAGATGGCATGGTGCCTGCTCTGAAGTCTGCTGAACCTGGTCTCCAGGACACAGGTGCCAAGAAGTCATACATGAATTTCATGGCAACACTGTGGAGCCCATACACACTGCAGGAAGGCCCTGTCTCCTTCCCACCTAACATGGAAGCACTGTTGTGAAAGGAGTTCACTGCATTTCTTTAAAAGGCAGAAAAACACCAAAAAGTGAAAGGGGACATGAAGACCAACTTCATGGGCTTCTGGCTCCAAGTAGACTGTGTTGCTGCAGGTATAATGAAAAGATAACACAATACAAAACTCTAGTTGCTGCCCTCCTCACTCTGCAAGTGGGCACAAAATGTAAAGGCAGAGATGAAAGGCTCACTAGCTGCTACAGAAAAAGAGAGCTGACAGAGCTCTGAATATACATCAAAGCACCAGCTCCAAGGAATTGGTATTCATAAGAAATGCATTTCTTAGGGCTTTTTATGTCTGGCACTGCTTCTTGCAATCTGTTAACAAACATGGTACATGGGAAAAACACACACTTAAGAGGGATTGCTTTTCAAGAACAATTCTCAGCTTATGAATATGGAAAATTCTTAGCATAGTGAAATGGAAACAAGACCATGGTGTCCACATTATGTTAACTGATCCAAGCTAGAGTAGCAGCAATCTGAAATCCCAGACTTGAGGAGTACTAAATGCAAGTGCACATGGTGGTTCACAATAGAGAATGGCTAAGGGAACTATGGGCAGCTCTGGTGGAAGCAAAGATTGTGACACAGCAAGGCCTGAATTTTGAAGCACACTGAAAAATAAAAGCAGTAAAATCTGTTAAATATTAAGGACATGTTTCAAGTAGGAATCCTACCAGTGAGCAGAAGAAAAACATGTCTCTCTGCATGAAGTTGATTGGTCTTGTCAGATACACACACCAACAGCATCTGTGGCATCCTGTGAAATCACTCTTTTTAAATGGCATCTTGCAGATGAAACAATTTTTTGGCTCCAGTCTTATGCAGTTTTGAACTGAACTTTCTATCCACTCATATCTTCACACACAAAGGGCTGACTAAAGCATCGACTGAATTTCATGCAATATGGGCACCAAATTAAAAAGAAAAACTAGGGAAAAAATACCTGTGACTAAATGCTTAGAACAAAATGATGATAATTTTCTTAAAAAAACAGAAGTCCTGTTGTAAGAACAATTATCTGTGTATCCATAACTCAAAATGCCATTTATCATGCACTATTAGATCAATTAATTATTTTAGCATTGAACAATTAAATAATGGTACACTGCATTTGCATCAGGTTGGATTATTTTTATGTACCAGAGGGAGAGACCTTGTCATCCACCACAGCCAGGTCTGGCAGAAATGTCCTTCTGCCCCCAGTGAAAGTCTGGGTCTCCCTCTCCTCCTTGGGGTCTGGCCTAGATACATCCTGGGAAGCAGAAAACAATTCTCTTTTCTTATTGCATACTTCCTACCAGACCTGGCTGCCCCTCACCATTATCTTCCCACCACCACATCTCAGAGCTGCTCAGCACTGCTGGCCCAAACCCCTCCTGGGGAGGCTCCTGGCTCCATCCTGCCACAGCACAGGCTGCTGGCTCCTGGATAATCACACCTGGGAGAAGCTGTGGCTCCTTGTGGCAAGGGATAAACCACAATGCAGAGCTTGACTAACAC
The DNA here is from genome assembly GCA_013400255.1 of Sitta europaea. Lineage (NCBI taxonomy): Eukaryota > Metazoa > Chordata > Aves > Passeriformes > Sittidae > Sitta > Sitta europaea. Next base: position 1,677,455 of record VXBS01007995.1, read on the forward strand.
CTACCTGTGGGAGCTGCAGGTGTGGAGTGATCACGAAAACTGTGTCACACATCTCCAAAAATTAGATAAAATTGCAAAAGAAAAGACTTTGGGGTGCCTCCTAGTGAAGGGTATGATCACAGCAGTTCACTCTACAATTGATATTAATTCAAGGGCTGAGCAGAGAAGTACTGACCCACACCTACACAGCAGCACAGATGAAACAGTTCCTCTTTTAATTGGGATCACTCCAATCCTCTTCAAATAAAACCCGTGGTGGTCCTTTGCCTACATGTCTGAATAACCACTCTTTCATTTAATGGAAATTTCTAGGATAAAGTATTTTCACAAAGGTGATAAACAAAGGAAAAAAAGAGACCAGATTTCTGTAAAACCAACACCTCTAAAGTGCCAAGACAGATTCCAGGGAGATGGAACGAATCAATGATAGCCTGAATATCTGTGACTGATAGACAACACCAACCCAAATCTCCCATCCTGGATGGTCATGGACTAGATCAGACCCCCACCACTACAATCAGGGATAATAAAAAAACTCCCTAACCCCAGCAACATCAATCAGCTTAACAGTAGCACATAGATATGGTACATGAGACAGTCTGAATGACTTCAACACCATGCCCACAGTCTGGGAACATTGTGTTTATAACTGTGACATTTGTCAAATTTTAAGAGTTGTTTTAAAAACAACAACAACAAAAAATCAGAAGCAAAAACATATTTCAAAGATACAAACAATTTTTGTTCCAGCTTTCAGAGATGACCAAAAACCAAACAACATGCAATCAATATCATTAGTCAAGGACAAAGAAAGAAACAAAGAACAGTACCCTCTTTCAATTACACTAAGATACCAAGACATCAAATAGCCAAAGATATAATAAACTCAATTTTCTGTATCCTGGGGTGTTCCTACCTTGGTTGAATAAAACTATCATTTTCCATTCCCCAAACAAGCCTTCTATCCTGGCACACCACCAGGTCAAGAACTTCTTAACCTATGTGACTGGAAGCCTCCTTCTAACATGCATATTATTTTTACTTAGGACTACTATAAAACTTGCTGGTTTTACCATTATAATCGTCCCTTGGTAACCAAGGCAGCTGTATAACTAACATGATTTGAGGCATGGTGAGTGTAGCTCTCCAGGAAAGTGGTATGATGAGCTCCATGCCAGCACCACAGCACAGAACTGGTCTGATGGGCAGCGGGGAGCTCAGGTGCAGATTCAGACAAAGCTTGAATCATTACTCTGGATTTGATAAACTTCTTGGGCCATAAAGGTAGGCTAATGTCCTGCTCTCTCTACAGCAGAAAATTCCAGCCTCAGTCAGGATTTTGCTTGCAATTTTGGCACTTAACCAAAGTCCCAGATTTGAGCTCTATGGATTCACCTCTCCTGTGAAACTTTTGAGATGACAATGACAAATATCTAAAGTTGGCAAACAATTCTATGTTGGTTCCAGCTTGACTTGAGAGGAAGTCCTGCTCAAGGCCCTGAATTTCTTACAATGATGTTTAATACTGTCTTATTTGATTACTTATAAATAAATAGCTTCTGAGTATTTTAATTCTTAAAGCCATTTCAGCTGATTAACAAAGTAGGAAGAACTTGATTTTACAGATTCTTGACATTCAAAAGCTACAGAACAGTTTAGCTTTCTTCATTTGAAGAAATTCAATTAGCAAACCCCTTAAAAAGCAGCAGCCAAAGACAACTCCTTCAGGATTGTCAATTTTTTCAGTAAAAGAATCCTATAAAAAGTTTTAAACAGGCAGCTTAATCACCAAAGGCACAGACTCATCATATTGGACTCTTTATGAATATGGATCTTATTTATATTGTTTTGGTTGAAGTTATATTTTCCAAATGCATAATACTTTATGAAATTTGTATGTAAATTATTTAAATAACTTTTGTTAAAACAATGCTGTTATCTAAAAGAAAAACACACTGAATTTTTATTTCAAGAAAAAACTTTTTAAAAAATTTTCAAGGTTAAGGAAATAAAATTTCATAAATATACAAAAACATTGAGTTGTTATCTAGACAGAATAACAATTATTTCAGCTTGGAATTGTCTTTAAACTGTGTTCCCTTCAGCCAACAAAGCACCTTTCCTGCTAAGGCAAAAAGCCTTGAATATTTTCCTTCCAGCCAGAAGGAAAGAAGATACAGTTTGGAGTTTCATGAACACAGATGTGTGTGAAATGGAAAACACCCAAATAAAAGCCTTCTTGTCCAGCCAACTGGTAGCACATGTGCCAAGAGGCTGAAGCTCTTTCTATAATGTTGTGATCTACTGTGACCACCTCAAACTCTCCTAAGGCACCAGAGAGGCTTTAGGAGGAGATGGCCATGGTGGTACCATTGCACAGGGATGCACAATATTTCAGATGTACTATTCTGCTGGGTTCTCCATACTGAAGACACCTCAGAAACATGTTTTAAGAATAGTACAGTTGTCTCTCATAATTATCATGAAAAAAGATGGCATCTATAGTAATCATTGAGCTGTTACTGAAAACACCACAAGCTTCAGCAGCAACTACTTTTATATGACAAAGAAGCATCCTACATATTGTTGTATAACCTTACAAAAGACATGTTATTTTTACATGTTGTCTATTTAAAACCTAAGCTTTTGGTGAAATAATTTCATAGTAGTGAAATTTTCCATGAGAGCTACTGCATTACCACTACTCACACAATATTCCCTCTTCCTACACTCCAGTCCACAGCAGCTTTTGCATTCTGCACTGCTGCTCTGAATCTGCTCCCCTGAAGCCAACGAGAATATTGTTCCTGGACTTACAAACATTTGATTTTGCACACAAATATGTGCAATAAGTAAATGATTGCATCACAAGGCACGAATGTGACAGTGTAACAGACCAGCAATTGTAATTTCTACTCTAAGTACTTCTTCCCCATTGTGTAATGTGCTGTTACACTTAGACACTACTGCAGCAAGACACTAACTGAACCCCTCATATTTTCACAGTATTACAAGGATTATTCTCTTACCTTAATTCAACAACTCATCAGAAGTCAGTGAGCCACACAGATACAGATTGAGCCCAAAAAAACTAGTATTATGACCTATACTGCCATTCCTCAGAAAATGAAGGTTTTAACCAATAATATTCTCTTGTATTACACACCAGCAGTAACAAAAATGTGTTTGACAGACCAAGCTGCATGTAAGTACTTTGGATAGAAATGCTTGGAAACTTTCAAAGAAAACTAATAATTTAATTCCATTACCAATTGTATCATTACACTGAGGTAAACACAGGAAAGTGCTCCCAGAATCTGTATTATAGGGTAAACAGCTTTGACACTAGATTTCTTTTTGGAGAGTGATTGTTATGTAACTGTTACAATTTACCAGGCCAAATTGCATAAACTATATATCTGGACTCCAAAAGAATCCAAAAATTCCATACCACTATTTATTAACATTTCTGTTTATGCAAATAACTGTTACTGTATTATTTTATTCAAATCAAATACTAGAAAGATTAAACAGAGGAAATGCTAACACACTGCTTAATTCTATGAATCTATTTTCTATCCAAAGTTCTACAGACTACACCAAAAGCATCCTTAGGTGCCAGAAAATAAATGTAAAAATTCACCCAGTGAGCTACCCCATTTACTACCTACCTATCTTGCACACTCAAAAAGGAATTTCAAGAAGGAATTTATACACTTTGCTTATTAGTTTAAAAAAAAACTTTACAAGTCGTGCAAGCAGAATAGACAAGGGAGCTGCAGTACTCAGAGCTGTAACAGCGAGGAGGAGGAGCCGTGTGCCTGGGCAGCAGCTCTGCAGTGACAAGGGAACAGAACAGGGTCCCCTCTGTCCCCTGGCACCCTGCAGAAAGCAGAACACCTCCAGCCCCTGCCCAGGCTCCTCCCTCCCAGGCTCTGCAGGCACAGAATATGCTGGGGAAACAAAACCACCAAAACTTGCAGCTCAGAGGGCTGTTTTAGCAACATTACAGCTAGAACTGAATGTAGTCTGCTCTGTTGGGATAAACCCAAGGTCTCCACTGCAAGCAAGTCTGTGTAAACACTCCACTATTTTTTGGCACCAAGTTGTGGACTCCTACTCTGAGCCCTCTCACTGCAGTTGTCAGCCTTCTCTTAAGACAGGCAGCACAGCTCTTTTTCAAGCAAGTTAAGAAAAATTTGTTCTTGATTTGAATTGTCATAGTTAATTTCTTGAAGGGTGAAGCCTGTAGCTCCACTAAAGTCAGTAGGAATATTTCCACAGGTTCATTCTACTCAACTCAATTTGACATGGAAAATAGTAAACCGCTTTAATTTATGAATAAGGATTTATTTAAATAAATTGTTGGCATGGCCCTTCTGCTTTGACAAGGGCATCTGGGACAAAACAAGCACCTACCAATGCATCTAATTTATTAGCTCAGTGATGCTGAGTGCACAGTTCTCTCCACAGTTCTGCAAATTAGACCATTTTCAGCCACAGGTGTGCAGGCAAACCCCACAGCTGTGAAGCTTCCTAACAAAAACACTGAGACCCAACTACATTTCAAAAAAGAAAGACTGGTATGTGAAACGAGGTAAGGGTGCTAAGCCACCCCAGCCACACCTGATCTTCGGCATAGAAAAGAAAAAGTTGACAGAAACATTCTTGAAAGAGCAACACAAAGGACTCCTATAGCAGCAGCTTTCAGCTGTGTTTGCTTCCCAAAGAACCACGAATTCAGACTGATGAAAGGAATCCAGGGACACTTCACCCAAAGCACAACCCCCCAAATATTTTGGTTTCTGCTCTGCTGAGTTAAAGCACGCAGACAGCAGAAGCTATCTGTAACAGAGAATTTTTGTTTACAGCCTCAAGATCCATTATTTCATGTTCATACCTTTTATACCTTATTGTATGAAATCCTGAAGTTCCTAATAACTGGTGAAAATTGCACATCAAATTCACTGTCTACCATACTACTGCATATGTTACTTTTCAAGAAAAAGAAGTCCAATAATTAAAGTTCCCATTTGTTTTTGTTGGCAGGACACGGATGCTGTTCTTTGATATAAAGGGGAAATAGCTGAAAAAACTCTGTTTCAAGAAACTCATGTAATTTTCAAGACAGGAAACTAAGAATATTTTAAAAATTATTCTATATTCTTATGAGGGACGAGAACAAAAAAACATGTATCTCACCAATATCTCAGCATATCTAGTAATAAAGAAACATTGTGGACTCCTTCCATATGAAAACTGGTAAAAATGAAGACAAATTCTGATTCTGCTGAGGTTCAGGTAAAGCTGGCACTAACAAAATAACTCCATGAAATTTTGCTACTTGTTTCATTGAAAACAGAATTTCGCTCAATATTTTTCTTTAAAAACAGTTAAATTCAAATTAATGGGATGTCTGTAAAGCTGTATTTTTCTAGGAGGTTTCTGCCAAAATATAGTTCAGAATACAACAACAGTAATTTTCAATTCCTACCTCACCAGGAATTTAGAACCTTCCTTTACAGCTTTACCATCCTAAAGGTTTAACACAATTTTGCAGGGATGTATCCCACATAACACATTCTATAGACCATCTCCTCCTGTGTACACATTTCTGCAAGCTCTGCTCCTCACAAGCTAGCTTCACAAAAGACCTTGAAGAAAGAAAAAGTACTTTAGAAGAGTTTTTGACTGCATCAAGAAAGGTTTTGCTGGAACACAGTGAAACAGGGAAGAGGAGGTGAATATGAGACAAAAGAAGCAGCTTAAAATCAAAACACCTGGACCAAGGATAGAATGAATCAGGACAGCAGACAAACACTGGAGCAGGAGCACAGGAAATAACATGTGCTTTATGCAGTGTCCCTAACAAGTAAATAACTCCCTTTGTACAAATACTGTATCTGGTTCTTAGCAGCCACCTTCCATGGATGAGATTCTCCTATGATTCAACTGAACTAAACTGCTACACCCCTGCAACGAGGAACCTCAGGCATGTTACTCATTATTACCAGAAGAATTCCAAATCAGCCTCTTTTCTGGAAGTTATATATGCATTTATGCTTGTTATTATCATTACACACAGCTGCTTAATAACAAAATCCACGGGGTGTGTGGACACCAGAGATATCACATAGAATTTTAAATGAATTCAGGAAAGAAGTCAAAATCACAGGCTGGACATCAAGCACTACAATTCAGATTCTCAAGGTGAACAGATGGTGTTATCCTTTCACATGCCAGCAACAGTGCTGGAGATTCCCTTCATTGCTAAAAGATGCAAATTGAAGAAGAAATTAACCCAAGCTCTAGTGTGAACAACACTATCTTAAAAGATGGTAATTGGCATCCAAAAGAAGGAAAAAAAAGTATCAAGGTGTTGAGTCAGGATTGTAAAAGGTACCAAACTGGCAGCCTCAAAATTATTCAGAATTTTAAATTATTTAAGGATACAGCAGACTTCTAGAGGTCACTGTTTTCTAAAAGTACCTACTTTTGGCACACAAGTCTGATACTCCAGCAAAATTAAAAGACTCTACTGTAAAAACAACTACTTCTAGGTTAAATTCAAAATTAGGTAGCGTTACATATAGAAGCTTAAATCAGAGGACATTTCATTATAGGGACTCACCTCTGCTCTCTACACTATTCTAAAAGATCTGATTAGCTGAACATATACACACAGGATTATTTATAAGACATCCCTTTTCTGCAGGCACTATGCTTATGACCACTGACCACTACTTTTCTATAGAAAAGATCTCTTACTAAGAATATCCAGAACCCAAAGTCTCAACCAGAACTTCTAAAGAAACAGCCCTGATTGGGTTAAAAATGTTCATGCTATGATCTTCACCAGAACAAGAAAAGATCAGCTATCTGACTGTGCTGCTGGAAATATTTCATGATTTTTTTTCCCAGTTTGGTTTCAGCATACCTACACAAAGAAGCATTGAACTGCACAAGTAACCCAGCTTTATCAAAGAAATTAGTCTTCTTCCTTCTTTTATGCAAGTTTTACAACCAACCAGTCAAAGCTGCACAAGACTTGGAAATGGGTCCTTCCAAGAGCACAACTGGAGTTTCAAGGGATTTAAAGAAGAATATATGTTATGGTGTGTGGTAAGATCATGCTCAGTCAACATGGCCACACACTTGCAATAACCAAAATCAAACAATCTAAATGAAAGGAGATGTGCAAACATTAATGGTATTGATATGTAATCCAGGAGAACACAGGTTTGCCTGTAGTACCCAATGAAAAACTTGCCAATAACTGTATTATCTGACTGTCTGATGTAAGGCTCTGACCTCTATCTCATTTAGACATCTGACTTCTGTGCAAAAAGCTACAGCCATCTCAAAACTCATCTGAGCCTGCTGTTCTAGACATCTGCTGTGTCCATCACAGGCAGAAGAATCATTTAAGCAAGAATTCTAACTTGTTACTGTTTGTATAACACTAAGGTAATGGATTCTTTCCCCAGGTAGTAACAGCACACATGCAAGTAAGAACAAAAATCGCAATATTTGACATCTTGGAATTCAATAGTGCCTCCCTTCCTTAAATAGCCAGGGGTGAGCCAACCTCACATAGGCACCAGACATTCCAGTTCATAACACCAAAATCACCATATCAGAGACATGCACAACTTGAAGAGGATTTTTGATACCTCAATGAGACTTTGCTCTGAAGGGAAACAATCCATCTTCCTTCTTCTTTATGGTTACTCCACCCTCCTGTGTGGTTTTGTTTTCCACCTCTTGTCTTCTGCATATCCCAGTGCCAGAGAAGTCCATCCACTTCACATCACTGGGAAAGTCCAGATTATGTTAACATCGTCTGATGGAAACTTTTTTCTTTCCTAATATGTGCTTGGAACAGATAAGAGTGATTAAAGATGCACGAGACCTGGGTGCTGCAGCAGACCTCTCAATAGGGGTAGAGCTGAGCCAAGACACAGACTCTCATTTATCAGCATGAAAAGGGTCCCAGTTTATTCTTCTTTACAGCTTTGCCATCCTGACTCTGACTACAGCAAGCTCCTGCTGCAGGGTCCAACTGCAGACTGACTGGAGGCTATTCCTGCTGGACTATCACTGCAAAAATATCAGTTTGCAGACTCTGAATGCAGCCTCAGCTAGCTCAGCTGTGACTGCAGGCTCCAACTCCATCCGACCAGACTGATCTCATGGCAGATCTTCTACAGCAGCAACTCTCTTCCTCACTTCGTTCTTCTTTGTATCTCTCTGGAGCTTTCCTTCTCTCTTGGGGCTCCTCAAGAGCCTCTTTCTCCAGATCCTCTTCCTCAAGCCTCTCCTGACCAGCCAGCCCACCCCTTTAATCACACCTTTATTAGTCACAGCTGCAACCCATTAAGGGCAAGACTGTTCCTCTTCTTTGATAATTAGTACAACTGTGACTTTATCAGGGGCAAGGTTACCTGTAATCCCTTCTTCTACACCTGGGTACTACTCAACCATTGTAAATTAATCTCTTTCCACTCCCTTTCAAGTAAAATCATTAACAAAAACCATCCCAAAACCAGGTAACATCACTTGTTTTTGTGAAGAGCCTGTTATAACAATTATCTTTTTTTTTTTTTTAATTTTACCATGCATTAAAGTGAAAACAACTGCCTTGGGGAGGAGGAGAAGAGCATTTTGCCCCCAAACAGTAACATGGTCAGACTACTCAAATGTGACACAGCCAGCAAAGAAACCTGGCCTTGAAAGTGCTCTCCTGCATGCCATTGAACCACTCCCCCCACCAGCTCCTGGCTGGGAATGGTAATTCCACCCAGGACCTCATAAATATTTCTCCTGTGTAAATTACGTGAAAATGGCTACACTCTACTGAAAAACAGATCAGTATTTCCAAAATAAGAATTGGATTGAGAAAAAAGTCCTGACCAGATGGAATAAATAGGATAGACAAGAGGTCTCCAGTTTGCTGATCTGGCTTTCTCCTGAACTCGGGAATGCAAAGCATTAGCCTTGCTTTTTGGCACACCCACAGATGTGAAGTAACAAAGCAACAAAGCAAGTTACCTTTATACCAGCAACCTTTAAATGAGTCTCCAGGTAACCCTGACTGCCAAGGAATTTACAGCTTTGTTCCATGGACAGTGGAAAAGACACTAATGATTTATCAAGAGATCCTCAAGGTAAAATTCATCCTTCACACGCACACACCAGCACCCACAAGTGTTTAACCAGCTCTACCCCATGACATTTTAGACATGAAGCAAAGTGAGTCAGGAAAAGCTGGCAAAGCTTTCTGCACCTCTCTAGACAACTGACAACAGAGGCGTTCTACACTTTAGTATCCAACCCCAACTGCTAAATCACCTAAGCCAGAGAAGTTTTGTGTCTCTCTGCTCTCCAGCTAAAAAAAAAATGTAAGAAAAATATAATTCCATGCATGGAAATACTCAATCTGGTCAGATGCTGCCTGTATATTTTAATTAAAATAACATACACTGTACATAATGTCATATTCTAAAGACAACTGGATCTATACAGCATAAACATTTATCATCTGGTTTAGTCACACTGGTTGGGCCCACTGAGCAGTGGTTACATTGACAATACTATGCTGCAAAGTGCTATAAAGTTTTCTAGGCACAATTTTAGGATGGCTACTTTAAAAGGAACAAACACGGGAGTCAACAAAAATTGTTACCCTTCCAAAACTGTATCAATTCTATGACACAGTGCAATATTTCTCAACCCAAGCAAAACATGAACTAATAATATATAGATACACTTATTAAGAAAAGCACAAAATACACGATACTTTGCTATTTGGGCCCTGCAAATCAAAGAATCTCCTCCTTCCAGTTTTATGTTGCTGGGAGGCTTAAAAAGCTAAAACTGTTCTTGGCAGAAATGAAGCAGTAGAAAGAAGCAGAGCATTAGCATTCACGTGAATCAGTCAAAGCCACACAATACATAAAATTCTACAGCATGTGCTATTTGGCTTTGAAATTTGCTATACATAGAAAATACGTATTTTTGCTCGTACAGAGATTAAACATTTTAATTTTTAAAAAGTGTACTGGTCAGTACCCTTCTTCTAGTTCCTAAGACTTTTAGAAACTCTGAAATTAAAAGTGATGCAGTAATCTTTACAATGAAAAATATAAACATGTTTGCTAATATCTGTAGGGTTTTTTTACAAAACTCAGACCTTACTTGCCAAAGAACGGATGAATACAACTCTATGAGGTTTGTTTTTCACTTGCCTTCACTTTTTGAAAAAGCAAGGTTTAAAACAGTCCAAGTGGCCATTGCAAAGGATTGTTCCAGGAATGCTTTGAACAAAAGTGCAAATGATACTCAAAACTCATCCATCTCCATTGAAAGCAAATCTGGAAAGCTAAGTGGAAAAAGGTTAATCTTCAAGAAATCACCCAAATAGGTGCTCTCACAAGGGCAATCAGTCAGGAAGGAGGCAGGACAGGCAGGACAAGCAGCACGAAGTTGGAGCACACTGCTAAAATGTTCATTACATACAACGAGCTCCAGACAGCCCTGCAGGCTGAGTGTGCAATGGCCTCTCCCTTTCCTGCCTTCCCCATCACTGCTCCCCACAGCCACAAAGCTCCCTCCCCACTGCCAGAGAGCTGCAGTGTGCCCGCAGTGAGCAGCAGGGCTCCAGCTGTGCTCCCCTGCAGCAGCTGCCCTGGGTGTGCAGCAGGAGCTCTCCTGCCAGCAGCCACCCCTGGGTTTCCTCTCTCCGTTTCCTCTGGGATGCTCCAGCAGCCCCCACCGTGGCAAGGCTTCCTCTAAGCCCTTAGAAAGGCAGATCTCCTGGGGCAGGCAGAGGAAGAGTCTCTTTGGCAGCACTCTGGTTGTACCTTCAAAGCCTAAACTGGCTTTGTGTTGTTGAGTCAATGCAGCTATTAACCTCATTTTCACATGATTCCTTATTTCCCACCAACTGGCAACTAATTCCCATGTAAAGACACCAAACAAAATATCAATGGCTGCCTGTCTCTAAGTGAAACACCACGTTGCAGAATAGCTCAGTGGTCAGTAAGAAGTGTACTCCTTTTTTGTGCCATGACAGAATATCAAGGGGTGAATGCACCATGACACCAAAATAACACAAGCAGTGCTCATCTTATTTCTCTTCTATGTGAATTCAGCCTTTCCATACTAAAAATCATAAAGCAAGATGAAAGGGCACCACTAACTCCAAATCAGCTATGCTTTATTCCTCCTAAAACTCTGGCTATGGATGAGTAGCACTGAGAGGCAGTTTAGATTCCCCTGCTCCCTCTGCACACCTGATTTGCTAACCCTGAGGCATGAAGTTAGCATAATTTTTTGAGGATTTTTATTATTGTTATCCCATTATAAAATTATTTAAATCAGAAAAAAAAAAAAAGAGGTAGGATGGGAAAAGATATATGCAAACAAATCTCACTGCACTAATGAATACAATACTATTTGACAGACCATATGGCTGGCACAGTATTCTTGGAAGAAAATCCTCAGCATACCACAGAAGTCTTAGACAGGTTGAAAGCCCACCAGCCATTCCCATCTCTCCTTCCCTTTCTTCTCCCACAACAAAAAAAACCTAAAAAAAAATAATTAAAATCCTCAGCTAGGCATAAAAGCAAGTATTCAGTTGGACACCAAAATAAAGCAAATAAAACACAGAGAAAGTGCAGTATTTGCAACCTGGTGCCTCTCAGGCAGCTCAGCTCTCCTACAGGCAGGATCCTGGAGGATCACACTCTCCTGCTGTGAGTAACCCCTGGGTGCCAGGCCACTGCCTCCTCCTCCTCCAGCCTGCCAGGCAACTCCCCAAGGCCCCAGGCATGGCTAGAAGGTAGTGTCCGTTCTGAGAAATGGAAAATAAAAGTTCTGTTAAAGCCCCTGCTTCCTTCCAATAGCTCCACTCCCCCTGGTGATCAAAGAGCAGCCACTCCTCCCAGCCAGCACACCAACCCCTCTGTGCACATCTGCTCACAACGCCCCAGCTGCAAGGGCATCTCACCCAGGCTCAGTCCCTGCCTGCCCTGTACAGCCAAGCCAGATGGAGATTCTGGTCCCCCCAGGTTTTCAGAGCCCTGTAAACACAACTGCTGAGCTGGGGGGAATGGAGCACTCAGCATCCTACAGAGCCAGGCCCGTATATGGATGTTCTTAATATGGCACCTCAGACTTTGCTACTAGAGACACATAAATATTTTATTTTTGGATTACAAGGGTTGCAAACAAGGTATGCCAACTAATGTCAAACAGAATAGCTTTACAAATTCCAGGAAAGTTACGTGCAACGTTTAGACAACACATACCCAACAACAGGCTCATTCGTAGTTACAGTAATAGGAGACGAGACATATACTCAAAATAAATGACCCCATTGGAAAATTCAAAGCACATTACTATAATTAAGCTAGAACATTTTCTGCAAAGTCATATTATGTAGACTTTTTAAAGTAACGTTTATATCTGCTCATAAATTTTGGTATTGAGACATCATAAACTTTATTTTTCCAACATTTTAAAATACTATCTAGCACTGTTCCTCAACTGATTAGTTTTTCATTACTTTTAAAAACATTTTGGGTAAAACTCGGTGTCAGAAGTTTATTAACTACAATGACATAATATTGAACTCAAATAGGAGTAATCCTTTTTAGCAACTAAGAAAACAGTACTATTGGGCACTATGCTTATACACATCCCTCACATAGGGCATAGCACTGTCTCTCCAGGTATATGATGGTCCAAGCCCCTTCTCTGATCTCTATTTCATCTCCAGTCTACAAATGAAGGTAGAAACTGGTTTATGATCAAAGATTTTTATTGATGGATGTGCACTGTTACTGCATGCAAGTGTCAGCCTCTACTATGACACCTATGCCATACTCCCTTCTCCTAATCTACCTGAAAATCCCACAGGAGCTTTTGTTCATTAGTGCTCATCAGTTATACTTACTTGAATCTGCTGCATTCACTTGTTTTTGGGAAACTATCTTCCTTAGAGGAAAAAATGTTATATATTTAGTACATCCTATAGAAAAAAATAATACAGGTTTTACATAATTAGCAGCTGCAATACTTTTATTGGGAATTTGAGTTACAAAACTATTATTTATTCATTTTCTTGCTCAAACAACGCACTGTTGCTCAGTGATCTCTCTGTCACTGGCATGCTTTTAAAATTAAACACTAGAAATAAATTGCCTTAGGTTAAATAAAATAACCCAGCAAACTAAACAAAAGCAAAAGCAGAAACAGAGCAATCCCAGCAACATATCCCGTTTTCATCCTTATCTAGCTGTAGCCAACACCCACTTCCACAAAGAACCAGGAGAAAAAAGCAGGCCCTGCCGTCTGTCCCGGGGGTTAGCAAATCTGGGCTGCTAAACAGCAGGAACTGGCAAATTCTCCAAGAGCAGAGTCCTAAAAAAGACTCCTGCCAGATACTTCCCTCTCCTACTCCAAAGAGGCTTCAGCTGAATGCCTTGCACAGTCTGCAGCTCGGGCTGAGGAGCTGTCTTTCTGCATGCATTTAGCTGCAGGAATATTCAATATCTGCACAGAATTGTTCCTGCTCGTTGCCTCCAGCGTGGCATCACCCCTGCCATGCTCACACTCGTGCCCAGTTCTACACCAGCCAGCTCCGAGGTGTTCTGTCACTGCCTTTAAATTGAAGGCAGAGAGCACACAAAAGAAAGTGGGGAAAAAAAAAAAGAGTGAAAGCAAACATATACAAAAAGTGCATGCAGAGCCAGATTTTTTTTCACTGTGGAGTTTCAAATATTCACCACTCAAAATTCAAACCAGATTTTAAAGAACCTAGGCCCCAGTGGTTTCTATTGTGATACTTAACAATTTGATAGTTAAACAGATTTTAACAATCTAATCAGCTATTTAGTTAACAGCTAATGAACTCTACCAAAAAAAAACCAAAAAAACCCGCTGTCTTGAAACGTAAAATCACATTTCTTTGCACACAAAACATTTCAGGAAAAAGTCATGCTCTATATTTTACAAGTCCTTACTATTTATTTTAGAAAATATGAGAAAATCTCTCAGAGCTGGAGCTTTTTTTTTTCCACAATATGTCACTTTCCACACAGCTGTGAGAGGATGAATTGTGGCAGTGAAGTTCACGGTAAGGATGAGATTTTGAGCAGAGGAATTCCTGTTCACTGAAGGTCATGCGTCAGAAATACCCTTTTCAGTATATCAGGCTTTAAAAGGACAACACCTCACTTCCTGGTCTGAGCTGAATCTGCTGTGAATTTTCAAAATAACACTGATGTGTTTTTAGTGGTTCAATTTGTAATGGCTAAATCTGCAGTTAAAAACCCCCAAAGCCCAACAACAACAAAAACAAGGCTATCATCCTGTAGCTGGCTGCACTTAGTATGTCTGCTTGTGGTTTACTTGCAGAAAACTTCAATAACAGAGGAATTGCTTTATTTTAAGGAGCGGGGGGAAAGTAATATTTTCCCAATATGATCTGTTCCTATTTATCTTCAGACACACTTCTGCGAGAAGGGAATATAAAGTACATTTTTAGTTTTAATATTTATTTTATTTGCAAACCATTTCATTTTGTGCTTGAACACAAAGAGCAGAAAACAAAACAAACTCAGAGAGAAAAGAGAGCTATGACTATATTTTCTCCACCCTTTGCCAAAAACACTACAAAGAATGGAAAAAACAATGTCTCACTTTAAGCCCCAGAACTGGTTAATCAAAGCAGTTGATGATCACACACACCAGCTGGGGAAAAAATAGTTTTCTATCCATACTGTACTCATAACTGCTACCTCTGGCAGCCTCAGAGGGAAAACAGGAACCACCATGCTCCTGTCAGAGGTCTGCAGACTGAGGAAATCTCCCAGTAACCCCCACAAAAGGCACCGAGCCAAGGTGTGAGAAACCTCCTGGTGGGCAGCTACTGAGTGACCAGAGCAGCAAGGACACAGCAGTGACCCTGAGCATCTCTCTGGCCCATGTTTGGATGCATCATCCCCTGGAGGAGGGGGAGGAATTGGGACTGGAGGGATCAGAAGAGCCCACACAATTTTGTAATTGATGTAATACGGCCTTGGTGTCAAAGATACAGTTCTCTATAGGAGCAAATCTTGTAAACCATCCAGTGTGGAATAAGTGTGGTATAACCTAATAAGCTTTCAGTGCATCTTGTGAGCATAGGTTTGTCACCAGGCTGTGGGATCACACTGCACTCAGACTGGCTCGTGAGACCCCAGTGGATTGTGCATGGCCTGTGATGATAAGCTCCTCACAAGAATTTTGACAACAATATCAAGGCTCATTTATCAGTGACACACACTTCTCTGGGGTAATATTGAGGTATTTCAGACATTATGTTGGTTCTTTGGAATTATGATCTCAGTTTTTCTCTTCCTCCTCTCCCTGCTCAGGCAATACTACCTAACAGGACCAGCAGCCCAGACAGCTCTGATTCACACTCTTCAGCAGAAAACAAGGGGGTGAGAAACCAAGCTTTACCATCTTCATTTAAGAGAAGAAACACTCAGTTCCCAGCCAGATCTCCAGATAAGCACACAGGTTTCAAAAATTCTCCAAACAACAGTCTGTCCTTGTGCTCCATAATGCCCTGAAGGAAATTTTCTCCCATGCAAGTCTTTCCCACCAGGCTTTCAACTGACCTGTCTCACAGAGAGGAGTTTGAGAGCCAGCAGAGTGACCCAATCCAAACTGACTGACTGGTCACTGTTTAGTAGTTCTCCTCATGAGCTAAAACAGGAATAAGAGTCACAGAGAGTGTACCTCTTCACCTGTCTTTTATTCCACAGATGCTATGGAGAAGGAGGATATTTCCCTGGCTCTCTTAGTTCTTTAAAACATGGTGGGGTGAAGGAGGGGAAGCAGGGGGAGGAGAAGGGAGAGGGACAATAGGAACATTTAGCCCTAATATTCAAAACCAGCACGAGGTACTTTTAAAGCTCTATGGGTATCTGGACTGCCCTTTTGAAGCTGAGTCTGCAAGTCAAAAATATCACACAGTTACTCAAACTAAACAGATCTTTCCCAGCTTTTGATCCATCCAGGCCTGCTGCAGGAAAGGTGGTTTTATATTCCATTTCAAAATTAATTACTAATATTCTACAAATTTCTACACGATCTGTACAGTGAAGAGGAAGATTTTGTCTGGTCTTTTCTCAGTAGGCAGTCTGAAGCACATTTATTTTTACTCTGAGAACCAAGAGACTCAAAGCACAGTCTCCAAATGTTTCAGAGGAAGTTATCCTTATCAGTAGTCTTTAGAGAAGTTCTGTACCCCCATACTTGGGATGAAGAAGATGGAATATGAAGTCTATAACCTAAAAGAGGATAAATATGCAACTACCAGCATAACTCCCTTTTCAGCATTGCTTTGCAGTAAGAAGATCATCCTTTAGGTAAGTGGAAAAACACTGGCTACAAAATACTGTCTTATCCCAGATGGTGATGTCATGATTATGTAATATTATCCTCCAAAGATTACTGTATATTAAAGAATATGCTGTATTTCCCAGGCTTTTCCCTTGCATAACTTCCCAGGTGATTTGCATCTTTGAACAATGGGAAACAAGGCTCTCCAGGCTTGACAGGAGACTGCCTCTCCTGCACAGGAGGAACTTTTCTTACTTACTAACTTTGGGGTTGTCTCCCTGTGGCCTCCCAGAAAATGTCACCACGCACCAAGTGAAAATATTTTCCCCAGCAAACACTCCCCCAGCCCAAAGGATCCCAGCTCAGGTCTGCACTCCAGCTTTTCCTGGGCACTGCTGGCCCTGGGGAAAGGAGGCACTGTTCATCTGCAGCACAAGGAAGGCTCTGAAGCCTCGTGATTAATTAAACATGGTCAGCTTGACTCTCCTCAGGAGGAATGAGGAAACAGAGGTAGAAGAACCTGTTTGATGAAACTTTGAGCACTGAAGCCTGAGGCAGGAGCTTTGGCAGAATTAAACATTGTTTCTTTTTCCTCCCCTTTGCCTCCAATTTGTTTATTACCCATACACTGGCATGGTCAATGAACACACAAGTTCGATTGGAGACACAGAAAACAGAGTAACAAACAAACCCTGGGAAAGATCTAATACAATCAATATCCCTTTGAACCAAGGTGGTCCAAACCTTCTATACAAGCACAGATTTAGAATTTCAGAAAAAAAAAAGAACCCAAACCATCCCTCATATTTGTCATGCTGTTAAAAACTTCACTATTATTTCCAGTAAGATTTTTATTCCTACATTCTGCAACAACCAGATGCAAAAAAAATTAGCCATTTGCTAATCACAAGAGTAACAAATTTTATGGAGACTGAATCAGTCTGACTGCTGTATGTACATTTCTCAGTTCATGCTTAAGGCATACAGATTTCCTTGTATAGCTACTAAAAACTGCTGTGAAGAAACAGTTTTCCCCTTAAGCCTGTCTAGCAGTGAAGTCTCGTAATACCCACCCTTAGTTCAAATAATGCCAACAATGACCATTGGTAGCAAATTAACCTGAGTCTGTACTAGTGGGAGAGGAGGAATCTGGTGCAAACACCCTTTACAAGCTCTCAATCCCCATGTACAACATGTTGTACTGAGATGCCCACACTACATGAATGGCTCCAATGACAGTGAAAAAGCTAAATGTGGAGGGCTTTGCAATTCATGTGAAAGTGAAAGAATTACACCACTACATGCTTCTTTACCCAAATGTCTTGATTGCATAATCAATAAATTCATCCAATTGCTATCCACTTAAGAATCTGCTGATGAAAAGTACTACACAAATTTGGCATTATCTTACTCTTCAAAAGGAAAAAAACATGTAAAAATGCTCCTAAGCATGACAGTAAAATTGAAGAAGGATCTTCCTTTTGTCAGTAAGCATCTGGTATCTTGCTTCATCCTCTTGATGTCTCATTTTCATATCAGAGTTCTAATTAGTACAGCAGACAAACAATGAAAATGTGCAAGTGATACAGTCCCTGTAGATCAGCCTCTATCTTTACTCCGTGCTGTACATGTCTGTGTACGTTCAGAGCACTGATGATAAGCACCACGAGCAATATTGGCAGTCAGAAAAAGCTGACAGCAGTAACCTAATTTTACTTCAGAGGGTAGATCTAATCTTAGAACCTGATCCTGTCAGGAACCAAGAGCCATAAACTCACTGGAAATCAAGCAAGCTCAGCATTTCACTGAAGACACTCAGCACCTCACAGGTTCAAATCCATACTTTTTAAAAGTCACTTCCTATTTCTCCTTTGTTTACCCTGGCTTATCCTGAACAGTGAGGTTTTCCGACAGAGAGATAACTTTGGAAATGATTACTCTCATATTCTTTGATGATTTCAAAAGGCAGGAAAGAATCTCTCCCCTTTCTGAGGGCCACCCAGCTGAAGCAAAGAACATTATTTTTTTCAGGCATGTTAACAGGAGCCAGTAATAACTCAACTGAGTTTCCTTGGCCTTGAAATACCTGACTGAATTTGCTTTTGTTCTTTCTCAGTAACATATTTTGTTCCTGTATCTGCTGTCACACAATTATGTTACAAACAACCCTAAAAGAGAGGCTGCCCAACAACTTCCAACCAACTTAACCTCTTCCAACGACACACATCCACTGCCTTAATGTGTTTTATCCATTCTATCTGTCTAACAAGTGGATGGGGCCACTGGGAAACACAGTGTAACAAAGTAGGTCTTCAAATTAAGCTCTCCAATGATTAAACATGTTAACTGTAACTAAAGCTGCTAGTAGTGTCAATTCCTTCAGGAGAAAAAAGGGAACGAGAGAATACAGGAGTGTCAGAGAATGGCACCTTCTTTCCTAGATTCCTAACAGGAAAAAAAAATACTGAATGAGTTGGACATATACACCCACATAAATGAAGATCATTTTTTCTCATCCTTTTGAATCCCCATTTATGCCAGTTATTCTGAGCCAAAACNTTTTTTTTTTTTTTTTTTAAATCAAGCTAGGAGATTTGGAAAATGCAGCCTGTCACCACAATTTTTTAATTCTGCTAAGAGCAGAAGTGAGGTGCTTCTCAAATGAGGAGCTGCTAACAGCAAGCAATGAATCAGGGATTACAAGCACCGCTGAGAGAAGAAGGAACAAGAGGGAAGTGGAACTGGAAAAGTAGTATCCCTTAGGATAACAGGGTTAAAAGAAAAGAAGGCTGAGCCTGTGGCTTTGAAAATGCAAGCCCTGGGACATGAGCTCTGGGCTTCAGGGCATGTGCATTTTGAGATACAAAGGATTACCCGGCTGAGTTCTTTGACTGCAGCTCTTACCAGGAACCTGGTTTGTGAGCAGGGATACTTGCAGGACAGCTGGGTACCCCTCCCAAACGCTCTCTTTGCTGCTGTTCTGCAGCCTTGAGATGAACATCTAACATACTAGATTGGTATTTTAAGAAGTGAGGACACAAACATTAACTTCATACTGAAGTGCTGATGATTGATAGAGTCTCACATTGTACAGCAGACCTGCCAACAATATTAAAACCCAAATCTGTATTCATCTAGTGTTCATTCAGTTCCAGGATAGATTCAAAACATTCTGCTGTAACAAAGTTTATCCTTAACCAACGTTACTTGTACAGGAAGGTAAACCTGTGACACCAGGAGAATTTCAGGAGAATTTGTCGTATTTATGCACCATGTCTTTTCACTTTTGCCAAAAGAAAGAAAATTGTCACTTCTTTGAGGTAAAAGGTGTCACAGTATTATAAGCCTCCAGTGTGAAATAAAGCTATTAACATTTTAATAGGCTGCTATTCTAATTGATGTTCATGAGCCACATACATTTGAAAGATGAAGCAAATGCATCAGAATATTTTAAGGGCACTTAAAGGGTTTCTTCCTGTAGATGACTGAGCAGTGTACTGCAAAGTCAATACTACATTTGGATAGCCATAGAGAAATATGTAAGTTAAAGTACATTCTCCTAAATAGATGAAAACTGTAAGTAACTGAAGTATTAAATTCACCACCTCTGCATGCCAATGCCTTCAGCTTCATGTAATACCACAGAATTGATATTCCCCTCACTAACTACTCTTAGGATGATGGACCTCAGCAATCCATATTTCAACACTTTTTCTGTAGCATCTGCACAATACCCTTTGGATGAAAGAAACATAAGTAAAAAGCTTTACTACACCTACAAGTCTAGATGTTGAATTTATACTGATCAGGGAGGGCAATAAAGATAATATGCACAATACACACAATATCAGGAAACCAAAGAGAATGATCCTCCTTCACTGTGAAAGGATGGCAATGGGTATGTTGTGTCCTTCTCCCACTTCGAGCTCCAAACACACTAAATAATGAATAATTGTGCAAAGCAATAATGAGTAGCTAAATGAACCCCCCCTTATAATTTCCCCAAAATCTCTCCTTCTAAAAGTCTAAAAGTCATAAAGTCCTAGTTGCTGTAATCTGCTCCAAATTTTTCCCAACTGGGGTCAGTCCTGAAGCACAACATGCTAACCCCAAGCCATGTCAGCACATCCTCTGGAGTGAATCTGTGGCTTCCCCCAGCCAGGCACAGCCTTGTGTAAACCACAGGCTAGCAGTCTGCCAGGCAGGCAACACCAGTGTCATCTCACTGCATCTGTTTTATAAACACACTCAGGTGTTGGGCTATCAGGCTTTGCTGCACTGCACAGCTGCTCCACAGCACACACCAGCTGCACTCACTCCCTCTTCACACCACTCCAGCTGGAGGAACCCAAGCCTTTCCACTCTTAGTAACAGAGACAAGACCCTAAAAATGTAAAATTAAATGTTCTGTTTCTTTCAAATGATTGATTCAAATGGAAGTCCCCTTTCCTCCAAATTTAGTGCATGAACAATCAAACAACAAATGCTCTGACTTTACATTTTGTCTGCTGTTATCTTCTACCATATTAACTGCAGTTATGGGGCAATTAAAAAAATACAAAATTATAAGTTAGGACGACAACTTTTGAAGTCTCAAACTTTTCAAAATAATTTGTCCTACATTTCAGAGGGATTTGCACATCCAACTCTTCCAGCCCTTTGACAGCTTATATATATTCATACTCAGCTAGGCTCAATACTGGAGGTGTCCTGAGTACACACACACAGCATAACCCTCAGTAATAATGTTTTATTATTACTGAAACAGTAAAGCAGGTGCTGCCCCCAACTAGTCATCCAAGGAGCAGCTCAGCTTGCAACTAGTGACTCTGCTTTGACAGCCTGGAAGCCTGGTTTTATAGACCCACACTTCTACCAAAAAAGTTCCAGTGCCAAGAAGGCAGCAAAACAGAGGTCCTGCACTTCTGTTTGTTTACTACAACTGAAGGAAAGCATCCCCATAATGAAATAGTTGGAGAATTGAAAGAGAAATAAAACCCCTTCCAATCAAACCATAAATCCATTAGCCTACGAAAGGTAAGCTACAAGAAGGAAACAGAAATGTAATGGTGAGAATTCTTCTTCTACAAAAGAAAAAGGAGAGAAGCTTCAGGACAGAAAGAGGTATCTCCAGAAAAACCTTATTTCACTAGTCTAGATCTCAGCCCCTGTCTCCCCACTGTAAAAATGAAACTGATACTTCCACTGCAAAATTGTGAGATTAAAACCACAATGCTTGTGCTGTACTTCTGTGCAACGTGGAGAAATCTCCATCCATGACACTTCCTCTCAGGAATGCTGTGAAGATGACTATGCTCAAGATTCTCCAGACTCAGATTATTTTGCTAATGACTTTCATTACAACCTGAGACAGACAAGATCTATGTATCACTACATGGAAATCAAAAGCAGACAAAGGCCTCTTCTGGAACCACTGATATAAAAGGCTGGATTATTCATTTTACAAGATGATTTTATACCTGAATTATGAGAGAATGCTTGTCCCATTATTTCCATTACTGACATGCTCAGTTGTTTGAAGGAATTATGTGAATGGAAATAAAGGCAATAAATAATTTCAGAAGAAAGAGGAGATAACATGCTATATCCTAAGTAGATGCAGGACAACTAAGTATGCAAAAACTTGCATGACCAGTTCACAGCATGGG
This sequence comes from Sitta europaea, assembly GCA_013400255.1. NCBI lineage: Eukaryota > Metazoa > Chordata > Aves > Passeriformes > Sittidae > Sitta > Sitta europaea. The sequence goes on from VXBS01007995.1 coordinate 1,699,525, forward strand.
AGATTATAATGAAATTATTACACATTATCTCAGAGCTCATGCAAATTTCAGAAAATAATGTAATCAGGATCAGAAATACCTTGGGTATTGTGAAAATTAATTCACCAACCCCACCTGTTACCAGAAACACTGCAGAAAACCAAACAATACCGATGCTGGCTAATTTTTTATTGATCTGTTTTGACATTTTGAAACTTTAAAGCCTGCTGCAAAAAAGATCTCTCTTATTTGTACGAACTGCTCTATCACAAAGTGGCTTCACTCTGTTGACCATCTGTCATATTTACATGTTCCTTGGTCTGGCACACAAGCTTCAGCCTCTTTCTCTGCTGACTCATGTGAATAAAAACACTCTCCCTTAACTCCTCAGTTAGACAACTGTTGCTTCCCCAAGGGCCATCAAATACATTTTTTAAAAGTTACAATAACACATAATTTATTTCTTTTGCATACTTCTGTCCTGTAAAGTATAGGTCTTTATTTTGTTACACATTTTCCACGGTTTTTGCAGGCCACAGACAGCTTGATACACAGGTTATTGCACTCCAAAAGTGAGATTGTTTTTCTAATTTTACATCATAAACTCCTGCAGGAAGAAACTATGAACTTTCTGTTTCTGCACAACCTCATGCTATCAAAGAGAAACTAATAACTCCTACATTCAAAACTGTCAAGCTGCCAGCATGTATGCATCCAGGCTCTGACAAGGTCTCAGCACTCTGCTCCTGTCTCACTGGGATATCACTGGCATCAGGCACATTCTCAGAGCTGCATAAAATGGCTCTGAGACTTCACATTTTTTGCCTCACAAAGTTCATTAACCGTGCATAAATCTCACAATAGAGGGGCTCTGCAGAGCAGCACGCTGCTGCTGGGAAGCAGATTTTGCTGTGAGTCTACAAACAGGGTGCAGGGCTGATTCACAGGCGCTGGAAGAGCTGCAAACTTTTTGGCAGTTCTACAAAACATTTGGCCTGTAATTTGTCTTACTGATCACTGCCACAATTATGTCCAGGTCCCAAACAGAAGAAGCCCATACAGTCCAGCAAGGAGACTGCTGCAGGGAGAAAAGGCTTCACCAGAGGAGCACCCATTTCTCACTCTGCCTGCCTTCCCTTCCAGACTGAGGGGGTTTTTTTTAACCTCAGTCTTCCAGGAACACCCTGAAAGTTAAAATTACATTCTCACACTCTACATCTGATTTTAAACCTGATTTTTAAAAAGGGTAAACTTTAGAATACACTAAGGGTTTTGAAAGCTTTATGTATTACTAACTCTGTTAGAACAAAACAGCGCTTGGCTGGAGAGCACACACATTTTAAACCAAATGTAACTTGTTAAAGATTGTCAGTTTGATGTCCAGAGTATATTCAAACAAGGTTAGAGATTGGTTTCATGTAATTTGTTCAAATATCTTGTGATTTACTATAGTTTTATTAATGTAGTGTCAGCCAAAACCAAAACAAAAATGTTAAGCTTTGGAGGTTTTTGCTTAATTTAAAAATGCTCTGAATAATACCACTTCCAAAACAACACATATTGTCAAACAGAAGTGAAGGCTTGATGGGTCAGAAGTGAGCCCTCTGAGCAAACACATTCACAAGCAGTTCACAATGCACTCACAAGCTCCTTTGACTGGGTTTTTTACTCGGAGGGTGGCTGGGCATTGGAACAGGCTCCCCAGAGAGTGGCCACAGCACCAACCTCTCGAGCCCCTGGTGATTCTGGGTGACCTGAGCAGGGCTAGGGGCTGCACTCAGTTAACCTGATGGGTGCCTTCCAGCTCAGCATTCTGTGATTCTATGACCACAGATACAACCACTCATGAAAAGACAGCCAGAGCACACTTTCAAAAGGCTGCTGAATCAAGAGCCTGAATTCTTCCTGTAATTTGCACATTGCTGAAAAACTCTCTCTCTTTGGAGAAATACGTGAAGTTCAATACTAAACACAGAAGGAATTCAATTGATGGTGATGGAACTAGCTAGGAGCACAGAGGAATCAGTATGTATGCAACTAAATGATACACATACTCTCAACAGCTTCAGCAAAAGAGAACACCACTCAAACCACTACCCATTAAAATCAATATAGGAAGATCAGCTTTGAATCTGTGTGCAAGATTCTCTGTCTGTCCTCCAGTCATAAATAGACAGCACTCATTACAAACTTACAACTTTTGTTTGTTTGTTCAAGGTATGTTGATTTTGCTTACTCACAGATCTGCTTAGCAACAAAACCAACAGAGGAAAGTTTCTGGGGTTTTTGCACTGTTCTGGGTTGGACATACATCAATTGCTCCTCATCTATTTTTGCTACCATACTGCTATGGTAAAGAGAACACCCTCCAAAAAAGAACCATGACCCCACATTTCTGCTAATTCTTCTGACCTAGAAGGTCACATTATCCCCTACCCAAGGCTTCTTGCAACTAATGGGCAAAGCAGACAAGAATGAGCATGGACTGGCAAGAAAAGACCACGTAAAGAGATTATAGGAGCTTGTCTAGGTCACAGTGTCTGGGCTGTTCCTCAGAATTGCCCAAAATAAGTTTAGCTGAACTTGTATTTTAAAACTTTTCACCCAGCCTTATAAAAATGCAAAAAGTTACCTCTCAAATATGACTACTAAACTAATATTTTTAAAGTTATATATAGATATATAACTTATAGTTATATAATGTATCTATATATCTATAAATATATAAATACACATATATAAATATATATAAAGTATTGCCTATGGATTATCAGAAAGAAGCCCAAGGTTTTGCTTTTTAGGTGAAAAGCCCTGTCACTTGCTTCTGATTCAATGGATAACACTTCTAAAAAATAGGCACAAAGTGTTAATAAAATTCTTCTTCCCTCTTTCTTCCTTTCAGGGGTTTGACACGTCTCTGAGAAATTGCTAGCAGGAAGAGTAAAGGAGTCTGATAAAACTCAACATAGGTTAACTCAGCCCAGTGACATTAGTACATGCTATTATCCCTATATATCATATCCAAATTTGATTATTGTACTGCTAGTGGTCAAACCCACCTATCACTACAGAAAAAAGCTCTAATGTAATAATACAATACCAGCTTTCATCGAATTATACAGAGAAAATCCCATAGTTCCCTCAAACTGGGCAGTACTAACCATTCCTGAAACTATATGGGACACTAAGAAACAACTAGAAGTTTTGGAATCATGGACTAGATCATATGGGCTCTCCCTCTAAACACATCAACTCCCTGAAGAGAAACATCACATCATGCAAAGCATCAGGAACTCCAAACATCTCTAGCAAAAGTTCCAATATCTCCTTCCCCCTTGATATTTTGAGTTTGGGACACCAAGCAAAGCTGAGCTGATAGGCTGCTGCTCAACAATCACTGCAGCCTTTCACACTGGTAAGCATTTTCCTGATACTTCCCTTGGTTCCCCAGTCTGTCTTTTCAACTTTGGCTTGGACTGGAATGTTTTGAAGACAGAAACCACCACTTCACATTAAAATTAAAAATAATTAGCAAACACTAGTAGGTATCTTCTTTGATTAGGAGTCCCTGAAAATCCCAACAGTCAGTACCAATTAAAAAATTTTAATAATGTTTCCAGTGCTTGGGAGAGTCCAGTTTTCAGGGGTAGATCATGTTCCTACAACACCCCACAGAGTCTGCTAAAACCGGAGCATTTTGCCTGAAGTTCCAACCTACATTTTACATTTATTCCTTCAAACACTTCAGTAGTAAAACTAACTGGAAACTCAGTGCATTGCTCCTTTCTGACTGAAATAGCCAGGAGTTTGCTGAGCTCCCTGCTGCTTGCTGGCAGCTCTGGGCAAACGCCACAGAGCCTCAGGCACGGGGGGTCCTGAGTCCTGGTGACACGAGGACATTACTGCTCCACCAGAGGGACAAAAAAGGTGGAAGGATTAATGGCAATATGGATGTAAGGGAAGTAATAACATGGGAAATGAAGGAAAAGTTACAACAGCTGGGACAGAGGACAAGGTGATAGTGATGGACCAAGGAGAAAGCAGCCAAGAGGTCAAATGTTCAAGAAGTGCCAAGGCACTATGGGGTCACGAGGAAGGAGAAGGCAATGGAAATCAGAGGAAAAGAAAAGGCAAAAAGATTCCTCAGTAACTCCAGAAAGGACCATGCAAGAGAGAAAACACAGTGGACACAGCATGAATGACTTTAGGCCTTTCCTTTTCCAATGCATTCTCAGACATCATCTAAGGCCATGGATCAATCTCACCTTGAAATAAAGGGAAGCTGACAGATGCCAGAAAGACTTAGGCAATGAGTAAATATGGTGCCAGCCAGGAAACTGTACTTGGAATAGATCTCTGTAGAGATGAGATCTATAGCAGGACATTTCATTCACATAGCCTGCTAGCATTGCCAACATCAAAATCTTATTCACTGTTGTAAAAGTTGCCCTATAATTTCTTGACCATCTTAAAGCCAGAACAGATAAAGAAAGACAGAGAACTGGCAGCATGAAGATAGAACAGATGATAAAGAGGAAACTGAAGAAAAACAGGGAAGGACACTACTGTCTTGCTGGCTTTTAATCTGTGAAACAAAGCAAAGCAATTCCAGCCATTTCCTCATCACCTATGCAGAGCATGCAGCAGTCTTCCCTTCATGTTCCCACCACTATTACATCTGCTGCATTGTTACCACATCACTCTCTAAATTTATTTATAAATATTAACATTGTCAAAGCCATCTATCTTTTAATGATATTAAGAAGGCCAATGTACTGAAGAATGGAGAGTTCTAAATGCATAAGAAATCCTGGTCCCCATAATAAGAGGCTTGTAACTTATTTATACTCTCAAGTACTGAAAGACACTAAGCTGGAAACACTAAGTGTTAGGTTTCCCTACTCTTCATTTAAGATACAGAGATACCAAGGGGGTTTGCTGTTCAAACAATGCAGACATGAAATTTATTTGGTAACATCTAGCCATTATTAATGCTTTTTTGTTCCTGCCTGCGATGAAATTGCCCAGCAGGACACCAGAAACAAGCAAAATGATTCTATTGTCTGGAACAATCAAATCAGCTCAAGTTAGCAGATATAAGGCAGAAATGGCTGCCTGCAAGCCTCTGATGGAATCAAAGTTAGATTTTTTTAATTTTAAAAGCTATGGTCTGACATTACTTCTGATCCTCAACAATTCAAGCCCTACAGAGTTCAGAGGGAAAAAAAAAACCTCTTAGAACTGTGTAGCATTTCTCTAACACTTCTTCCAATAAAATAAACATTAAAACTCCTGTTACATTCAATGAGAACATGCCAACATTGCTAGGTTTCTCAGCAGTACTATTCAGAAATATGTGAAATTTTAACTGGATCCTGTAACTTCTGTTATATCACAGCAATGATACTTTAATATCATCGATATTTTTAACTCTCCAAGGAAGGCAAGTGAGAGGACACTCAGAAATCAACTTTACTAGCAATTCAAGCTACTGACTGAAAAATGATCAGAGTAGATAAGAATTCTGCAGCAGTTCTTGCAACATATTCATTTGCATTTTCTTTACTAAAATATAGTGCAAAGTACATAACTGCCATGAAAGTTACCCAATCTCTAGAATGCCTTATTAGCTTTACAGTTGCAGTTTCATATTAATATTACTGAATATTCTTTTTAAAGTGACTGCCTTTATTCTAGTGACTGCGTGCCAAACAGGAAAGTACTCACAAACACAAGGTTCAAACTTTTTGTCAGGCTTCTGTAGTAACCACTTTCCCCCAAATGGTTGAAACTCCTGCAACTTCTACAATTTGCCTGACCCAAAAGGGCACACAGAATACCCCATTCTCCAGGCCTTGCTCTGACCAGCTTGGCAAAAAGGGGTGTTCAATCCCCCCCAGACCACACTGCCAGTTTTCCTTTGGACTTCTGATCTTATTCCATACCCAGATATTTCCAGCCCTACCTTTCCATGTGGATAGAGGAAGTTTCTTCTCAGTCCTCTCCAACCACAAATATCCCATTACTTGCATGCTCTATTGTTCCCAAACCCTCTCTTACTATGAACTGCAGATGTCTTTCTCTTACAAGATAATAGTTGGGGTGGGGGAAAGGAGATTAAGATAGTATTGGGTAAAGCAGAACTGAATTCAACCAGCCAATTCCAAGCCAAAAAGCTCCTGTCTCTGTTTTATAAACTGCATTAACAGTTTTCAAAACCTGAAGAACCAAAAAAAGCTCATTTAAATAAAAGTTTCTTACAAAGTGAAAACAAATCACATTTAGTTTCCAAGTTCTACTATTCCAACTTAAATCAAATTCTCATTTTGGCAATATTTAAAGAATTCTGGACACGAAGGACAGAAATTCAGTTTGATGCTAGAGAGCAGAAACCAGACTTATATATGCAAGATTTGCAGAAAAATAATAAATCAGTAAGAAAAAAATACAAGTAAAGGATGTTGTTAACTGTAATTTATTCTTGGTTTTCCTTTGGAGCACAGGCCCCTATGGAGGGAAGAATTTAAACTGGCCTGTATGATAACCAGTGAACCCAATGAGATCTGGGGTTTACTCAGAACCATGAAGATTTGCACAGTGCCTAAGGAACCACCTGAGCTGGGGTAATGACATGCACTGTCTTAAAACTGGTACAAGAAGCACAAGCAGGAATTGCTTACACTCCTCTTGGACATTTCTTAAAAGTCTACATTTGAACAAGTACCTATGAACTGGACTCTGTTACTGGTAACTTTTTTCTGACAAATACTTTCTACAGAGTTCAGTAGAATTATTTTCACTATGTGGAAATCTGTATCAGTATTTGGTATTAGCAACAATAGGATTGTTGCTAATGTGGTGGGCTCAACTCCTGACCTACAGCTATGATAATTCAGTGTTAAGTGAAATGCATGCTCCACTACACACTTTTCATGCCCTGAGCAATTATTTTTTCACATCTGAAGTGAGACTTCAAAAGCTATACACTCAGCAAAGCAGACAAACAAAAAAAAACCCAAATCCCAAAGCAGGTCAGTGAGCACACAGGGCCTTCACCAGGCAATTTGCCTGGGCCAGCTCATCCCTGTGCCCTGCACACGCAGCCCTCTGCTGCTGCCAAGGGGCAGCTGGAGTGCAGGGAGTGACAGCAACTGCTCCTCTCCCTCCTCCAGGCTTCTCCCCATGCCTCTCCCCACTTGGTCCTTCCTATCTCCCGGCAGTGACAGCAGCAGAGGCAGCATTTCCCCCTCATTTCCCCCTCATTTCCCCCCTCATTTCCCCCTCATTTCCCCCCTCATTTCCCCCCTCATTTCCCCCCTCATTTCCCCCTCTATTGCTCCCCAGCAGACTGGGAAGCACTGCAGGTAAGCAAGAGCTGTTAGGAGAGAACCTTTCTAGCAGGGAGTAGGAGTAGATTTATGCAGCTGTAGAAGGGGATGGATACAAGACAGTGGGTGAGCTGTGTGCCACTGTACCACACATCAGGCAAAAGAGAAGGCACAGGAGGGAGACAAACTGTGGGAGAAGGCAAGGAAGAACCCTAGCTGTACAAAGGTCTTTCCAAAATCTCTCAGCTCCTCTTACCCTCAGAGAGAGTCCCTGTGAAACCCTGCTGAGCCCCCAGAGCTCTCAGCCTTGCCCCACAAGCCTGACAGACCTTGCTCCACGACCACCTTGTCATGCAGAAACCTCTCAAACAGGACCCCAGCAATTTCCCTTTCCTTTCAACAAATATGAGTCTGATAACAGCTCTTCAGCAGCCCATGAAACACAGTTTAGATGATATCTAAAGTTTTTGCAAGTGAAATCCTAGGCCTTTCAACACCACCAGCACCAATAAATTCAGTCAGCAGATGAAAATAAAAAGGAAAATATGCTACAGCCACTTTGTGCCAGCCCAATGCCAGCCCTCAGCAGTGCACAGCACAGGCAGAGGGGAAGGCACAGGGTGACCTGCTCTGCACTGATGACAATTCCATTCTCTGGCTGCCAGCTACAACAGCTCACCTGCTGACTGAAAGGACTTCCCATTCCAAGCACAGAAATGGCATTAAAAAAAGCACCTAAGTAATCTTTCCATTTCATTCAGATTAGAGGCACTGGAAAGAGACAGTTCTACTTCTCACATCCATGGACAGCTCTCAGGACCAAGGACTCTGAAGAACTTTCATTCCTCCCTGCTATGTTCAGAGCTCAGATAACCTGGGTGTTTAACTGTATAGACTGCAAATTCCTCCCCCTGCCATTTCCTATAACTCATCACCCACTTGCTACTGGGATACTAGATTAATTCATAATAAACTTGCCTTATGCAATGGTGGCACAGTTGCACAACTAACTTCACATTGGCAAAATGGAAATATGAAAGGATTTCATCTTCTTTTTCAAAAAGAATTTCAAAAAAGGATAATGTTTTAAATTTAGATCTGAAGAAGCCGCACTGAAAGAAGCAAAATAGTATGGAAGATATTTTAGCAAAGAAAAGCTCACTGAAATCTACATTTTATTTTTTTTCCTGACAGCATTAGGGATTTTTTTTAAGACAGCAGAAAATTAAATTTCTTTCATTAACCTAAATATAGCTGTAAATTACTTTCAGTGGAAATAGAGCCTTTTCTTGTTAAATATTGTGATGTCCTCACTGATTTAGTGAGTTCTGCTACTCAGCCAGCAAAAGGATTTCTTAGGACAACTCAATAGGTTTTCTCCTGTACAGCCAGGCTAATGGCTAAGACCCTCAGATGGAGTCTTTGGCATGTGTCCAATCATACTGATTTCATCTGTCCTCAACTCTGGAGAGTGGACTTGAACTCAGAGCCCATACTACCAATCATCCACACACATAAACATTGATCAGGATAATTTGCAGGAGTGGAACCACACGGCTAAATATCAATGGAATTTTCCTTCCTGAGCTCAATTCCACTGATTAAAATGTAGCTGCATTGCCAACTCAAGTGAATCATTTACATATGCCACATGTAAGAAAGCTAGATAAAAACATACTTTATTATTACCTGAATTCCCTAACTCAAAAAATATAGCCAGAGCTGTCAAGTTGCTAGTTTGTTTTTCAATCAGAACTTGCAAGTTGTTTATTGTTCTCTATTTTCTGTTTTTTGAAGCATACTAACTAACATACTAACACTAACATTCTCTGATGCAGTGGGTGCCATTCTGTATGACATTTTCTGCACTTACAAGAAGCCTGAAATGTCATAAATCCAAATCTCTCTTTAAAACTGCAGTGTGGCCACGGCTAAAAAAATCTGCAAAACTGACACTTTTACTGTGCCATGTCTCTATTGATGCACCACTGGAAAAGCAGCCATTTTTTTAATTGTCACTGTACCTATTTTAGAAACCCAAACCACTGTACCTATTTTAGAAACCAATTTTTTTATTGATCTTACCAAAACCCCACAAAACTATGTATTTTGTTTAAAAGCTTTCATCCAGTGTTTCACGCCTCAACTTTGAATAATTTTTTAAATATATACATATATATTTATATCAGAGTATATGTATCATAAGGTTAAATGCAGCTGCTGAACACTCTGTAGATGAAAGGATTTTGCATATCTATCTGACTTGTGTTAATACAATAGACGTTATCATGATTTCAAGCTTTGTACTTGTTTATCATTAGTGTTTCCACTGTAACCATGGCATCCGTATATGGCACAGGCCTAAGAGTGAGAAAAATATCCAGTATTTTCCTAAAAACTCTTCAGAGAAAAAACCAGAAGGATTTGCACAGTGGCAAGAGTCAATCAAATTTGGTGAGCTGTCTAAAATGAGAAGCAGTTTTCTCTTAGGGGAAAAAAACCCCAAAACATTATTTTTTGTGAATCTTTTTTTTGCATTTTGGACTTCTGACAAGAGCCTAGAAACCTAGAAACATAACCTTGACCCTAGCACAGATATTATAAAACAAATTCTGAAATTTCCTTTACAAAAAGCCATACAGTACTATATGAGTTCAAAAGCATTGAAGCTATTAATGTATATTCATGTTCAGCACATGAACATTTTCTCAACCTTCCTTTAACAGTGACAATCCAGTCCTGCAATAACCTTGCATCATTCTGAAGGTAAGGAGGGGCAGCAGTTCCAATACTCTGATCACACTCAGCAAGTACTTGGTACCCAGTTCCAACTTCCAGGACTGCTTAAAGGAAAACCCTCAGAATGGCATAAAAAGACCTGACGGTCTTCAAGTGTGTTTCAAGTGTGTAGGCTGCATTTATTTGATATTTCAGGCAGTAAGGAAGAATGGGTTACTGTGATTGCTGGTTTTAATTTGCTTGTTACGAAGTTCAGAAAGAGTACTACAAAAATATCTGCCTTAAATGCCAAGACTGAAACGAACTAGTCCTCTTATTAAACAGAAAAAACTGACTGTATCATACCAGCAGATCTTAGCCTTAATGTTGGTTTAGTGCATTTTCCTTGTAGTGTGAAACATTAACTTTGCAGATGACTCCTTTTTCAGGTTTTAATATAGACCCCAGGCACTGATGAAGATACCAATAAATCTATTTGCTTCAGTATGGACTCCATAGAGATGTCATGGCCACAGGTCTTCTTATAACTCGATGAAAAAGGACCCAAAACGTTCAGAACCTCTCTGAAGGTCCCTATCTATTAATCCAACAAACACACTCAGTATTACAGTTACAGCGACACACTCAGCAAACAGGAAGATTTTGGAAAGGGTAAAGCACAATCCTATAAATACTTACCACCTCCCATTCTAACTGTGATTCGGGGGGAGGTGTATGCTGTCTGTGCAGCACATGAACACAACCCTCATGGTCAGGATTTACAGAACAAAACAAGGTAAGTGATGCTTCAGGAGCTGCATTACAGAGAGCTGACCAGTTGTGATCCACTGCCATGTCCTCGATTCTGTCACATCAACAGACAACAAGCGTAGTCACTGCCTCCTCCCACCCACTGAATGCTGGACAGCAATGAATCCTGATGCAATAAAAGCCAGCATTTGTCTGATTCAGCTATCTAGTTCCTCACAGATCCTGTTTACAATGGACCTCAACCTGTTAAATTCCACTGTTTATCTAGGGAATGGGTTCAGACATTTGAGTTCACCTTAAATATCAGAGCAGCCCAGTCCCACCAAAATTCAAACTTGGCATCTGGAATCTGCAAGGTCCTTCCAGATTTGCTGACAAACTCCCAACATGTAACATGCACAGAAAGAACATACAAAATTATTATTCTTTCACTAAAAATCTGTGCAGACCTCCTCATCCCACTGGTCTCAAAGATGAAACCTCACTTGATTTCAGGAGAGTCCCAACTTGATTATCATTCAATCCAGGTAAAAGACATCTGCAATACTGCTGCATTGGTCTTTTCCTGATATAGCTATTTTCCTCTTTCTATCACTCACTTTTACCATTTGAGCTTACTAAAGTGTAGCTTTTATAGAGCATCAGAATAATCTAGACCCTGATTATCCCAATGCAACCCATAGGTAGCAAAAATGAAAAATAATTTAAAGTTGTAAATGTAAAAGTTTTAACGGCAAGGTTGATCAGCTCCTAATCAGCATAGAGTGTAATTCTTTCATGTCCTTTCATCGTTTCACCATCCCTACATCACTACATTAAGCAAAGAAGCCCCAAATAATATATAAAACTCAGACCTATTAACCCTAGCTATTTTTTCTTTGGTCCTGGGTTCTTTGTCTGTTTACCAAAAAAACACTGACTAGTATCCTTGACCATGAAAAATAAATACATAAAAAGATAAGCATATATAATTTCAGATGGCTGGTCAAAGAGAACACACTGAAAATGAGATGACAGCTACTATTGCTTTACTATTCATCTCATTTAAAAAATATCCACCATTTAACTGTTTAACTGCAGAAACATGAAATGTACATATTCATTTTTCCCATTTCTTCATTGTTTGATTGGTTTCTCCCTGTTAAATCACACTACCTGAGGATGTCAGAGAAGGGTTTTCCAGCTTTTTTGTACTCCCACTGAGGCACATTAGCCTCTGTGCCTTAAAGACGCTGTGAAAGCTGTTAAGACACGTTGTGTGTACAGACAAGAGAATTTCTCTTGTTGGGCCCGAATTCCACCAGGACCCTTTCATCAGCCTTGAGCATTTGAAGAAGCATTGCGTTAGATCTATGCATAGAGGTGTCGATCATCTGGAGGAAGGAAGGAGGAGCATCACCTGATGCAGTGAGCTCTCAAGTGACAGGAAGACCCTGAGGTGTCTCGTATCAGAGGTCAGGTCTGGATTTTTAAGGCTCATCACTGCCAAGCTAACCAAGAGTATTCACCCTGAAATGATGAAACTCATCTAAGCCCTGGATCTGGGGTTTGCGGTAATGTTTTCTACTGATGCATTTGATTCAGGTTTTTCAGACTCAGTAAGACACCTAGATTCGTATTAATGTCACATAATTTCAGAAACTTGTGCGGTAACTATGTATCTCTTACTCAGATTCAGCATATTTTTCTTCCCTGCCTCGCCTGTAGACCACATGCATTAGTTATATAGTAACCATGACTATCTCTGTATAACAAAGTGTGGAAATAATGAAAAGCCTTCAGAGACATTACATGCCCTTGGCAACCTAGCTCTGCAAGACAGATGTTGCATCCAGAGCCATGCCACTGGAAATCGTATGTACATGTATGTATCCACAGCGCGAACACTTACCCAGTCCTCGAAGTGACGGCTCCCGTTCTGCAGCAAGTCCTCAAACTGTATAGTGCAGTTAGCTACAAAATCGTCGTACCCGATGGGGGCATCATGGAAAACAGCCATCTCTATCTTCCTGCCATTACAAACATCGGTGACAAATTCATCGTTCCAAGCAGGGCTGTTGGTCTTTTGCTTGGTCGAGGTCTGCCCGATCCTGGAGTCGTCCACATTGAGGGCGATGTAAGGGTCCAGTAAAAAGGTCTGTGGCCTGGGACCCACCGCATGCCTCAGAGACCAAGCTGTGGGTTTCAGATTCACCGCCTCGCAGATCTTGATTTTCAGCAAGCCATTGAAAACCACCATGGCTGGATAGCTGCACTTTTCCCGGGATCAAACACTCGCTCAACGCACTCGCACCGAAAGGGAGGCAGGGAGGTCTCGCCAATAAATAGGAGGGCAGGTCTGGGAGTGGGGGAGCAGGGTACGGTGCGGGTCTCTTCGCCTGGCTGCTGCTGTTACCTTTGATTATTTAGCCTTTGCTCTTGCGACACCCAGTGAATACATTTATTTTCTTGCCCGTGTTTCTAACGGAAAACAAGGGAGGGGGGCCGCCGGGGAGGG
>VXBS01007995.1:1713782-1797629 GCA_013400255.1 Sitta europaea
GCCCCTTTGTGTGCCGCCATCACCTGGCCCCTGCCTGCCCCACCTCGACCCGCGGCGCCCGAGACCGCGGGCCGGCGGCCGCCGCTGCCCTGCGAGCGTGCTGAAAAGGGGGGGAAAAGAAAAAACCCAAACCCTCCTGAAAGAGTAAAAGTGTGTGCGTGCTGTGTTCTTGAACGTTGTCTGCACGTCATGAAAGATTTCGGTGATTGTTCGTCTCCGTGGTACCGAATACCCTATGAAATACCCGTGAAGCTACATACAGCCTGACTTTCTCCTCCTCAGAACAAATGTACTCGGGATTGGATGGTTTCCCATGGTGAAAATTATTACTGCCTTAATTATTTTTAGCCACTGATTTTGCCTTTGTGTGTGTATGCTTGCGTTGAGAAAGTGACCAGGAAATGGATGGAGTTTGCCCTTTGATGGGATTTGAGTTCACAAGAGAAAAGGCATCAGTCCTGGCACCCAGGAGAGCGGCTGGGGCGCTTCGAAGAATCAGCCAAAGGAGAAAGAAGCTGGATTGCCTGGATCCTGCTGAATAAGGACATAAAAGATGAACACCCAGTCCTTGATTTGGACCTGATATTCCTGACTGGAGAGGAAAGAACAGATAATTATGGATTTCTGCAGATAATGGCTCAGGAGGCAGGTGTTATATTTGGAGCTAATGAAACAGCTCCAGTATCTGTGCTTCCAGAGCAGTTTCCAGATAGGAGACACGGTACTAATGAAGCCAGTGGGTCACGAGAGCATTCGCGTTAATGGAAGACAGACTTTCTGGTGCCTGTTGCCACTTAGTCTACTAGTCAAAATAGAAGTACAGTAAAATCTCCATGTTCATTATCATCTTGACAATCTCCAAGCAGAATCGTTTGATTCAAAGCTGTGGTATGGAGCCAATTATGGGAAAGGTCTTCCTTTGCAATTCAGCCTTTCCTGGGCTCACAGCAGCCTTGGTACATCCATCTTGTTACTTTTGTAAAGGACTATACTCGCTGGCCCCTCCCGAAATACAAGAAGGACCTGCTCCTTTCCTCCCAGCCCCATTCACTACCTGATGCATATAGAACTATATATTAAGCTATATGGTCTTACATGTAGTGTGTGAGAAAGAACACTACAATTAAATCTTTCGTCTGGATGTGTTCTTTTTCAATAAGGGCAATGTAAATAGTATGCTCCATTTCCTTAGATACTTATTGGAAACCATGAAAGCCAAACTGATACACTGTATAATTTTTTAATGGTTGTTTTTAGAGAACTGCAACTGTATGCATTCTGTATGCCCAAGGTAAGTAAACAGAGTCTCCATGGTGAGTTTAATGACCTAGCATCTCTCTGAGATTACACATGCATATTGCAAAAGACTGGATAAATACAGACATTATTAACACAGCATACAAAATAATAAATAGACCTTATATTTGGCTAATTACATATACAGTCGATCACATACCTAGCTAGGCCCTCATCCCTAATTTGAGCCATCTGCATTTTTCCATGCACTGAAGCAAGCTAAAGTTTGGTTTCACAAATCATTTCTTCTAAGAATAAACGTCTGCTTGCATGAACAGGGATTTACAAGCTCACTTAGGATCAGACAGCTCCAGCCTTACGCTGTTTAGGAAAATACAAATATCTTGCACAGTTTTAATTTGGTTTTAGATTTTTTTTTAATTTTATATCAGAGAAGCATGTTATGTCAAGGCTGAACTTTCATCACTAAGTAGTTCTTAACCAAAGTACCCTGGAACAGTATTCTTAAAATCCAGTAACTCAGGTATATGGAGTAACATTACAATGTTTCTTGAAAGTTCATCTAAAAACTTGGCTCAGTGGTCTCCAAAATGATAAATAATAGACAGCAAAGAACATTTCAACTGTAAGTGCCATTTTCCACTTGAAAAGTTTTTTAATATTTGTTTGCTTGATTTTTTTTTCTGTTCTCTTGCTTTACATATGGAAGGATTTGGTTCTTTAAGAGCTGAAGAGCAAAAGCTATTCTGTTTTGCACAGGGAGATCTGAAGAGGAAGATGCAACACTTGCAGTATTTCTCCTGCAGAAGGGCAGTAAGAAGTATTCCAGATACATTTCTCTAGTCTGTTACAAAGGCTGCAGCAGCACAGTAAACCATGCCCTGATGTTTTATTATGTTTTAGCTATTTTTCCTAGCTCTGGGGCTTTTGTGTGGTTTTGTGTTGTTGTTTTTTTTTTTAATACACAGAGTGTCTACAGGGTATCTAGACTCAGGACTGGTTAAGGTGATCTGTCCACTCTCCTGAAGTAACTTTTGCCAGTGGAAGCCCCTTTGTTCAGCACTCTGAGAGCAAACAGCCTTTGTGTCAGGGCTGCTCTCGGTGTGTGCTGCTCAACTGGAAAAGGAAAAGACCCCCGGGAGCCCATAAACACACAGGCTAATTACATCAGCTGCTATTTCCATCCGTGCTTTAGGAGAGAGGCTCCACCAAACTGCTAAGGGATGGCAGCAATGGCACGGCCAGCTCGCAGTCACCTGCAGACAGCGGCCGCCCAAGGCGCGCTCTGGCTCTCGCAAATCTCGCAAATCCCTTCCAGCTTGCCCTGTTTCAGGCAGTGGCAAGGAGGGCCGAGCAAGCTGCAGGCAGCCTGTGATCTCAGACAGCCCCTGACCTCTCCTGGGCCTGTGCATCCTGCGTGGCTCTGTGGAGAAACAGCACGATCTGGTGGAGAGAGCATGTAAAGTCCTGCCAGGAGCCGCGTCGGGCTTAATTCTGTTATTGCAGCCGCAATTGCAGCTGGGTTTGAGGTGGCGTGGCTTCAGATTGATAGATAGCTTAACTGCATTTCAAGAGGATTTATTTTTTAGTAGTCCCATTAGTCCTAAAAAGCTGTTCAAACATTGGAGAAAGGTCAGCAAATTTTCAGGCTTTTCCAAGTTCAGCAATATGAAAGAAGGAGAGGAGATTTTGTGTTGTGAGATTTTTTTTAAAAGGAGCCTCATTTCTTAGAATTATACTAAACTGATAGACAAGTAATAAAATCAGGCTTGAATGCAGGAGAAATTTTTGGAAACATCACGTAAAAATGAAATAAAAGCCAGACCCCTCATTATAGGCCCTGTGAAAATTGAGGAACTTTGAATCCACTCAAGACAAGAATATTCTTGAATAATTCCAAGCATATGAAGATATTCACCAGTATGAGTATATGCACTGAATTCCTTTGAACTTAATGGATATGCTTATGCAAGTGCAATAGTTGGGTGTTAGTGGAATCAGTCCCTTCCTGGCAAGAAATCAAAGATTTCTGTCAAATGCTGACTATCTTTGAAAGTCAAATTATTATTTAGTATCTAATTTCGGAGGCACAGTTATGAAAAAAGCATCCTCAAGAGCACTCCTGTCATGATGCAAATGATCTTTTGGGTATGCCAATAGCTAATCCATCTTTTATAAGAAGAAAAAGACCAATCTCAATGAGCTCGATCCAGCCTCCAACTCCATTCCAAGGTTTCCTTTGTGTCCAGCCAATTTCCTGCTAATTTATTCTTCACTCCCAAAGTATGTACCTGAGGAAGTTACTTAAGGCACTCCCAATGCTCCCTGTGAAATGTCTCAGCATAAGGGATCTTGTCAATGTGTGATTAATTAGGCCTCCAACTCTCTTTCTAGTGTAATTATACTTTTGGTAGTCTTCCCAACCTCTTTTAAAAGAACGTACTAAACACTAGCTGAGTGTGTTAGCTTTCACTGGGCAGAAACCTCTGAGTACATTGCATGGATTTGCAGCTTTAAGGCTCTGGCAGGCGTGGTGGCACGGTGGCCCCAGTGCAGTGTCCAGCAGCCAGCCCGTTCTCAGGTTTGCTAGCCAAGACTGAGCCCCATGATATCAAACCTTCCCAGCACTTCTTATCTGGGCTAGATAGATCACAGCCAGGTTAAGCATATCTGTATGTGCTACAAAAACTTCCCCAGTTGCAGAACATGTGCTTAGGTCACTTCTAGGCTAGAGATTTCTGGCTCAGGGGCTGTGGAGCAGTATGATCTCAGACAAACACAGCTGTGCCAGAGACTCTCACCATTGAGGGAGTGGGTGCTACTATTTTATTGCTTGTGGATGGTGAGGTTTTTTAATTGATAGAAATAGGTTTTAACACTGTACATCTTTCTGGTATAATATAATGGAACTTCTATACTTGTATATGTACCCCAAATATAAACATAGACTTATCTCCTACATGTCTCCTCTCAACCTTCACACGAGTATGCTGACAGCATTTACTGTGGGTTTGCCACTACAGGACTGGCTGTTGCTATTCTATACAAGGAGTTGCTGGAAAAACTTCTGAAGGGTAAAACTGAGCTCTGGTCTGTTCCTGGTTTATCAGCCCTCATCTTGGGAATTTGCACCAGGTTTCAGGGGAAACTTGGAGTTACCTGGCATTGCTCAGGGCTGTAATAGGAGTCAGTTGCTATTCAGACTCAGTGATTAGATTGTCATTGCTGGATGTAATTTTGGTACAGAGTGACAAGGAAAGAATTCTGGAATGGATCAGGATTCAAGAGACAACCCCCTGCCCTAGATCAGCCTCTCCACACACACAGGGTGAGCCTTGGAAAATATTTTTTCTAAGAGTACAGTTCACTCTTTGCATCAAGATTAGAAGAGGAGAGGAACATGAAGGTCAGTCTTACCTTTCCAGTCTGTTGCTTTCTTGAGCAGCACACAGAAAAAAACCCTGTAGTGTATACACTGCTTGAATGAATGATTTTATATTGAATTGAAAAAAACAAACCAAACCAGCCTTGCACAGTAAGAAGGGAAAAGGACTGGTCTATTTTCTTCCTTTCTTCCCTACCAGCTACACAATTTCAGGCAAGGAGCAAACACAGTCTAGTGCTGAATGTGACTCCTTTCAGGACAGAAAAGCTGGTCACTAGGTTGTTACAGCCCCCTCAGGCTGGACCCCCAGTGTGTGTTGGGGTCAGCTGTCAATTACCCATTCTTCTCTGGGCTTTTGCTGGTTCTATTTCTGCCAGATAGTACCAAAGTATTGTTGCTTCTAAAAGCTATTCTTAGTTTGAGGTGGACTTCCCCATGAAGGGATCAGAGCATGTTTGCCTCCAGGAAATGGAATTGATTCTCTGCTCTCTCGTGCACTCCAGGAGTGGAAGCCACATAACACAGGGCAGGGTCCAGCACACAGGCTGGAAGGGTTTACTGCTCTGCTGATCTATTTGGTGCAAGTACACCAGAAGAAATTGGGAAAAAATAAGGGGAGCTCCAGCTCTGTGAAGCTTGATATTTCCATGCCTAGCCATCAGCAGATTTAGTAATGTTTCCAGAGAATAGTGGCAGTGTGTATGTACTTTATTGAAGCATTGCCAGCATCCATCCTACTGTCTGACCCTGAACCTGTGCAGGATTTGCAGGATCTGTCACTAATGTGTATGACACTCCAAGGCAAACTCCTTTCACAGTTGATAAGTTGCACAGGAGTAATAAGTGTGCCCAAGGTGTAACTATCATTACCAGCTTCTGTTAATTTGTTTGATGATCTTAAATTATGAACACTGTTGGTTTAGTAGTATCAATGAAATGTAAAAAGAATAGGCTTTTCAAAAGAAGGTAGTATCACTGCTTTACAACACTGAGGAGTGAAAAAGAGAATGAGTAAATAGCTGCATTTTGGAAGTACTCTGAATTTCAAGTGCAATTTGAGCTTTAATTGTAAAATATCTGACCAGAGATAGTTTAGGTATCTCAAGTTAAGTGGACAATTTTCAGAATTTAGTCCTAATCACCTGCTTAAACTCACATATGAAGTCATTAAAAGAGCCACAATAAAACCAGTATGTTGTTATTCTCACAGCCTTCTTCCAGCCTTTTCCCATGGTAGTATTCAAGATTAGTGAAATCGATAAATAAAGGCAGAATAAAGATGAGCTGTAATGATTTACAGTCTTGGATTGCTGTCACTCAGGACATGCTGAGCTGTACTTTTTACTGGTTTCATTAATAAACCACAATGATAGCCCAAGCCTAAAAAGACCTAAATGTTATGTGCATATCACTATACAAATCTGAATCATAAGGATTCAGAACTCTTTAGGAGTCCTTATCCCTGCATATGTCTTTGGAGAACTAAAATGTAGTACACAGGTTCACAAGTATTTATATTTATGTCTCTGAAGTTGCTAAAGCCTAGTTTCATTTTCAAGTATAGGTGGCAGTTTCAACTCTCAAAGGTCATGGACCTTGCAGTGGTTGTTGCTGTAACACGCTTCTCGAAGTGGAGGAGGGCTCTCAGTGCTGGTGACACCTTTGAGGTGTGGACTGACAGAGATGGCTTTTCCCACGAAAAGCTGATGTTTAATGGGCCTCTGCTGGCAAACAGAACAGAAAACAGTTGACCACTAAACTGCCATGACTCATGACTTCGGAGTTCACTAACAGAGTAAAGACACAAAGGATTAGCAGGTCATAATTACTCCTCAACAGTTTATTTTACTTTTCTTTTTCCTTTTTATGTTTGTGGGTGGGGTTTTAAGTCTGTCACACTCCATTTTTCTTCTGCATTTATATGCTCCGAACATACCCACCTAACTATGTGTCTAACTAAGAGCTTCATCTCTTTTTCTTAATGTTTTCTGTTCTGGATTTTAGAAGCTCTTAATAATCCAAAGAATGTCTTCTTTCAGTGTAATCCCACTTTGCTGTAAAAGCACAAGAGGGGCAGAAAGCAAAACTTGTAGCAGAACACTTGTAACAAGACAGGGCTTGATCCACTCCCAGTATATACAGGTAATAGGGAATTTCTGAGTCTGAGCAAAGCACTGGATGTTAACTAGTTTGTGCTACCTAATTAGTAATTATATCTCTGAAACCTCATAGGTATCTACAAAACTTTCACACATCTTTAATACTTCGTCCTCGAAGCACCCTCTTTAATACTTCAATTTTGGGATATGAGAGCTATTCCCTAAAGGCAAAGAAAAAGCTTTGTTTAGCAAATAGCTTTTAAAATATTTCCTCTATCATGAATATTCCTGCTTTTGAACATATCAGGTATTTGGGGGCAAAGAGAAAGTAGCACAGACTACAGATTTTCAGTATCTGAAACCAATCTAGGTCTCAACTGAAAATAATCTGTCGTGGAACTGAAAATTTTGATATGATAGACAGTTTGGTTGGTAGTTTGGTTTTGTTCTGTTGGGGTTTTCTTAAGGAAAGCAGACACTCCAAAAGAAATGGGTGATAATTTATTGCCTTCATCTAAACCTCATGTAAATATGTCAGTTATTTCTTGTTATGTGAATTTAAATGAACTAGTAGAAGTGTACTTGCCCTTGCTGCTCTCATAAAGTCAAACAGGTAACTTTCCAAAGGAATCAAATATAGGCTTGCTGACTCTTAGCTAATCCAATATTGGACAAGTTGTAACTGGTTTGGGTTTTTTTCCCAGGTAGTTAATTAAAAAGTTTAGATTAGATTATTTACAGTGTTTCTTTGAAAAAATATTAAATATTAATAAACCATTGTGGAGTTTTTTGTTTATTTTGATCATAGTGCCAAAGTAGTTTGGTGAAGAGATATGTCATAATTATAAGGACACTGCATTTTTTCTGAAGACTTTTTCATGAAAACTCTTTCCCCTCTCTAATATTAATATTACTGTAGGAGCCCCTTGGGAGATCTTCAATACCCACAGTTTTAACATTCCATCTGAGTCTGGGGATTCCAATATTATTCACCCATCCTAATTCAAAGTGAAAGGAATTTGTTGCATCTAGAAGTCTAGATATGATGTTTAAAAAAGCAGCATAGAGAAAAAAACCTAATGTTTCTGCTTACGAATAACTCTACTATTTTTGTAGATATTACAGTCCCCACACCTTCATTCTTCAAAAAATAAATTGCTAAAAGTATATTTTTATTAATTTATATATTACATTATTTATTACATTTATATTTTTTTATTTATTCAGATTATGCAGTACCTCATTGCTTCAGTTTCAATTTCCCCCATTATTTTTTTTATCTCTTTAATTAAATTGACATTAACATATCTTTGTCTCCTTTTCAAACTAATGAGATTTCTGGTTTGTGCCTTTATACTCCAGTTTGTATTTGATTTTTTTATACCTGGTTTAGCCTGGGGAGAAATGTTGCCACTTTTTTTATTATGAAAAACAAATGAAATGAGTGGTTCCTTTATGTCCCTCTTCCTCCAACATACAGAAGTAGCTTATACTTGCTGCAAAATAGAGGAAGCTATGATCTGTAGTAAGGAGTCATAAGGTAGAGAGGAAGGAAAGGGGGATTAGCAATTAGGTTAGAAATTCTAATAAGGTCTTATAATTAGCAATTATTTATTGTCACAGAAACAGTTATTATACAGTATAATTAAAGTAATCTAATCTATAATTCTAATGTCTTTTCCCCAACTTGTGCTGATGTACTTGTAATTTTACTAAATACTTCATTTGGATTGAAACTTTTCTAGTTCTGCCTAATGTATTTTAATATAAAAGCTTGAGCAATATAGTTCCAAACATTTCTAAGTTATGTATGTATTATTAACATAACCTTACTCAGACATTTCAGTAGCATATTTTATACCTGAATGTTTCAATAATGGCAAAGGACAGAAGTGTCACACCTAGTTCATTTTGGTTTTTCTTTTTAGTTTGGCATGATCTAAAAAATGCCAAGCCTGGAAAAATTAGTATAATTCTTTCAAAGTTTTGAGTTTAAAATGAGATCTTTTCCTCAAGAAATCCTTACCTAGGTTTGTTTATTATCTCTCTCTAAAGGACAGAAATTGACAGTTTCAAATGCACTAAGATTCTAAATATTGCAGTTCTGGTGTCCAAGGATGATGATGCCAAGATCATGAGGCAAAGCTCCCATTGTACTTAGCACCCTGGAAAAGTCCAGCACTATACTGAGGTATAACAGACTCAAATAACTAATTTTAAGTGACCTCTATATTGTATTTTTGGAAGGAGCTCAGATGTCTTCTGCTGATTTAGAAACTTGTCTGATGATTGGATCCACATGAATGGCTATCATGAGAACAGACAAGCAGAAATGAGAGGGAGTTCACATATTTCGAGTCTGGCTTTGAGTAAATCCCACTGAATCTTACCTCATCCATCAGGTCATTAATGGAACAGTTCAGGTCTGTCACTGAAACCTAATACTCTACTTTGGGAATACAAGTGCACTGATGAGAGCCAGCATTCACCAAGGTGTTTGAAGTTGGCAAGCTGTGACATGTTGCCACTCGCCTCTTCCCATAAGGACAGTGCATCACCACATAGAAAATAAAATGTGCATGGCTTTCTTCTCTTTCTTGATTATCAGTGGATTGCATGAAGTGGATGATAACATATTTATTGCAAGCTGTCTGAAATACCCTTTATGGGGATTTTTTCCCCCTAGTTTTGCAGGTGAGTGCTTATTTAGCTCAGGAGGCAACCTATACTGCTATCCCAGCTGTTCAGAAGCCATGAAGCTTTGCAGTGAAGCATATGGGCAGGTTAAAAATGTGTCTGTAACTGCAGCAAAGGGCTTCAGATTAAAAAAGGACATGTTGTGCATACAGCCTTTTCTGAACTGGATCTCTATTTGACATAAGTGAGCTTAGGGAGCTTCAGCTGAAGGTAAGGCAGACTAAGCAGCAGAAAGTCACTGTGCTGGAAGGGTGCAATTACTGCAGTTGAAAGGCACAAATGCTCCCTCCTCGACAGAGGGAAATACTGGATCCATTTACACTGCATGATTAAAGCAAGTGTTCCTGGGATTTGTCCTTCAAAGAGCTGTTCAACATACCTGCTCCTATCCTGCTTTACAAGACAGCATTCCAAAGCCTTCTTAGAAGGGCAAATAAAAATTTATTTAATTCTATGGAAGGTCCTTCAAAACTCCATATGAAATTCACTCAGTGCCTCCTTTACTGGGCCAAGCATTGGGACCTGCATCTTTCTGGGTTTTTTAACTTTCCAGTTAATTATTTTTTTCCACAAAGATACCTTATAGGAAAGTGTTTCTCAAACTGGGTGGGAGAGATCCATCTAGTTACACCAAGGGACAGGAGTGGGAGTCCTCTTTGGTATTGTGTATACTTACTTCTGTGATACTTCAGTGGCACTGGATTATTGCCCATCAACAACATTTCTTTCTGTTGTTACAAAAGCAGCACTGCTGAATTATGGGTTGTTGCTTGATGTAATTTTGTTTGAAAACAAGTAGAGAACACAAATATCTGCATTTTTGGAGGAGCTGATGTTGAATTGTGGCAAATGTATTAAAATGCAGAGAGACAAAACAAACAAGATAATACAATTTTGTTTCTTGTTACCTGCCTTCTTGTCACACTACTGTCAGGTCTAATAACATAGGTGTCAACTTCTGCTCTGAATTATCTTCAGAGTTTGTCTTGTGGATCTTTTTGGCAGTGAAATCTTCAATAACAGCCTGTCCAAGATACAATGGAGCATCAGCCTGCTTTTTCAGTTATAACAGATCTATTCCGGTGCTGCTCCTGTTCATTCAGAATCTTGTAAGGATTTGTGTAGGTTTTTGCCCAAAACAACATACTGGTTACTCTCATTTATCCCTGCTTGCATAAACTCATGCTGTTGATTTACACTTTCAGGTTCCACACCGCCTACAATGGCTCCTTCCTAACAAGATGTCAACACCTTTCTCTGATTCCTGACTCCTAGGAGCAGGAAAACTCCTTTCTTATCTTTTAATTCAAGTACAGAAGGGTTTTTTCTTATGTTGTCCATATAGCAAATAGCTCCTTGAAGGGATTGCCCACCTGCCCATTGGGTTTCAGGCTCAAAGCTCTCCTTTACTGTGACACCTACAAATACACACAATTCCTGTCTGGTTTGACTCCTATCTATAGCTTGCTATATAGGATCTTGCTCCTCACAGCAGCTTCCAGTTCTTATGACAGTTTAGAAACAACAATAAGGAACAAATTAGCAAAAGGAATGTCATAGCAATGGAATGTATAACATAATTTCATAGCAATGTTCTTCTGAGAGGTCCAAAAGCAGCTGATAGTGCAGAACCACTTTTCCCTGAATAATGTCAGATTAGGAAAGAAAAAATAAGGGACTTTGAAACTCTTATATAGGTGCCCTCTCTACTTCCCACTTATGAAATTGTTAAATCCTTACCAAAAAAAAAAGGTATAAAGGATGAGTAGCAGGCTTTCTAATTTTACCAACCATAGTAAGCAAAACTCCCACAGTTTATGGGCAACAACTCTTTAGTGAATTGCAGAGATAACTGTAAACCTACCTTCAAAGTATTTAACCAGTGCCTTTTCCTAAAGCAGCATGGCATTCAAGCTATTTAATATCACCTTCCCTCTCAAAGATGGATGACACATTTATTAAGATACATCACTTCTGCTCTGATCTTCCATCAATTTATCTCACTTTTACTATCTATAACTGCCATTTGAAAGAGACTATTTTTAAAGAGTGAGAATTTCAAATTAACATTGTCAAAAAATTAATCCAAATACCCAGGAGAACATGAAGCCTTTGTCATACCTGTATAAATCCTAACTATAACATAAGATTAACAAATAATTGCATGGCAGTATATTTGGTGAAATGACTGTACTTTTCTTCACTAATGAAGGGTGAAGTGGCCAGCTAAAATGAGAACTAAGCAGCTAATGGAAAAGCACTTTATTTAGGAATGTGAGGAAGTATAATATGCCACACATATCCTAAATTAAGTCTTGTGGCATAGCAGAGCTATGACTGCAAAGTCAACGTGTGTATGAGGGTGGGAGTCAGCAAATAACTGTGTTGGAAACTCAAAGTTTCTCTTTAATCTTGTAATGTGTTCACTGGTATTTTGTTTACAGAAGCAATTACTTCTGGCTATATATAGTTAGCTACTGTAGTAGTTATTTTACAGAAATAGCAACTGAGTTTTATGTGTCAACATTCTCCATTCACTGGAATTTTTGGAACTTCTTGTCAGAGAATGAATGACCTGCAATGCTGCAGGATAACTGAGACAAATACAAGTAACCATTTTCTAGACCTTCTAGTACTATTAAAGCTGAGGTTGCCATGTCACAGCTTTTTTGAACCTAACAGCATTGGTTTAAATTTAGAAAAATTGACACATTACATATGTTTATGTAACTTCCAAAATGTTGGCCCCCTTACAAAACACTGTGCACACTTTGAACTGAGCAGACATTGAGACTGAGTCTGCAAGACTGATGGCAGTTGTTTAAAAGAATGGTCCCTAGGATTGCTAACAGAGCCATTTCCCAAGTATTTTTAACAAAATTGCAGGCTGCCATACTAGTGAAAATACTGACACAAACTAAAAGCAAGCTCTAACTTCTCCTGGGGAAGGCAGAAAGGCTGCATCTAAGACCACATCTCACCCTGCAGCCAGGAGCTGCATCTTTTTCTCTTTTAAGATCAGACTAATCCATCTGCAGCTGCAGCTCTGCTGAAGACAGTGGAATTTCAGGCAGGTGATAAAGGCCTCTAGTGACTCTTATTTTCATCTTTTCAGTTGAATGGATTTGACCACACACTAAAAGCCCTCTTTTGGATTTTATAGCATCAGCTTGTTTTCTAGGATGGGGAAAGAGAGGAAATGATGACTGAGAATGGAAGAAGTTCTTCAAATGATGATCTGTATCAGGATATCTAGTACTATGACAACATTTTGACTACATATGAAGTTTTTTGATTCAAAATTACCCACAGGTTGCTTGGTTAGAAATGTTTATGTATGCCTGTATAAACTGGCATGCCATTAACAGACCTGTTAGTGTCCATGCACTGACTGGAACTGGTCCAAATTTTTCTAGCAGAAATTTCCCTGTAAATCTGACCTGCTTATCCATCTCCTTTATGTGCAAATGCCTGAGCATATCCTAGCCATTGTTTAGCCTCACACATCATTTTATGAAGTGTTATTAGTAGCTCATTTTAACAATGAGGAGCCAAGGCACAAAAAAGAGTCACTTGTTGGAGGTCACACAGGACGTCTGTAAAAGAGGAGGAAATTGAGTCTGAGATTCAGATTTATGTTCCCTAGAATGTAGCCCTGTTCATAGTTTGCTGAAAGCATATGATCAATTTGCAAGTTCTTAAGTTGCTATTTGAAAAGACAAGAAAAATGGACACATTTTGAGGGTCTCCACTTGCCAACATCATCTTCTCTTTTCAGAAGAGGTGGATTCAGATAGTGATAGATCCTTCTGTAACAAGACATGTGCATTGTGACTATTGAAGGTCTAGACCTTCTGCACAGTCAGCAGAGGAAACTAGAGATTCTGATTTGCCTTTGAGGTATCCTAGTCCCACACAGAGAAAACTGATAGGCATATACATACATACATACATACATACATACATACATACATACATACATACATATATAAAATATATATATAAATGGGGTAAAATAAAGTGGATAAATTCTTTTATATGGATAATAGCACTGGAATAATGGGGTTTGATAGTTCAGTGGTCTAACTTGGAGTGAAGGATTTTACTTCTGATTCTCCCAAATATGACTTTTTCCAGAAAACTCTCACAGCCCAGAAGAAATTTCTTATCGTCCTGAGCATGCTTATTTACAGAAATCAGAACTGATCTCTACAGAAGTAGAATTCCATCTGGCAATCTCTAAACTACCTTTGCTTCTGATTCTGAAGAGACCTTCTCTTTGAAATAAATGCATGCACTAACCCAGGAACAATAGCCTACACTTCAGTCCAAACATCCTTTGCTTCCACCCATTAGCTTCCTTCCAAGACTTAATTCTTTGTTACAACCCTTTTGTAGAATTACTCCTGAAGTTCTGTTACATGCTCATATGTCCAGTCTAGATACATAAGAGAAGGAAAAAAGAATTAAGTCTTGGAAGGAAACTGTCTTCCTTCCTGCAGCTATATATTTACACCTCTATGTCATCTATGAAATACCAATGCATTTTGAAGGTGCTGGTATAGTTTTCTATGTTTGCACAAGGTATGTAATTTGTCTGTGCCTTTGTCCTTCACTACAGGGAAACAACAAGGCTGTGAGGAGCAAAAAACACCAGGGCTTTCTGGAGCAATTCAGAAACTCTTCAAACAGGCTCTGACAATATCATCCTTTCTTCTGGGCCTGGCACAAAAAAGAAATTGAGGAGCTGTTGCAGCAAAGGGTTTTTGTTTGTTTGTTTGTGTTTTTTTTGGTTGTCTTTTTGTTTTTGTTTTGAGGTTTTTTGTGGGGTTATTTTTGGGTTTTTTTAGATACTCTGATATCTGTATTGTTTGCAAAGAGTCTTTGCTAATTAATTGGGAAATTGCTGCTTTTTCTTCTGCAAGGCCATGCAGACAGGTGCAGACAGACACAAGCAAACTCTGCTCACGCTCTGAGCTGTCCAGACTTTGCAGGCTCCTGTCTGGAAGATGTAGAGTCATGCTAATGTGGCACCATGCCCAAAATAACACACCCTGCCTCTCAGCAGTGCTCATTAGCTCAGGTTCATGTTCATATCTTGCTTCTGGACTGGGCCCTTCTGGTGTCTGACAAGCTAAGTGCACTGGCAGAGTTCTTGCCTCTCTGGCCTCCTCTCTGTACATATACCTTTATGTCATTACACCTTGTCACTTTTTGTTGAGAAATGGACTGTTAAAAATCACTGACTCTCTTCTCCCAGTCACACTCCTAAGGAAACTTTTGTCAGCCTGCCAAGATGATAAAAACACATGAGGATCTCGTGGTTCAGCTCACCCCACCACCAAAGCAGCAGTAATGGCTGCAGAAGCAGCCAGCTCACAAGCTGCCAAAGCACTGGGGTAGGAAACAGAAGTATGGATTACATTCTGTATGAAACCTGAGTACAGCCCATATGACCCTCAGCATGTTACTGCACCATGGCCAAGAACCAGACTGTATCCTCACAGCATAAGTAATCCAGCATCTGCCCCCAATGGCAAATTTTTGGGAACAATGTGAAGGACTGGATTTTCTCCAGATCTCAAGGAGGACAGAGTGAGACCCAGCAGATTGCCCCACTGGTTCATCTCCCTTCCTGACATTTCAGGCAGCATCAAGTTTCCAAACCCCAGAAAAAAAGAATAAGATGCATCTATGCTGAGTTTCTTCCCCCAACCACTGTTAGGACCCATAATCCATCACCCTGCATTAAAATGACAAGTTTGACTGGTTTTATGATGAACTGTGGCTACTGTAGAAAAGACACACGTTTCAATCCTCACTGGCGATACAGGATATGGGACAACTCAATCTAACTTTTACCTTTCTATCAGATGTAGAAAATTACACTCAGCAAGAAGAGAATGCTGCTGAGAATGCAGTGTGAAGGACTCAGTGGGGAAAGAGACAATCCAGGTACTCATCAGATTTTTATTCTGCCTCCTTGTGGTTATTTCACAGCACTGGTCTCACGGTTTCCATGGGATGGCTCCATTAATCAGTAAATATTAGCACAAAGGGCATTATGAAGATTACACAGGGAGCTCTAAGCATGGGTTTTTACTTAGTTTTGTAGCCTAAATAATACTCCTTAAACACAGCTTTAAAAAAAACCATATCAGGCACACTAATGCGAATAGATGTGAGGTTTCACCATGGCTATACCTGGAGTGTCTTTTGCAAGTAAGAAGATGGTTATTTTGTGCAGCTTGCAGAGGGCTAGGAAGCTGAAGCAGCTTGAAGCTGCAGCTCTGTTGGCAAGACCTGTTCATTTTGAGGTTCAGTGCTTCTCTAGCTGTGGCTGCACAGCTTTTGCCCAGCACAGAGCACACATGGATCTTTTTCTTGTAGACAAACCCATACACATACCTTTTGCTGAAGCTTTTAAAGCTGAGCTTGAGAAAACATTTTATTGAGGGCAATACTGGACACTGGCTGTCACTGGAGGCTGACACTTAAGTCCTTCTGAAACAAGAGGGGTAATCTGTATTTAGACTTAGTCCTATGCTTTAATCTGCTTTTTTACTAGTTTGCTATCCTGAACAGAGATAAACATAAGCATGTGCTTTCCTGAGTGGAATTCTGAAAACATTTACATGTGGCAGTTGTGACATTGATTTATTGGTGTCAAGTCTAGCCCTTATCAAAGAACAACAACACAAAGAACAAGCCTTACCTCTAGGAAACGAGAAGCTATTACTCTTTGCAACTCTTTTTCATTGCATTAGAAAGTAAATCCTATGCATGTGAGAGAGGAAAAGGTATTTTATGATTCAACTAATTTTACTGAAAATTATCCAGATTAGGGATTTTCAAATTTTGTATACTTGGATTTACATCTGGTTGGTTCTTTTGTGCTGAACTCAGAAATAATTGGGTAAATGTCTTTTTACAGGCTTAGAGAAACGTCAGTCTTAATCTTTTGCAGCAGGGGTCACTATAAACAAATCTACAAAAACCTGCCAGCATAGGATACATATGCCAGAACAGACAGAAGAATTGCTGATTATAGATAAGCAACGGTGTTACTGTAGTCAAGCATGAGAAAGGAACCCAAACATTTATACACTGGTAATTTCTTTTAAATCAGTTGTACAGGCTTAGCTTATCCTTACAAGAACAGTGACCTAATTTCAAACTATTAATAGAAGAGAAGTAAAGTTGACTGCATGATATGTACTTAGACATAGGAATTTTAATGCAGTGCATCAAAGGAGTCAGATGACACAGGCAGTATTTTTATATTCTGCACAAAGTTGCACTCTAAGTATTACAAAATTTAATCAGACCAAGTCTTTAAATATGACTTTTAAGGTATTTATAGTCACAATTTTTTGTCCTTAGTTATATAGCACACCAAGTTCCTATTCTTATTTAGAGGTTATTTTGGCATAGGAGTAGAATCTGATCTGGAATATAAAGAATCATAACCCTTCATCTGAAAAACTGATCTGACATGATTTTATGCTCCCTAGTATTGCACTAAACTACCCTTTGCTCGGCTCTTACTAGGACAAAAGTCCAGGTGAATCAGCTCTGAACCTGCAAACACTGGCACACTTGATCACCTTTAAATATGTGAGCAGTCCTATCCTCAACTTGTGTAAATCACAGGCCCTGTTTCAATCAACAGAGCTGTGACAGTTTATATCAGCTGAAGATCTGGCACCAGAGATACAACCCTGTGCACAAAATCAAGTACGTGTATAAGCCTCTCTGCAGGCTCTGAAAGCTAAAGAGGTCAGGTAAACTCCATGCAAAGAGAGAGACTGCATTGAACATTATTGTGTTTAAAACCATTCCAGGCTGTTAAACACACATTTATTATAAAGTCAAGATGAAAAATTATGAATTATTGAAGTTTGTAGCACCTTAGTTACATTTCAGATGTTGCTGTTCCAAGGCTGGAGGACAGCTGGCTCGTAGTTATGACCACAAGTTACAAATATTTATGATACAAAGCAGAAGACCTTTTAGGGTAATGGAAGCTGGAAAGGCAGCTTTAATGTGGCAGTGTGCTTGCTCCACGCCTCTGGTGATGGCTCCAGAAGCCAGCACCCATTTAACTTTTTGCACGGGATACGGGCTTCACAGGATCCTTGCTGAACGCTGACTTAGAAGATATGGATGAAAAAGGAATGAGTGTAGAGACTGCAGGGAAACATAACTTTAGATGGATTTTTAAGGCAGGCACCTAACACTTGGATACTTTTCCCAGCACTAGTGTGCAAATGCTTTTAAGGAAAAACAATGCAAATTTTAGTGTGCATGGATAAAGAACATGAGCATCCTATGTATACTGAGATCTGCATGTTCCTATCTATTCCGGGGGCTGAGAGGGCATGGTATTTATTTCTGCATCTTCTGCAGCCACCTTTGACACAGCAGTTCAGCTTCACACCTCGACGACTTGTGCTTCCCAAGGCCCCTGTGAAGAAACCCTACCTCTTGGCTAACACCTTCCGAACTCCCATCAACGCAGAACCGAACCGGGACTTTCTGCATCGCGCCCTTTTGTCCTTGGTTTAAGTGAAAGGCGCCTGATGCTCTCGCCCCGGGGCAGCTCCGGGGTCGGGGTCGCTGACCCTCAGCCCCCCGCAGCTCCCGGGCCGGCGGTGGCGGCGTGAGGGGCGGTGTGAGGGGCGGTGTGAGGGTCGGTGTGAGGAGCGGTACGAGAGGCGGTGTGAGGGAAAGCGTGAGGGGCGGTACGGGCGGTATGAGGGACGGTGTGAGGAGCGGTGTGAGGGGCGGTACGGGCGGTGTGAGGGACGCTACGAGAGACGGTGTGAGGGAAAGCGTGAGGAGCGGTGTGAGGGGCGGTAGGAGTAGCAGTACAGGCGGTGTGAGGGGCGGTGTGAGGGGCGGTACGGATGGTGTGAGGGGCGGTACAGGCGGTGTNGGGTGCGGGCGGACGCCCCGGCGGGGCCGGGCCAGCTGGAGGGGACGGCAGGCGAGTCACAGGTGGCTCCTTCCCGGGGCTCTCCCCGGAGCCGATGCCCCTCCCAGGCGGCCAGGGTGACCTTTAGCTCTGTTAGCCCTTCCTCTTGAACGCTGTCAACATACCTGAAAAAATCCGGGTGTCGCCAGGGCTTTGAAGTACATAAAGTATATTTTCATCTCGGTCGCGTTTCTGGGCCGAAAAGCAGTGATTTGGGGTGGTAGTGAGTCACCCAGCAACAAAAAATGCTTTGCTCTCAACTCCCCTTGTACTTCCAAACCTCCGAAATAAGTGTTTTGGTGTGATAACTCTGCTGTGGCTGTAGCCCCGCAGAAGAGATGTGTGTTTTCCATATTCCTTTGGGAGTGAAGACATCCCGTTTAATGAACCAGGGCGGGTCTGTTTCTGTGGGGCTGGTTTGGTGGACTGGAGAAAAGGAGTAACTGTGCCTGATGTATCGGTCTGTTGCTGCATCAGAAGCAGTGTCCCCTGATTTTAGATAATGTCTTCATAGGTGGCTTGAGATAAGAATATTAAGGAAAATGCATGAAAAATGTTTGTGTCCTCCCTTTCTTGGGCACACCTCTTCTGATTCATTTACAGGGTGCTGCATCAGAAGGGTCGTTCCTTTCCCTCAGTGATACCTTGTCATGGGATAGAATGCACCTTCTAGGGGCACAGTCTTTGTGCTTTTGATAATACTTCTGTAAGTGAAAGCAGTAGGTGGTGTTCTTACCAGTTCTTACACCTTTTCCTCTCTGATTAGCTTTGAGGACTGTTTTGGTGTGTGTACCCTGTTTGTCTCTCTGTTTCTTTTGGTTGTAATTTTCCAGTTAGTGCTGGAGGCTCCTAAATTGTGTCTGCAATTCCTTCCTCAGGCAGGCCTGACTGGCTTTGTACAGGAAGAGTCCTTGGAAATCTGCACTAGCTTCCCTGAGCAAAAGTTTCTGCAAGTTCTCCAAGGTTTTAACCTCAAGAGGATTACAGTAAGTTGGATTTGTATTTTGAAGTACAACTCAGCTGACTTATTTCTCCAGGATAAAAACCTAGATGAACAGAAAGATTTCCATACAAGTCCCTACCATTGTCTGCATAGCATCTTTCCCCCTCGTGGCTGACTGTATGCCCATATTTTGATTTTTCTTCTCCTTAGAATGTTATTGCAGTGGAGGTATCTTAAAATGATAAGCAAAATCAACCTGTTGGGAATCTCCTTATAATTATTGAGATTAAAGTGGGCCTTTTTGCTTCCACTAATGATGGTCCAAAATTCCCTTGTCATATGGGATTTGTATAGTGCTCTTTTTGTCCTGCCCCACGTGCTTCACGTTACAAATGCAGATGGCTTGTTAGACTTAAGATGAAGATAAAAGGTGAAATTCTATTATTCTTGCTGGTTTATTTGTGATAGAAAAGCAGAGGCTGTGAGCAGAGTTTAAGGAGCTTCCTGCATAGAGGGATCCCTATTTTGTAAGGAATGTGTTGCTTTGGCTTAACTGGAAAAGAGATTCAGAAGTTTCAGTGTGCTTTTCAGCTGGAAAGGGCTTTTTGCAGTTACTGAAACGAAATTTGCTTCCAGGTGTATTTGTGATGGTGGTGTGCTTTGGGTTGTTTGTTTGTTTGTTGGGTGGGTTTTCTTGTTTTGTTTTTTTTTTAATCCTGTGCCTTCGGTAGAAAAATCTATTAGAGTTATTTCTGCATCTGAAAATTGTTGCTCTACTGATGGAGTGTGTGCTAGTACAGGGGTTTTTTTGTGGGGGTGGGCAAATTGTGGTGGGGAGTGGGAATTTTTAAAACTAATTAATTTTAAACTGTTAGTAAACTTCTTTCTGTAAGTGGTTGCTTATGCCACTGGGATTCACATAAGAAATTTATTTTTAATGGGTTGTGTCTTTGCCTGAATAGGGAGATTGAAGAAAACAGCAGTCTCTAAATGAGATTTGAATTGCTCCTTAACATATTAAGGTCTTTAAAACCTCAATCTACTTATATTCTGTGTGCAGCCTAGACCTATTAGGGGAGAGAGACCAGAGAAATGATTACTTCCTTGCTGTTTGTTTGTGCATACCCATATTAAGATTCTACACAGTAAAGGATGAGAGCTACATGGTCAGGCTTTAGTCCTTGTGTGGCCTGATCCCAAACTACAATAGCCTTGTTTTAATGAGTAGCTGACAGGCAGGGACAAGTGTATGATAAATTGTGATGTGGAACTCTGCATTGGATGCAGAGGATAGAAGTGGTGGTGATGGTAACAAAGTAACTGGCAACAAAACTGATGCCAGACTTTTTGGGGAGTGGATCTAGCAGATACATTTATCTACAGTAGCAGTGATTTAAATAGTTTCAGCTCTTCTTCACTGGACAGCATAATAGCTCTGTGAATTTCTTTAATTTTTACCTGGAAAGTACTTTTGAAGAACATGCTGTAACTGCTGAATTTTGTGGAGAAGCCAAGCTTTAGTGATGGATGAATGTGTTTCAAGCAGTGATGCTTCACACTGTCATTTGGGACATGGACAAGTAGTCGAGTTTTGATTGCCTTGAACAGAGGATCAAGAGTCTAGTGTGAAGGTTCAGCATTAAGGTTTCAGCCTATCTTACAGAGGCAGAAGATCTACAAATGTGTACACAGGCAGATTTGAAATGAACCAGCAGTCAGGAGCTTAGGTATGTGGGCAAGGCCAAAGTTTCCAGGGCCTAGCTCGTGTTGCCTGCCATGGAAGTAAAATACTGTTGGTGAGGTCAGTAAAGACTGTTTTTCTTAAAGAACAGCATTGTCAGAAATTAAAAGGTTGCTGACAGTGTACATAAAATAATAAAAGGTGTGTTAGCTGGTGGTTCCTGGCCAGAAGTTTACTAGCCTCAAGTGTGAGAAGAGCTGCTGGGACAGGTCTTGTTGAAGTACAATATGACAGTTGGCAAGCTGGTGAAATCCTGAACAGAGCGGCTGGATAACTTGTGCACAATTCTGCATACTCTGTGTTTACTTCCTTAAGCTGATAAGGAAACACCGAGCACTGTAAACATCTGTGATAAGTTATGACACAACTGAACGAGGACCTGGGAAGGGAAAATGACCTAACTGATTGTTGGGGGTTGTGTTTCTCTCCTTTTTACTTATAGAATTTTTTCCTATAGGTTGCTAGGAAACTAACTACTGGGTACTTAATGGTACTTAAGAAAAAAAAGGGGCTAAGGTAGGGGAGAGGGAGGAGTGCGGCATCTGCTTGCACCTCTTTTTCTCTGAGTAGAGAGGGGGGAGAATATGGGGGGGAGATACCGGGAGATTTGGGGGCAGTAAAGGACGGGGCTGGGGACAGCTGCTCTCTCTCGGGGCTTCGCAGGACGGTCGAGCTCCTGCTTGCTGAGAGCAATTTCGCTACCACCGCTCTAACCGAGCCGGGAGCTCCTGCTGCTGCTGGGCGCCGCACCTCCTGCCCTGCCGGCTGTCCCGCAGTTCCAGCTATCGCCGCGGGCTTTCTGCTCCTTCCTGCCGTTCCAGGAATGCTCGTTCCAGCTTGGTGCTCCTCAGAGTCCCGCCGGGGCACGGGGGTTGTCTGCCCCAGGGCTTTGTGAGCCGAGCCGCTCTGCCTGAGCCGCTCTGCCTGCTGCTGCCCGGGGCACAGCGCTGCCTGCAGTGCGGGATCGCTGCAATCCTTGCTGCTCCTTGGGGCACAGCGCTGCCTGCAGCGCGGGATCGCTGCAATCCCTGCTGCTCCCCATGCACAGCTCTGCCTGCAGCGCGGGATCGCTGCAATCCCTGCTGCTCCTTGGGGCACAGCGCTGCCTGCAGCGCGGGATCGCTGCAATCCCTGCTGCTCCCCATGCACAGCGTTGCCTGCAGCACGGGATCGCTGCAATCCCTGCCTGCCCGCAGCCTCCAGCGCCCCTGGCAGCCGCGCACGGGACTGCACCCGAGGCCGGAGCCTGGGCTGGGGCGCGGCCGCTTCCCTTGGGTGGTAGCGCCCTAGTTGTTGTTTTGTTGGCCTTGTTATACAGGAAAGAACTGCTATTCCTATTCTCATATTTTTGCCTGAGAGCCCCCTAATTCCAAATTTTAATGATTTGGAGGGAGAGGGTTTACATTTTCCATTCCAAGGGAGGCTCCTGCCTTCCCTTAGTAGACACTTGTCTTTCAAACCAAGACTGGTATAAATAGATTACTCTTAATTTTTCAGCTTTGTCATTGGCTCTTCCACAGCTATGGGATTCTTCTGGTTTTGGGAGGGACTATAATTTCTTTCCTGGGGGAGAAACCAGCTCTCACTTGGAGTATGATTAACTGGAGCTGGCAGAGTAGGAAGTGTTAAAGGTACTGACCACTGAGTCCGGACTATCTAGAAAATATAATAGGAGATAAGTGGCCAGCTTCACACTGACTTGATTCCAGCATACTGTGGGAGGGTGAATAAAGCTGTTCCCAGTTCCCTCAACACTCAGGCAGGAGATGTGGGGAACCATCCCGACAGAAGCAGAGCATGGAGCTGGCAGTAGCTTATTGAGTGTCTTGTGAGCAGTCAGTGTTGTAGATGCCCCGTGGGGAGCTGAACAGTGTTTGCCTTTGCCTGTTTCTGGAGTTCTCCTGCCTCACTTCAGGGACTGTTTCCAGGTTTGTTTTCTGTATTAGTTATCTTTCATCATCAGTGGCATTTAGACTTTTTTTCTTTTTCATCCTCTTCCCTGCCTCCCCCTCCACAGTGAATCACAGAAGGGCTGTTTTTCTTAGTCATTAAATGTAGGTGTTTGCACACCCCAGCACAGGCGGATCTGGAGGAAAATTTAGCAGACAGCTGTCTGGCAATTTGAAATTAAACAAGAAGTACTTTTGTGGGTTCTAATTAAAAAAATATTTCTTGTAAACAAAAAATATATATGTAGTAGCTCTAAGATTCTTTTCTTCAAATGTGATGTATAGTTAGTTTGTTGTATTCATAATGAGAGAGGAGGTGGTTATATTTGGCCTCACCTTGCAGTGGATATAGGATTTTTTTTTTTTTTTTTTGTGATACCCCATGCTTGATATTTATCTTACATATGTTTTTTTGGTATAGACTTTTGTTTTCAGGTGTAGAACTCCATTTTGGCTTCTGACCACAGCTTGGCTGTTCATGGAGAATTACTAAGGAGCTCATCTCCTCTTCTTCTGCAGATAGATAGGTCACCAGTATTGGATCTCAGGAAATGCAATTAACTTTATAAAGCGGGCATTACTCTTGCCATAATCTTACTTAATGTAACAACACAAATGTTGAGATATTTTGGGACCCTTGGCCTCTTGAGGTGAGGGGGGAAGTAGAAAAAAGGACTTTGCAGATGAGGTTTTCCTTTTACCTGGGCTTCTGGGTAGGCTCCAGAACTTTCTTGCTCTATGTTGAGTGTTCCAAACTGTCAGGGGTGTTTAGAGTGA
Organism: Sitta europaea; assembly: GCA_013400255.1. Classification (NCBI taxonomy): domain Eukaryota; kingdom Metazoa; phylum Chordata; class Aves; order Passeriformes; family Sittidae; genus Sitta; species Sitta europaea. The sequence goes on from VXBS01007995.1 coordinate 1,737,608, forward strand.
TGTTACTCAGTAGGGGCAGTGCTGACCTCAGGAGAGAGACCACGTATGTTGGTCTTCTCCTTACTTGCAGTGATTTAATGGTTACCCATAAGAAACTGGTTGGAGTGTTTAAAAACTGACTTGGATGTGACCTAACCTTGGAAGTCTTGGTGTTTAATATTTATTTTTTTTTTGTCTCTCATTCACACATTGAAGTATGATATAAAAATGGAAACATTCTTTTCATGGCTGTGAAGTAATGTGAATAAATAAGTAATTAATTCAGAACTGTGATAATGACTGTTCAGGTATAAAGAGCAAAGGAACACAGAGAAGCTGAGTGGCTGGATGAGTTTGGGGGTGTCTCAGAACTGACAGTGAAAAGGCACCTGTGAAGCTGATAAGGTGTGTAATATTTGTTGTGTTCTTTGGAGATTTGTGTTTTTCTGTGGTAGATGTGTGTTCCAGCCAGTCACATAGTGGAACAGCGTGGAAATGCTGACCTGTTACTCACCAAGGTTGTAGCTCCAAGGAGGTGCTTTGCAAGTGAGCCAGTGCTGCTTTTTGATGTGACCCTCAGGAGTGCTCCTTCCACTGCAGTGCTGAGAATTGTCACCTAAATTTTTGTGCTGCTTTACAAGGAAAGCTTGCTGAAAGCCATTAAAAACAAGTGCATTCTAGTGCTTGAATAGAGGCCAGAATGAAGTTGGATTAAAGGGCGTTTTGCCCTTGAGTTAAATGGCATTTTGGAAGATACTTATCAGGTTTGTATTGTGCAGACATGAGACTTTAAAGTTCCCATTGCAGTGGTAAGGCTGGATCAGAGGTCAAGGTATAAAACTATGAAGAATGATGAAATTGCACCAGATATAGGTAAAGTATGCTTTTGAATTTTGTAGTAATTGAAATAAATTATAAGATTTTTTTTGCTTTTTATGTTTTTCAAATTTTGATTTTCTGTCACATAAAATTTTGAGGATACCTAATGTTTTTTAACTAAGACTTCTAAATATGGTTATTGAAATTCATGAGCCCAACCACAAAAATTTTCTAACTGTTTAACTGAAATACAGCTATTGTAGGTGTGAATCTTGGGTCAGGAGAAAGCCTGTGCCTCCCCTTTTTACTTTTGGTAGTAGTTTTATGCACTTTCTACATTCCAAGGAGCAGCTCATTCAAAAGAATAGCTCCCATTGTGCATACAAGCAGCAGATAGTTTTAAAATGTAAAAATATGGCTGAAAATAGACAATTACCTTGTCCTGTCCCATCAAAACCACACGTGAATTTACTTTGCTGTATTTTAATTTGATTTGCTATGCTTTTTAAATGGATGGAGGAAATACTGACATACTATATGTGACACCAAATAAAGTGAGAGAACCAGGACCCTTTTTGCTAGAGCAGCTTTACATGCATGCCAAATAATTACCTCCATGTCAAGAGAAAAGTGGTTTGAGAGGTTATGGTGCTGCTTTGTTTGCTCAGTTGAGAAGATTGTTGAATGTGTGCTGCAGTGGCCTGAATTCTTGAGTACTTAGAAAACCAAACGTGCTCCAGAGGAAACTTTTGTGATTGCTGAAGACATTATTAGGGCACATTTGACAGTGAGCTGAAGAGAATACAGCTTCAACTAAATGTTACCTTTCTCTCTTCTTTCCTCTGTTTCAGATGCCATCTCTACCAAGGAAGGTGAAATCTGTATCCAAAGCCCCTACATCAGAAGAACTACCTTCATTTCTTAATTCGTAAGATCATTCTTTTCCTTAGGATTTTTAAAGGTTTATGCTAAGCATGAGCAGTTGCATAGGAACAGCATTCAGCTTCTGAGAAGTTGATTAAAAAGTTTTCATGCACAAAACTTCAATTGCAAAATACAAATTACTTTGGCTTCTTCATGCTTGTAATGAAGACAGGGTGGAAACAAATTTCCAGTTGTCCAAACAGAATCACGTGTATGATGTGTGTATACATCATAGAAGTTGGTAGATGGTTTAAACCATTAGCTCTGCAGCAGTGTGGAAGATCTGTATCTGTTGAGTTTCTCTATCTTCTGTTAATTTTTCCTGTTCACTTTCTTTCATGCCTAAAACCACTCAGAGTCCCTTGCTTATGTATTTTTTTAATTCTTCTCATAAGCAATATTGTTGATTCATTTGTTTTTCAGGACCTCTGAATCAGAGGAGGAAGAGGAGGAATGGGAGCCAAAAAGCAAAATTGCCAGGAGACCTCGTTTGTCAGAGAAAACTGAGGCAAAAACTAAAAAAGCTGCTGCTCCACAGTCAACTGTGGCCAGGAAAATGGTCAAGAATGTAGCAATAAAAGAGGAAATGGTGAGTATCTATAAACAAGGGACATTTAATTACTACTCTTGGGAAGTAACAGGAACAGTTTTTCCAGCTCTGCTTCAGTTGGTTGCCTGAGTCTCATCAGCTGATACAATTCCACTGTTCCTGTGAATGTTTGTATGTTGAATAAACGTGGCTTTGGTTTGCATTAAAAGTGTCCATGAGTCCTCCCTGAAAATTTTGGCCAGTGGTAATAGGATGTGGTTTTCTGGGGAGATTTTTCAGCAATGTAAATAAATAAATGCTTCTGTTCTTCCTACAGTATCTCTGGTTTTGGTATTGCACCTTTGTCTTCTACCTTTTCACTGTTTGGGTACCACAAAAAAAAACAACACCTGTGCTTACATTTCCTTGCATGGCTGTTCAACCCAGTAAGGATTGCAGTTTTATCATTATTAATGTAAAACAGAGTTATACTGGAAATTAGATCCTTTTGTCAACTATTGCCATCTGAGATCACATCGTGACAGAAGCCAGTCCTTCTGACTTCTGAGTATGATCTCTGCAGAAAGTCAGTAGAGGAGGTGTGGCTTGTCCAAGGTTGAACAGTGTCTGGGCAGACAAATCTCAGCTCCAGTTCCCTTGCTGGGAACCTAACACCTCAGAAGTGCTTCCCTGCCCTGCTGTTTCCTGTCTTGTTGGCATGAATGGAGGCAGAGATTGTAGGTCAGTGTCTTCTGAAGGAAGGTGCTGTTGATTCTTTGCAGATAATTTTATTTGATCTAAATCAGCGATCTTCTGTGTGGTTGAATTGTTCACTCCATGTAAGATACATTTTAGATTACTTTGTTTCTGGCTTGGTGTTTTGCTGGCAGAGACTTTACTTGGGAAAGAGATACTTAGTAACAAGTTTTTTTTTTTTTTTAGAGTTTAAATGAAATGGTGAACACTTTGTAACATTCAGTGCTTAATATGGTTTTAATGTCTTTTTGGTAGGATGTATCCTTGCCTATTGCCCCTGTAGAAGATAATAAAATGCAACTTGTAAAGCCTAAAGAAGAAAATGCAGGTGCTAAACCAAAAAAACCCCAAATGTCTAAGAAAATGGAAATAAGCTCATTCCAAGGGAAAACCCAAAACAGTTTAGTGAGTGATGAAGAACCCTCCACAAGTGTTCCTGTAGTGAAACAAGAGAAATGTGAGGAGTTTGCATTTGATGAACCACCCTCTAAAAAGATTAAGTTGACAGCATGTCCTGAAGGAAAGCCAGTTAAAAATCTGGGAGGCAACAAAATAAAAGAAGAATTTGAAATGAACTGGGATATTGTACAGGTATGAGATCTTTTCCTTTTCTGAGGAAATTCAATAATTTCAATGAAATTATTTCCTGCATAACTAGTGCTTAGAATCTTAAAATACAGTTTCAGTCCTCTGAAGTTATGCAGTCATTTAACCTCTGCTTAGGTTGTCATAAAATGTGTATAAATATAGATGTTGGTTGGTAACTGTTAAAACTTTTACATCATTCTAATATCTGTAACTTTGGGTGTCCTTAGTACAAAGCTTGGCTGTTACAGTTTTTGTGGTTCTCCTGTATGAGCACATTTAAAAAAAAAAAATTCCAAATATTCTGCTTTCTAAGTTGCTGTATACAGTTTATGGTTTTCCTGTTTTGTTTATAATTTTGGTTTGATGTTTTTTCTTCCTTGTCTTTTTTTTTCTTTTTCCCAAGAGGTACTGCTTTCTGACTTTTTTACTGTGGTTGCAAGTTTCTGGAAAGATTGGTTACTGCATGTCTTGCTGAAATACTGAGTGGTGGCTAGATGCATGAGAAGCCTGATGGCCTTTCTTGGGAGGGCAGTAATCTCTGCTGCCAGTGTAATGTTCTGGGAGTGATTTGAATGTCCAACGAGAGGCTGTGTAAATCAGTCTCCCATCTCTTAAATGCGTTTGGGGCTTTTCTCTCCTTTGACAGGCCTTGTCAGAAATAACAAATGTTGAACCATGGGTTTGTGCAAACTTAATTCGGCTCTTTCAAGAGGAAAACACGATTCCTTTCATTGCTCGGTACCGCAAAGAGCTCATCAATAACCTGGAGGCCGACGCCCTGCGAGAGGTGCAGCACACCCTGGAAGAGCTGCGGTGAGTGAGTCAGCAGCACAGGAGGCAGCTGGGAGGGACGGGAGTAACACTGCCTGCTGCTGCTGGGGCCCGTGTTTTACCTCCTTGTACACACTACACCTGGAAAGGAACTAGTAGAGAAACAACTTTACAGCTGAGGTCATTATGCTTGGTACCTGTCTGGGGTTTTGTTGGGTTTTTTGGGAGGTTGAGTTTTGTTGTTTTGTTTTTTTTTTTTCTCTATGTAACAAGAAATTTAGAGTTATTAATTGCCAAAGAAAAACTAACATCTTAATTTCTTTGCAGTTTATTAAAACTGCACAGAAAAGCTTGTACTAAAAGAGTAGTTAACTGTTGCTGGAAATACATAGCATGAGGAGATGGAAGCTCCACTCTTAGAAAAAGAATCACTAAGAACCCCTTGACTCCCTGCTTGGATCAGGGGAGCTTCTAGTGAAGAGCCCTTCTTAGGTTGGAGTGTACCAGGAGATGAGGTTAAACAGTCCCAGATCACTGCAGGAAAGAAAGGATCAGCAAAGCTTGTTGTGGCAATGGATGAGTCTGTTCCCATTCCAGCTTGGTTTTGAGTGGCCATGTGTTCTTGAGATGGCAAGGGAACAGACTGGTCAGCTGTTCTGTCATCTTGGTGTCATCCTCCTTGTTCTTCCTGCTTACCCCTACCAAGAGATCCTTTCCAAGGAGGGAAGGTGGCCTGAGAGAGTTCTTGCCTGAACAAGTAATTAAATAATAACAAAATACCTCTCCTGCTTGGGGTTGCTCCTGTGTATCCTATTGAAGACCTAGGAGTTTAAATCTGGTGGCCTGTACTTGATGCTGCAGAACTATCTTGATATGAATTGCATCTGTAAGAGCTCATCAGTGTGGATTTATTGTAGGGCCTTTTTATTTGGCTTCCAGACCAGTAATATTACAGAATTGTGTAGAGCAGTAATGACTATCAGTGTTACTTGATGATTTTTCCTAAAGCTACCACAGGATATTTTGATACAGTTTTGAACTAACTGAAGAGAGAGAAAAATGTTTAGAAACTTTTGGATTATCAACTCAGTCTATTGAAGATTAACATGAGATAGAATTTTCAGGTATTTCAGAGAGTTTCAGCACTGTAATAGGGTCACAATCAACAGACAATTGACTCTGAAATGTGACTGTTAACATGAATCTCTTGCATTTTAGTACTGTTGCCAAGAAGACACATGCAATGATACAGAAGTTGAAGAAAGAAGGAAAAGTTTCCAATTGCCTTTTAAAAGAATTGCTAAATTGCAGAACTTTGGAAGAATTAGACCATGTGGTTAGTACTCTAATCTTTTTCAGGTCAACCTTAGTTTAAAAGTAGTCTTGCCTAACTAAGTAGTGTGTAATGCCAAGTGCTTTTTAATAACTGTTTTTGTTTTGTTTGTTCTTTTTGTTCTAAGTCTGCACCTTATAAAACTGGGAGTAAAGGCACCAAAGCCCAGAGGGCCAAGCAGTTGGGATTAGAACCTGCTGCTCTCTCCCTCCTGCAGAATCCTGTGCAACTCAATCTCTTTTCTTACATTAGACCCAATACCAAAGGTGAGTGCACTGCTTCTTTGAGCAGTAATTTTCTAAATGTCTGAAAACATTTTATAAGGGAAATTACTTTAATTGTTCTAATGTTGCTGAAAGTTAGGCAACGACTTTAAGTTCAACAATTGCTTTTAGCAACCTGTGTCAACGTGTTAACACATTTAATGACTTCAGCCTTTGTCTTTGTATTGTAAATAGTAATAATTATGGTATAGAAATGACATAAATCTGGAGACCTTATAGTTGACATCTCTACTGGTAAGAGAGAGGGAACCACACCATATACCTGAGACCTATCCATTGAAATATTCTGTTCTCTTGAATTGTTTCCTGAAGATTTAATGCTGGTTGTACAAGAGGCTTGTGCTTGTATTCTGTACTGAAGGAAATGTCTCCCAGCAAAGCATATCTTAATAAAAACTGGCCTAGGGCATTGAGAGTGAGCAGGAGAGTTGTTGTTCATTCATTCCTACTGAATGACAGTAGGGATTGCACTTCTGAAATTTGCACAAGAGCTTTAACAATGGGATTGTCACATACAGACTGCAGAATTGTGTCTCTGTGAATGCAGTTATGGGTGGATCTGTAGGGGGCAATCTCTGACAATAAAATGGGAACATTGCTGCAGCTTTCTGTATTATGTTATTCTATTCACTTCTTTTCTTCCCTGCCCCAGCACATACTTTTTGAATTTCAGCATGAAGGTACTGAACTTCCTTAGTAAGACTGACTCTTCCTTTTTCCACTTCAGTTTATTGAAATATTGCTTATAAAATTCTGCTAATTTTGCAATGAAAATCTGTTACCAAATACTCTGGTTATTAAATTACTGCATGCTGACTGTATTGTCATTACTTCATACAGCAGTGTATTGCAGCCATATATCTGACTATTCTGGTGCTCTAAAGAGCCAAAAGAAAATCTTCACTGTGAAAGTTCAGATAAATTATTTAGTGTATATTCAAAAGGAAGTGCTATTTGTTGCACCATAAAATTACTTTTTGAAAATCAGTACACCTATTTTCAATTCTGTGCTAAAAATAATGCTGCTTAGGTTTATATAATGGTCTGCCTTTGAAAGACATCAAAAGTTGTACACATCCATGAACTGGGCCACTTTTCTCACCTTGGGAGCCAGTTTGACAGCTAATATACAAATTGAGATCAGAGTGAATTTTCTTTTTTTAAAGGAATGAGCCATTTACAGTAAAGAAAAGTTTCATCAAATACTTAATATTTGGTTCTTTTAGATTCTCAGTGTTTTTTAAGTTAGCCTAAAAATAAACTGAAATAAAAACAGCAGTTCATCAGTTTCAAAGCCTGATGTTTGTAAGTTGAAGAAGCAGGCTCACCAGAAAACTTTGTTCTGCTTTTTAGTTGTATGCATGGTCAAAAATTTTTCTAATTACACAAGCACATGCAGGTGGACACAGTATGAGTGCCTGTGTGAGTGGTGCTTGTTGAATGGGAACTTTATTATTCCTCAAATTCTGAACCTGTTTGGGCCTCTGCTATCTTGTTCAAATTATCTACTTGAGTGTCTCAGTCTGTGTTTAGTATGATGCATATCTTCAAATTTCCTTAGCTTTGTGTTCTGACATCACTTCTGCAATAAGAAATAGAAACTCATAGATGTAAGGATCCAAAATTTACAACTTCTGATAAGTTTAGGCATTTTATAATGTATTCTTATTCTCACAGTTGTTCTTTCTTTCTGGCAGGAAAGTTTAGCTTCCTCATCTTAAAAAGGAGCAAGATAAATTTTTTTAGTGTGTAACTTTATAGCCTAATCAGAAGCAGGGTTCTGTGTTCAGTGAATAGGTGGAGCTGTGCAGCCTGTTCAAATGGTGTAAATGAAGCTGTCTGTGAGGCAGCAGCATGTTAATGCTGCATCTGCCAGCTCTAGGATTCTTGCCCTTAGCTCTGAAACATTCCTTACTGACTCTTGCTAGAAGTGGAGCTAGATATATTGAATTAAAATACAAGATGTCTGTTTTATTTCATTATCTCTGCTTCTGGTCTAATTCAATCCCTTTGCTAAAGAGAATTATGTGTTTCCTCTTCTGGCCATTTGAAAGAAAGAATGGGTTCTGTGTGTTGGAATTAACTGAATGATTCTGTTATCTCTCCAGAGATATCAAGACATTTATAACTTCATGTCTTTGAAGTAATTTTATAATTTCAGTGTTTCAGAGGAGAGGTTGATGGTGTCTTGACCTCAAAAGTGTTGTGCAGACTTCTGCAACAATGCAGTGGAAATATAAAACTATTCCACAGGGAAAAGATGGGATTACCTGCAAAGAATTTTAGGCAGTTTTCATACCAGTAGTAAAATACATAGACTCATTTTATTAAAACCTCAAAAAATATGTTTATTTTTTTCAAAAACTATACTTAAATATCCAGTTTTACTGTTGCACTAGTTCTGTCACAATTGTCAAGATCTGTCAGTGCCACAGTAAAAAAAAACCCTATTTCTCTAATTTTAATATAATTTTGACTTATAATAATGCATTGGTTACTTCAGGCTCATTAAAAATATTCTTTCAGATGTTTTGGAAAGGAAGCTTTAGTTGATAAAAAGATTTTAATGAATTAGGATTCTTTGAAACCTTTAGCCAGTTTCCTTTCAGCTTGCATATATTTTCTTAGTGCTTGTGCAGTTGTCTAAAGTAATTTTATTAGTTTTTTTCTGTAACTATTGACTGTATATTATAGTGACTGTGTATTCTATAATTATTTTTCTTCTCAGGGCTTGCAAATATCCAGGAAGTAGAGGCTGGAGTGCAGCATATTTTAGCAGATATCTTTGCTAAAGATAAAGATACACTGGATTTTATCAGGAAATTGTAAGTTTTGTTCTGACTTTCTAAACTTCCTTGTTTACATGGTAAAATGCAGTCTCCTAGTGGCAGATACAGCACTTGTCTCAGTGATGTGAGAAGGGTGTTCTGTGAGATGGATTTAGGCCCTTGCTGTCTGTTCACTAGCCCTGTCAGTGCAGTGGAGATCTGTGAGCATGGCAGGCTGCTGGAAGGCCCAGCAATGGGGAGCTCTGTGCCCTGCCCTGGGTCCAGCAGATCTCCCTTGCAGTGAGTGACCATGAGGCAGTTCTCCCTCCTTGGGCTCTCTTCAGTCTAGAACTCTTCAGAAGGAAATCTGCTTAAGCTCTTGCTCCAAGAGCTGCCTTGACACCAGTCAGCTGACTTAGCACCAGTGTAACCAGTGTGCAGTGATGGTTGATTTTGGCATTGGTAGCCAATAAGGCAAACAAATATGACTGTTGTTAAAGCAGGACTTACTGATCCTTTAACTGTGTTAGCTGAATTTAAGTTTTCTTGCATTACCTGACTTCAGTGTTGTCATGTCTGGGGAGTTAGTGTGACAGGGCAGTAGTCACTTGTTATTTTATTTTGTCTGCTGTGTGCCATCTGGGGCAGAGAAGAGAGTTATCAAAGAACATGCACCACCTTAGGAACATCAGAGTTGCTTTGATCAGTGATCAGTAAATTATCAGCAGTGTGATAATTTAATGGAAGGGGTTGTTTTGTAAGGGATGTGCTGTCACTGTCTGGCTGTCACTGTCATTATTTTGACCACTGGAAGTTCCTTAGTTGAGCACTCAGTGCTTTGCAGATGAATCCTGTTCATCTGAAGTGAGCTCTATGGATGATAATCCCAAGGAGCATTCAGGATTGACTCTCATTTTTTTTTTTTTTGCAACTTCCCAAAATTTGTTGTGTGAAGTTCACCCCATAACTGAAGTGCAGGTGGTGGCTTTTGAGTTTCCATTCCCTTGAGGAGGAGATGTGATCAGCTTTTCCTGCTTGAATCTCATCTCTTGGTATATTCCAGTCAGTACACATTATGTCACCTCAGCATGACATTATGTCATCCAGTTCTGCAGGTAATTACAGTTAACATCACTTGTAATTGAGCAGACTCCAAATTCCGTTTTTATTTGATCTATGCAGTGATGACTTGTTACAATTTCATGCAAAAATTCCTTATAAATATCTGATTTTCTTCTATTCAGATGCCAGCAAAGGTACATTTCCATCCAGTCAACATTGGCCAAAGTGTCGTCCAAAACTGGAAATGAAAAAGATATTGATAAATTCAAACTGTATCATGAGTTTTCTTGTAATATAAAGAATATTCAGCATCATCAGGTACAACTTGAAATTTTCATCTTTTTTTTCTTAGAATTTCAACTGTAGTAAATGTTGCTTTCTTTTTGACTTTTGTTGCTTAAAACTAATTCTAAAGATATTTTCTTTTTTCTTTACAGTTATCAGAGGTAATAGAGGCTTTCAAAGTCTTGAAATGCAGAAATAAGCTCTTGATCTCTGTTTTAAGAAACAGAGCAAAGGACTGCTATTCAGTACCCCAAAAATGGGTTTGTTTTGCAAGTCATCATTTTTCCCTTTTGTGAAGCATCTTGGGTCATCCTAAGGTCCAAGCTTACACTTCTATAACTAGATAAGGAAAGGAGCGCTGATGCAAACTTCCTAGCTGAGGAAGGCTGATGGCTTGACAGCTGGGCTGCCCTTATTACTGGAGCTCAAAGGCAGAAGTGTGATGCACTTAATGCAGCTGTCAAGACCTCTGCAGGAATTCATGACTCATCACCAAGTGAATTGTCTCTTGTTTTATTTACAATTACCTAGTTTAAAAAACCCCAAAACAAACCCAACACAAACCAATTAAAACGAAAATCCCAAACCATTATATCACAGAAAACAGAACTCTTAGGTGCTTCTAACTAGAAATGTCCTTTTCCTGTAGAAAGCTCTGTGCTTTCAGTTTTATGGGTATTTTGAATTAATAAAGGATTCATTTATAAAAAACAATAAAATTCACAACATGGATAGGCTAATTTTTAAGCTGTTTTTTCCCTTCCAGTATGAAAGGTGTTAGGTGAAAGACTAGCTGCTGTTGGTTTCAGTAGGCTGGTTGTGCATAGATGCTTGGAAGAGGTACCTGTGGTTTTTCTCTTTGTAATAAGTGTGAACATTTACTGTACTGGACTTACATTGATAGTTATTTGGTGAAAAGGGGCTTCTAGAGGGTCTGGAAAAGTTGATAGAGCAACCTGTTATTGGCTACTATGGTGACAATGAAAAAGATTGGTGGATTCATCCTGTTATGATGTATGGATTTTTTAGCATCCTTTTTTGTTGAAGAAATACTTGAGCTGGCAAAGAGTATTTGGTTTTGCCTGCACTCACAGTGGTGAATACCTCAGTGTTCACTCAATACATGTTGCTTAAGTGCTTCCTGGGATGATGGTGTGATTTACTTCTTGTCCAAGGCATCCATTTTTTACTTAAGGAAAACTTTTTAGCCCTCACTGCTTAGCTAGAGTCAGGGCTAAAAACTGTATTTCCCAAACCTGGTCAGCACTTTGCTTATGTGGCTGCACTGGTTATTATCCAGGATGTGTCCTTAGTTTGTCTGTTTGATGTTAAGATTGTCTCAGTCTGCTTTGCTTTATTCTTCCCTGTGTCTGCTGCTAACCTGAATGAATAGCTCTTTCCTTACCCATTCTGACTCTTCAGAGGAGTAATAAGGAGTAATTTTGCAGCTGGCAGTTCTGTAATCACAGGATGGTTTTGCACACTTACGTGCTGCCTTTCATCTGTGTATTTCTGCTATCAACTATTCAAATACAATGAATATTTCTGTACTGTGAATTGTAGAAATCTGAGTTGCTTGTGCTTCACTGAGGCTTCAAGGCTCAGGGCATGACAGGGTCTCTGTACTAGTTGAGGAAAAAACATTTTATCATAATTTCTGTCATGTAAAATTTGCTGTTTTGTAAATATACTGTACTTTCCATATCTGTTTTTGGTTCTTGGGTTCTTTCTTCGTTTTTCAGTTTCTTTGTCCCTTTTGTATTTTGATAATGAAATAAGGAGAGAAATTTTTTCTTTTTCTGCCTTTTCATTAAGTTTAAACTCTGGTATTGTACTTTTGAAAGGCCTTCTCATCATCTTCATTTTTTTTTGTTACTTGACCTTATTCCCCTACTGATGCAAATTGCCATTTTTAATGTCTTTATTTTCTTGGGGTATGACCATCCTTTTCAACAAAGTCTTTATTTTTTCCTTCACCTAAGACTGTGAAGAGGTAGTGCCTTTGTGCATTTAAAAACTGGTAAAAATATATTCTTGAGGAATAGAGTTCAAGATGTCTTCAAAAGAAAGAATTCTCTGGTTTGGCTCAAGATTATTAAAAGAAGCTTATACCTGAAAAAGATACAGGAAACCCTGAACCTCAGAGTGATTTATATAATTTACCAATCCCCAGAACCTCAGGTTAAATAGGCATGTTTGAAGGACAGTTGTAAAACTTTGTGCTTTGAAGACCTCTACTGCTATCATGGCTGCACACAGACAAGTGTTCTGAATGTCTTTAGGTAGAGGCAGAAGTCAGCTTTAAATCCCCTCTTTTCAGAGCTGCAGACACAAGAGTCCCTAAAACACCACTCTGAAACTTGTCCTCACCCAAATATAGAGGTGCCAGTGTTCTTAAAGAGCTGGGTCCCACCCTAGCTCTGCTCTGGCTGTGGTGTGAGTATTGGGGGTGCACAGTAGCCTGGCAGGTCACCTGTAGGAGAACAAGCTGTGCCTGTGTGACCCAAGCCCTGGCAGCTGTGAGTGTGCCTTGCAGTGAGTTTAAGTGCTGTGCAGTGAGCAGTGCTGCAGCTTGGTTCTGCTGGAGGGCTGGGGTTACTCCCTGTACTACTCATTTTGTCTTGTTTGAGTCCTAAAGTAATCAGGACTGGTGTGGAGTCAGGTTGTTTGAAAATGTGAAAATACTGAATCTGTCATGAGAGTAAAGCCTTTGTTGTTTTAGTCAGCTCTAAAGCTGACTCCAGATTTTGCCATGGTCAGATACCCCGGGGGTGTTTCCAGCTGGAACGTTCTGCTAGCAGGAGGTTCAGTCACACTTCTTCCTTTGGCAGCAAGGAGAACCTGACTGCACTCTCTTAGGACAGAGCTGAGAAGCAATACCAACACTGTCATAACTAAGGAAAAAAAAATCTTTCAAGAGTTTATTTGAATTTTTGACTAATTGTAAACAGTTCAGTGTTTGTGTATGCCTTGGGGTTGCTTTCCTGTATTTGGAGATGACTGAAATAGTGGGAGGAAAAGAATTCATGAATAAAGTGTAACATCTGAGGCAAGCACTCTATTTTCAATCTCATACTTAAAAAGGAACTGGAAATTAAAGTCCTTGGCAAGGTATACAGAGCTTATTCTGTGAGTTTAAGTCAATATGCAACATATAAGAGAGCTGTGCAAAATGAAGCATGTTGTATTTTTATGATAAACAGAATAAGGCTTGATGGATCTTGTGACTGGATCATATTGTTGTTCTTGCTTTCTCTGAAAAATGTATGTTGTTTCTAAAAACCCTTGCCTGGATCTGTTCCATTCTCATATAAAAACAGTCTTTTTCCAGAAGTGAAGACTGTTTTGTGACTAGAATAGCCAGATTTTAACCTGTTACTTAAAAAAAAAGCTAAACAAAAAGAGCTTAATTATATTAGGGGGAGAAATTGAGTTCTTAATTGAGCATTTATTGGATGATAATTCTTTTCTGAATGCATCACTTAGAACAGGATAGGCAGATTGTTTGAGGAAAAAAAATAATATTAGTGACTGCATTAACAGCTGGTTTAAGTTCAGGTGACTGACACATTCTGCAGAAGGAGTGCCAGGAAGCAAAATGTGATGCAAATAGTGACCCTGCTGACAGCATGCTGAATGATGACATTATAATTCTATCACATATATTCTCTGCTTTGTGCATCACTTTGATTTCATTTTAACTTGACATTTAACTTTCTCTCTTCTTTAAAAAATAAAATCAGAATAAACACAAAAGCATTTGATTTGTTAAAATGTGTCTTTCTAATTTCTATGTGAAAACATTTCCTTTGGCAGTCAAGGTACCAGATGCTATAATATTTCACATGCAATCTTTATTATTAGCTTTGTTGTTCAATGATATGTCAGGCCTGGTATGTCACAGGAGCAGTAAGGCTGAGGAATATAAATTGGTTCTATGTCCTGGAGTCATTTTAAACCATTGTATTTAACATATGTGACATGTCTGAGTTAGCTAGTGATTGAATTAAAGTTCATGATTGACACAGAATGCTCTGTTGTGACAGTGCTCAGGGCCTGCTACATACAGCAACATGTGTAGTCATACAGGAATGTCAGCTCCGAGCAGGTTTCTCTTTTTTTGCTATTTTTCTCCTTTAAAATACTTCAGAAGGAAAAATGAAACCTAAAGATGTGGATTTTATTTGCTTCTGAGTATTACTCAGTTTCTGAAGCCCAGTGAGTTTTCTTAGTGTGAGGGTGAACATTCAGTGTCTCCATAGTGAGATTAGACTCGGGGTTATCAACCAGAATCCTCCAGGATCCACCACTTGTGTTGTGGTTCTGGTTTTAAACATAGAGTCACGTTTAAAATTTCCAGAGTTCCATTTAAAATTGAACTCTGTGTGCAGGTAGCACAAATTTAGCTTTAGAGCATGACTGTGCAGTTATGTACACGAGACTGTCACAAGTACATGCATATGGTTTAAGGCTGGAATACTACTGTAAAGACAGGGAGTGTTTACATCCTTTTCTGCTGTTTGTGAGCTAGGCATGAAAAACTAAAGTAATACTCTTTCAAATTAAGCTGAGCACCTTTGTGCCACAAGTTCTGATTCATAATTAATTTTAAATTTGGATTAATGGAATCTGAAGCATAGGAATAACTTTTACAGTTTCTGATCTCAAGTTCTGATTGGAATCTCTCTTCAATTAATTTCTTGAGTTTAAACTTTTTTTGAATTTGGGTTATTAAATAAGATTATTCCACCACCAAAATTCATGCTGTTTTGCATTATAAATATGTTTAAGATTAAACTGGATTCTGAGATTGCAGAATCCAGGAAAAATGTATTATTTGTTATGCCATGGCATGATTTAATCTGTGTTTCAATTGTGGCTGTTATGTGTACATGCTAGTACTTTGTGAACTGATTTACTGTACCACCATCCTGATTTGCTACAGAATGTCAAGCAAGTGCGTACACAAATGTTGATAAGTTTATCTTTTGGATATTTTGTGTGTCATCTGTCTCTGCCATTTATGTTTGCACTCAGATTCTGGCCATTAACCGAGGGGAAAATCTGAAGATCCTGACAGTGAAGGTCAACATTCCTGACGGGGTGAAGAATGAATTCTGTTGGTGGTGTGTCAATGAAAGGTCTGCATGGACACATATTCTTACAGAAATCTCTTTTTTCTGTAGACAGCTGCATACTGAAGTGTACCTCATATGTCTCATAACATTAGGAGAACAAATTAAGCAAATATTTATTAGATTAGATGAAATTAACAAGTGGATAATTCTTACTCTGTGTTTCCAACAGCTGTAGCATTATGCTGAAAAGATCATGCCTTGGGCTAGATCTGCAAGTTCTGGCACCATTCTTCAGGCAATTGAATTTTTTTAAAACATATGCAAAAGCTGGTGAAATGTGAATATATTTTCAAATTGTAATATGCATTATCCAGTAGCCTTTAGTGAAAGAACTTTGTAGAATCCAGTTGCATATACTCCAGACTTTGAAAAATATCTTCATATGCCCAATTGCAATGATTAAATAAATTGAGATCTGTGAAGTACATACCTCAGGTTTCACAGATGTAAGGAATTACATGTTTTAAAAGAACTTAATGGATTTGACAGACAAACATAAATATAGCTGCCTTCAATGCATAACTCTCACATGTTGTGTGAACCATCTCTTGCATTTTGATCTCTGTTTAAGTTAGAAAACTGGCCTGCAAAACCCAGATTCTTTTATTTTGTACTGATTTGTTCCTGTAAGTTGTCTGGGTCTTTTTTAAGCCTGTAGGGAGATGTTTAGTGTAACATAATTTTCCAGGTCTTTTGCAGAAGTTCAGGTTAACTATATCAGATTTTGTGGAATATCTCTGTCAGTATTTTTCTTGGAAACTGTACCTTGATGTCCTCTTTTGGAGAATATTGTGATCTAAACTGTGCATCTTCCTTGCTTATATAAAACCCAACTTTTTCATTCTCAGTAGTTTAAGATATTGGACCTTGTTCTGATGGTGTCTTAGAAACTCCCTCCTTCCTTTGCATTCTAAAAATGAATAACCAGAAGGAGGGGAAAAACCCAGGAAGAAATGTGCCTTTTAATGTATAAAACTGAATACAGTGATACTGCTTTAGCATGTATTTCTTTTTCACAACAAGTCCAAGAAATGGATGTGGTAAAAATATTCCTTTTTACTGTAGAAATTTTATAAGGCTATTTCCCTCTGAAAGGGAAAAATAGGGCTCTGAAAGTATTAAAATATTTTTTGGCCAGATTCTATTACACTTAGATTATATTATGCTAACTAACCTTTTTTTCCAGGAAAGTTACCAGGAGTCAGAAACACACCTGTTTCTTTCTAGTTTTAGTACCTGCAGCAGGATTTCTGTCCTCCCCTCAAGATGTATATTCTGTAGGCAGAACATAGCTGTCAGTCTTGCTTTACTGCATCTGTGACAGGATTTGGAAGCACTGTGGACCACAGATAATGGAACAGCTTGTGACTGCTCCACAAATAAAAGCAGGATGTAAATTGAGACATTTTTGGTTGATTACCCTTCTGTGAATCATCCTGGGATAAGAAGAATATTGACCTTGGAAATGAATACTTATTAATATTTAGCACTCATAAGGCTATGTATGCTTATGGCTTTTTACTCTTTAAGGACACTTTTCCCTCACTACAGAAGTTCTGAAGGAAAGGATGTTTTAGTACATCTTTGTGCATTAACATCAAGGACAGATTCTCATCTTCCTCCTTAAATTGACAACTGTGTTATCAAACTGACAAATAGTAAATGTGTATTCTGCCCTGCAAGCTTGGAAATGATTGTCCAGGGGTGGAATTTGCATTATTTTCATTGCATTGATTTGCTGGTTGGAGCAGAAGGTTAATAACTTTTTTTTTTTGTGTCAATGGTTTCCAAACTTTGCAAAGGTATTAACTAATTTACTAGAGATCTCACACACAATCAGTTGGAGAGCTAGAAATGCCAGCTTGCTACAGAGTTTGGCCAGTATTTAAGCCACAAAACAGTATCACCTACTGCTTTGTGGATTTGTAACAAATATTCTGAACTTTTTGTATTTTTCTGAGATAAAATTTACAGCATTAAATGCCCCTGCAGTAGAGAGTGAGTTTGGAAGGCTTGAGTTCTTTATTGCATTGACCTCTGAGTAGATGCTGTCTAAGAATATTATAAGCTTTTTTGCAAGTTCAGAGTGTTTATTAGCCTCTATAAGCATCTGTTTTCTTGCAATTTGAGTTTGTGTAGAAAACTCAGGAATATCCTTAAGCCTGGCCCTATGGATTGTATTTTTCCCCAGAAAATGGCATCTCTGTGGTTTGACAGTGAACCTACTGCCATTGACACTAGAACTCTGCTGTCCCCAAGTCTGTTGTTAAATTGAACACAGAAAAATGATCAATGAGAGAGCCAGAGAGGGGCTGCATAACTGCCTTGGAGTGAAGAAAACATGGAGTGGCTCCTTGGGGTGGGGTGAGAGTTTGTTCCTAAGTGGGATTGCAGCCTTGAAAATGAAATTTGATGGTTGATGATGTTTTTTTCAGTTTCCAGTCAAATTTCTGAGATCCTGTGTCAAGTCCCTGGTGCAGGCCTTAAAGGCTTGCCTTGTCTGTGGTCATTGACTTGGGACAGGTTTTTTACATGGTCTTGGAGGAGCACAAAGCTCTGCTGTTCATCCATCAGGTCTGATAGCCTGGGCTCTTCCTGGAACACTTCTGATCAGTCCTGCTGATTCTTGGTGTGGGCTCTGTTCATTCTGTGTCTGTGTAGTTCCACCCTTTGGTGTCTCAGTAGTGTAAGCCATTTGTGTTTGTTGTGGTCCCTGTTGTGAGCACTAGGACATGCAGAGCTGATGATCACAGTAAGATGATAGGATTTCTATGGAGCTTTTTTCAAATTTGACTTCAAAAGCTAGATCTTGATTAAATAATCAGGAAAAATACATTCTTAGAGGGAGGCTTCACTAGGCTGTGATGATCTTCAAAAATACACACACATGATTTTGCTTTGCATTTTGCAGCAAAGTGGATTTTTCTCTTCTCTGAAGAAGTATTGCAATTGTTAAACTGCAGTATTTGCTATGATTGGACTTGCTGTTTGAATGCTTTCTCCTTTGTTGCAATTTCTAACTGAACATTGCCTAAATTTTTATGTATCCATAGACAGACAATAAAAAGATCTGTTGTGATAACCTATTTACAGAGGAAAGGTTTGTTAACTGGCTTTAATGGATGGAAGAGAGGGGGAAACAGCTACCAGGTTTCCAAATTCATTCTTATGCTGAGAATGTTTTCTGGGGTAGTCATTTCCCACCTGTAAAACCTTCATGTTTATGGAATGTGATGGCAATTAGAGGGTTTAAAGTCTGTCCCAGTTTTATATAGGTATGGAAAGAATCTCTAGTTAAAAGTAAGTATAACAGGACTATTTGCAGAAAAACTGTTAACAAAATGATGAGGTCCTGTCACTAAGCACTGAATTACAACCCTGAATGTTGTAAAACTGAATGGGGAGCTTAATTCTGCTCCCATGTCTGTGCTCAATGCAGTGTTGACTTGATCACAGATTTCTCAACTACTGTATGCACAGACACTTAGAAAAGCTGGCTCAGGAAGTTGCAGATCCCCTTAGACAACTGAAAAGCTGTCTGGGTAGGAGCAATTTAGAATTCTCAGTATATATGTGTGGCTAAACATGGTCAAAAGTAAAATTCAGTTCTGTTTTTGTCTCCACCTGGACATATTATGACCATAATTCTACCATGTTTCATTTAAAAAACCCCAAGCCAACCACACTAAAAACTTAAAAAACTTGCTTGCTTATTTTGTAATATGTATCATGTATCATTTCCTATTACAGTTTGGGACCCAGGCATGTTAATAATACAATAAGTGAAGAAAACTGAGTGTTATCAATATTTTTAGAAGTAATAAAAATCATATGGACTTTCATAGAAAATGTTAATAGTATTTGTTTCTGTTTGACTATAATATATGTGGTTGCTTCTGCTCAACCTCAGTCTCTTCTCACAGGGTGGACAATCTCCTTGAGTCACTTCTGCTTGTTCAGGGACTCACAACACACACCCCCAACCCACATCCCCCTACACCCTCCTTCATGGAACTTTTCCCACAACAAAAAGAGTGCAAACAAAAGATGGCAACAAAAAATTGATTAAATATCTAGGAAGCTTTGAGAGTGAGGTGCATTTTACAGCAAAATTTCAAGTATTTGTCATTTTAGTTACGTAGTTACTGTGCACTCTCCAAGAAAAGAGTTCAAACTCTTCAAAGAGTTTGGCTTAGAAAAAGTTGGAAAACAGTCTTGGTTTTGTTTGGTATTATTTATTTAATTTTCCCTTTTCCTATGTTATTATTTGCACTTCAAATATATTAGCAACAGGTAAAATAGAAACAATTTGTAAATTTTTTTTGCTTTTGTGGTTTAAGAACTGCTGCAAAATTACTAAGAGTTTATTTTGAGGTTGAATAGAGATAGTGCTTTCCAAATGAAATTTGAATTGGGTTTCATTTATTGGTATTAGTTTAGCCTCTTAATGTCCATCTGGGCATAGTTGCCTTTGATCAGTAATTCTGCAGGAGCAGTCACAGAGGGTGTTTAGTCATTTTTTCTAATGTATCAAGGAATAGCAGACAGCACAACACTAAAGGTAATGTAGAACCAAGTTCTTTGTTCAGTTGTAATAAGCTTTGACTTCTCAAAGTGGAGAATGTGTTTTTTTTATGCTTTCTTTAAAACATAAACCATAATTGTGTTCTTAGAAAAAATAAGCCTGTCCCTTGTGTGGTATTAGAACTATGAGTAATTTCTCATTCCATTCATGTTTGACTCATGATTAATTGCCTAATTATTATAGTAATTCTGCAGTTTATGGTATTTAACAATGTAGAAGTCTTTCTGGAAAATTACTTTTTTATCTAGCTGTTTGTTTGCATGTGTTCTTAAAATGTTTCTTTTATTTTTCTTCTGGTCTTTTGCAGATGGAGACCAAAACAGTCTTTAAAACCAGACTTTATGAGGCTGCTACGGAGTTCAGTAGAGGATGCATACAAACGCCTGATATATCCTCTTCTCTGCAGGGAATTCAGGTAAGCCCAGAATCCATCTTTATTTTCATCTCACTGAGTTTTTAAGCAATTCCCTCCCCCAGGTTTTGTTAGACTACCATTTATTTGAAAATATCAGTAGGTTCCTAATCCTTATGCTTACAGAAGAAATGAACTATGTAGTCTTGGTTTTCTAGATTTAATTTCTGACCCTATCCAGTATAGGCTACAGTAGAGAAATGATCTTTCTGTGAAGATATTTTACATGTTTACATGCTAGATAGTTATACATTTATCTAAGAAGGTACAATTTAGAGCTTTATTATCATGGTTATATCTTTATTCTTGAAATAGCATAAACCATGATGTCACTGAATTTTCCCAGCATCTCTTCATGTCACAGCAGTAGTACTGTCAGTGACACTGTTCTGACTCTCTCTTTTACCTGTCTAATAGAAATCAGCAAAGTATTGGTAGGTTTGGAAGCACCTCTTGTGTTTGCCAGCTGCAGTTTATGGCAAATTCATTAGTCATAGTGTTAGTCTGGTACTATTTTGTGAGTATTGTGATGTCTCTAGAGAAGTCAGTAAACTTATTACTGGTGATACTGTAGTAATGATGTCATTGGATATCATGTCATGTGTTAAGATCTGTAATATTGTTCTAAATTTAAAGGAAATTTAAAACTTAGTATCAAATAAACATGAATTAAATATGGTATATCATGGTGTAGTATGAGTTTACCATATCATGGAAATTATTGAATATGTCAGTTGAAAGCATTGTCTTCTTATGGCTGACAGTACTTATGGTGTGATTCTTCAATACCAGAGAAGCTCATCCAAAAGTAACATGTTTCATTCTGGCAAGGCTAGCTGATATGTAATTAAATGTTAATGCTTTTTTGATGTAGTTAGAAATGAAATTTGTCAGATACTCTCTTTGTTGGATCAGAAATGTTGAAATTACTTCTATCAAAATGACATGCTATCTAGTACCTAAAATCAGCAACCACACAGTGAAATGTTTCTTCTGTGCTTTCCTGGGTGTGCTTTTGTGTTTGAATTGGAGTTGTTTTCCTGACACCTTTTCATGAACATCATCTCAAGAATGATCTGTGTTCTACCTCTCTGAAAAGAACCATCAGCTCAAGATTTGAACAGCATGTATTTCCAGTGGCTTTTGGGCTTCTTAACTACAGTATGTTGTGTTTCCTTATTGCTTTGCAAACAAGATTGCTTCACCTCTTTTGATTAGTGAGCCTGGTTTTTTGTTATTTAGAATCTCTCAGATTTCTAAAAATGTTGAATTCACTTATTATATTGTGACCACAGCACAAGTAGCTATTGTAGGGAAGGCACTGTGTCTGTGGTGGGCAAAATGGTGAACATCTCATGGTGGAGAGTTCAATTGTTGGCTTCTGTCACATGGAGTGAAAATAGTTGACATTCCTAGCCATCTCTACAATCCAACTCTTAAAATAAAGAAAAAAGGCCTCCCTTTTAGTGGGGTTTGGTTTTAAGAGAACTAAGCAACCTGAGGGGTTCTTCAAGGCTCTCTTATTGTGTTTTTGTTCAGTGGTTTGTACCACAGGACTGTTGTAGCCTGTGTTGGGTGTAACACTTTGAGGACTGCTGGAGCAGTAGGTTGCTGAAGGTTTTCTGTTCTATTAATCAAAAGGGGAAAAAAAAGCTTCCTTCCCTCCTTATTAGATGTAGCTCACAAGTAATCAATGAGAAGAATATGAAGCTTGCTGCCAGTTCCTGAGGGGATATCTGCTTAGGTTTTACTCTTGGTGATGATGCTGCATGATTGGTGGAGTTTCAATAGGAAAATCTGAAACCTCTCCTCTGGAGAGGAACTCAAGCACCTGACAGTGTTCTGGTCACTGACCACTTAACCCTTCTCCTCCTCCTCTTTTCTTTCTGGACACACCAGGAGCTGCTTTTTCCAACTCTTGCAAAGGGCTGCTAAAGCATTCAATATCTCCTTTTAGCATTAATATTTCCAGCCCACCTCCTGCTGTTCTTTTTTTCTTTTTATTATCATTAAATGTTGGAACAGAAAGTTTCCAAGAATGTATTGAAATTGCTGGTGCTTCTAGTGATCAGAAGGAGAATGAAACTTGCCAGCAAGATGATTACCTTATTTATTGTTTAATTTCCTTTCTTCCATTCTGTCAGGTATCATTTCTTGTATCTGGTATAATAATGTCCAGTGTTGCTTTTGGCTCTTTGAAATACATTTTATCTTGTTGTAGTACTGCATGGAATGATTCTGTCAGGGTTTCTTGCAAGTGATGTGGCATGGGTGTATTTTTAATGGATAATCCTTTCATAATTTTCCATGCTTTCTTGCAGAGAGTGCTTTCTCTCCTCTGTCTTCAGGGACACAAACATTTCTCTGTATATCTTGTTTCACACCTGAAGCTAGTTTGCAGATATTTTTCCACAGAAATTTTTACATCTCAGACTGTCCATGGAAGTGGGAAATTTAAAATCTCAGTTTAAAAACTGAATCCTATAACTTCGACTACAGAAACTAGTAGGTCATGATTAGGTTATTTGCTTTTATTACAATACACCTGTTAGTGATATAGTCTGAGTGCTTTGTAGGCTTCAAGGGAGGGGTTTGGAGTCCTGACTTGATTGATATTTTTTCATAAAGTAGGAATTGAAGAGTTTGGAAATTTATTTGTTTGGGTTTTTTTTTTCAAAATAGCCATTTTTCTTTTGTTTAGAGGGGACTACACTCTGCCATATTAATGTGAACTGTTGTCCAGCTTCATGCTTTTCCAATTTACATCTTGCATTTGGATGATGCCAGTAACACACTGAAGAAGAGAAAAATGGTAGATTGTTTTGGGTAGCTTGATTTTTCATTTTTTTTCTTTTAGTTTTTTTCCCAAAGGATCAAATGATTATACCAAGCTTGAAATTAAGGGCCACTGCTTTGGACAGTAGATCATGTAATTGATACAAGTGTTCAGTAAGAGACAGAGAGAAAAGAGATGTCTATATTTGAAATTTAAAAATACAGGATATTACATAATAGAAAGGACATTCCCTGTACACACCTGGCAATTTCAGTCACATTTCCTGTTACTGTAAAAGTTGCTATATATCCGTGCCAATTTTGGACATGATTTCCATAAGCCTGACATAACTAACAGCATGTGTTTAGGGGCAGTTTTAGTTCCTGTGCTGGTCTCCATTCTTAGATGGACTGACAGGAATTTGCAGTGTGGGAGGACTTGCCCTTGTGGGCAGCTGGGACCCTGAGTCTTTGGGATAGATGGGCAGATGGAACTTGGCCTGGCTTTGTACAGAGCCTCTGGTCCCAGGGCATTCCCCCCCTTGTCCACAGCCACTCTTAACCTTCATTTGCATGCAGGAGTTGCTGGTTGATTCTCTGTTATGTGTTGACAGAAGATCCATACTTCTGGAAGGCTGAGGTATTTGTTTTTGTTTTCTCTGGTCTCATGAGTGGCATCTAATTGTTCTTTCTCTGGACTCTCCCTAGAAGAAGCTTATTCTGTGGTTGAGATTATTTTTTTTCTTTTTTTTTTTAATTGGAGAAGGGAAAATGGGAGAAGGATGTTGCAAGACTTGAATGATGGAGAAATGGAATGGCAACTGAAATGCAGTAGAATGAGTGAAAAAATTATACTTCTAAGGGGAAATAGTTATCTTTTTCTAAGTAAAGCTATTAGCTCTTAGCTGTCCTGCCACAGGAGAGGTGCTTTGGCACCATGGAAGGTAACTCCACATGAGTGTTAAGTGATCAGAAGATAAGATTATTTAGTTAAGAAATAAAGATAAAAAAATCATTGATTTATTTGGCCTGTATTTGGAATATTGTTGTCCATTTTGGTCCACTCACATGGGGAGGGGGTTAAGAAATAGGAAAGCTATTCACTGGAACTGGAAAAGGCACAGTGAAGGGGAATGAGGATTAATTTCTCTGGAAAGAAAAAAAAAATGGCTACACTATGACTTCAGCTTGGAAAAGGGAGGACTTAGAGATAAATGATGTATGAAGAGCGGAACAAAGTTTCTAGGGATATGTTTTTAACCCCTCCAGTAAAAGGCTTAGGGGAGCATAATAAAAAGAATCAGTTTCCAGCCAAAAGGTGGCAGCCATTTACAGAGTTTGTGATGGACCTGCAAAACTCACTGCCAACAGACTCGTGGATGAAAGATATACCTGACCTCAGGAGGAGATTGGCTAGTTGAGCAAGAGCTGGTAAAGAGACAAGTCATGCCAAGCCCAGGAAATACTCAGGAAGCAGTTGGAGGCCAGGGCAAGTTTATGGGACAGATTGTGAGTGTGAGCAGCTGCCACTTCAGGACTGGGCTGGTCGAGAGTGACATGGCAATATAATAAAAACATGGGTCAGTTGGGTTGCCCAAAACTAAAGGAACTTTAAAGAACAAAACAACAAAAGGAGAAGGTCTATAGGGTATGGGGTCAGCTCCAAAGGACCCAGGGCCAGGGTGAAACAGTAATTTCTATAGGTTAAGTTAAGGGCAGAGTCTGAGGGAAGGGTTCCAATGGGATGTGAGATTTAGGAATACATAGAACATCGCAGGGGTAACACAACCAATGGGAGTAACCAGAAGTGTGAACTTTCTAGAAACATTAACATATTTTCTCCCAGTGGGTGGTGGGAGTGAGCTTTTGCTCACCATAACCAGGATGATTGTTCATCACAGCTGGGTACTTGTTTCCAAGCTGCAAGCACAAGCCCTTGGCTTGCTCGACCCCAACAACAGATGCTAATGCTGCTCTATCAGCTGCTTGGGCAGCTGTTTGGAGACAGACTTGGAGATAGAATGCTGGGAGAGAGGGACAGTTTCAGTCCTTCAGTGACAATGTACAGTGTCTGCTCTTTGCTGAGGGCACGTTTGAACTGCTAAGGAGCCAGGTAATGCATGTATGCCCTTCACCATCTCACTTTAATTGTGTCTGAGATAAACTCATCCACCTGATACAGAAACAAAGAGCACATGGATAAAAGGGAGCCTTTTGCTGTTGCACACTTCCTTAGGAAGTGCTCAATCAGTAATGTGAGAAAGAGGATCTAGTCTCCTCTCTGGACTGCTTACAAATGAGACATGATGAGGACTTATTAGTTATTTCTGTGCCACTGTGGGCTGAGCTGGTTGTTTGGTTGGATCCTGGGCAAATTCAAGTCAGGCTTTTGAGTTCTTCATAGCCAAAAACTGCTCAGAACAGCTTCATATTCCATCAAGTCAAATAGCCCTTGTGAGGATTGTCTTTGAACTATTTGTGTGCTACTTGTGCCATGCACTGATGGATCTAAACAACTTGAGTAATTTTCCCTGGCCCATTCTGATAGGGTTAGTTAACTGTAATACAGGTTTTTTCCATTTTGTAGAAATTAACCCAGATAGTAGGATTTTTTCAGTGATAGGTAAACAGAAAAGGAGAATAAGAGCACTGCTTCCTTAAAATAAAGGTTTTACTGGATTGCTTTTGACTCCCCAGTTCTTTGAGTTACTGACAATGTAGCTCACATGCAAGTGGTAGTGAGTACCTGCAAAAGAAAAAGAAATCTGTGACGTGATGAATATTTTTGCACCCATTACTCTTTCAGTTTTGCTTTATTCATTTTAAAAGTGCCATACCATAATGAAAATACCTGTCCTTGTCAGTCACTGTTGCTGGCCACATCTGACAAGTAAGACATTGTGCATCTTTTATATCTTCAGACAACAAGACTGATCTGTTTCTTGTCACACTCTGCAGTAAGTGTTTGTGCTTCAAGTCATCTGAGTCAGTCCTTGCTGCACTACCTTACTTGTTTCTGTTGAAGATCATAACTTGGAAAAGAAGGAGAACACTGTGGCCTCAGCAGCTTTACAGTTCTGAGGAATCAGAATACCCTCCTAGAAAAAGCTCTGGTCTTTGTGCTTCTGTGATGTCTGTTAAATGAAGTAATCCAAAGACAACATTAAATGCCTCAGGAGTCATGGTGTGTCAGCAATTAGTTGGAGGGACCCTTCCAGTTTCTCTTTGGTACCTCTCAGTGTAAACCATTATCTTTTTTTTCCTGGGTTGTGATATTTCTCTAGAACTGTGAAATTATGATGAATTACATCCAGGCCTCCTTCAAATCCACTTTTCTTCAGAATTAGTATCAACTTTGAAAGGAAGCTGTTTTCTGTTCAAAATTAAGAGTTGATGTTTGAATAGTAGTTGGTGGGTGTACATTCTCACAAGTGTTTGTCTTGTACTTTTTATATTGACTGACTTTCTTAGAATGAGATATGTAGCTGATCCTTTTGAAAAAGGTGTCAACAACTTGATTTGAATTGTAACATTTAATTTAAGTTATGGAAACATGATTGGACAGAGCCTTACAACTTTGGAATAATTAATAAGTGTATTTGAAAGCTAATTGAAAGAAAAATGTTTTGGCTTATTTTTTCCTTTATTTTTTTCCATCCTTATAAGATCCAAGTTGACATCTGATGCAGAGAAAGAGTCTGTGATGATGTTTGGGAGGAATCTCCGTCAGCTGCTTCTGACCAGCCCTGTGAGGGGCCGTGCTTTGATGGGAGTGGATCCTGGCTACAGGCATGGCTGCAAGTTAGCAATCATCTCACCAACCAGTAAGCTTTAATTCCAAGTATTTTAGGAAGGATTGATAAAAATATGTTAATTTAGAGTAAAAATACTTTCAAAATGTACTTTTTGATCAAATTCGTTTTGTTTTTTTTTAAAGCTTTTAGTGTTTTTCACACATCCTCTCATATAAATTCCTTTCTTCAGCTAGCTTAAGGTTAAGTTTCTGGCACCTGCATTCCTGTGACTTCTTTGGTGTTATTACTGCTCTCTTAAACAGCATTTAAAATGCCTTCTGCCTTCCTGAATACAGGTTCAAATGATTGTGCCCCTCAGTAGTCAGCAAAGAGAACACCTGGCATTTTTATTGTTTAACAAAGAATTTAAATTTAAATACTTTCTATAATATGGGTTTTTTCATGGTTAGTATCTTGGACATCTGGACACTTTTTCAGCCCTTTTTTGTTTAGTAGTATGTGTGTTAATGAAGAAGTAGGAAACATTGTTTTTGCAAAACTTCTTGGTTCACATATAGAAGAGAGCCTTTCCACTTCATCCTAGTCTATTCAGGGGATACACACCTCTTTAGACCTATGCAAAAACTATTTAGTTTCCTTTTATTTAGTTGTTGCTTTTTACCTGAGAATATATCCACCCAGGAGAGTGTAAAGAGGGTGTGTTCTTTAGAAGGCAATAAAGGGGAGGCAAATGATTATGAGCTTTCATTGCATCATTAGCTATCAGTACTAGTTAATAGAGTTCTTTCCAGATGTGATAGATGGGATGATGACAAGAGCTAGCTTTGGAATTCTACAACTCCTGTACTGCAAGTCCTTAGACTTTCTAGTTTTCATCACTCTTTACTGGATTTGTAAATTGTACTACACTAGAACAATGAATCTTTTATAGTAAATTGCTCTTTTTCCTCTGTGACGTAATACATTATATTTGCTAATAGGTTTACATGCTCATTACAGGTTATGTGAATATGTCTGCAGGGAACTACAAAATGTAGTAACTTGTTTTTCTCTGCCAGTTAAAGCATTCTTGTCCTATGCCCACCATACATTTCTTCTAAATGTATATAATGATCAAAGGCTTATTAAGAAGCTTTCTTTGTGGATCATCAAATGAACTTCAGTAGTTCTGCAGATACAGCCTTTGGACCTTTGTGGGTTTAATCAAATGGCTCTGCCTTTCCTTCTAGGTCAGATACTCCATACTGATGTAGTTTATTTGCATTCTGGTCAAGGGATTCGTGAGGCTGAGAAGATCAAGAGGCTTCTGCTACAGTACAAGTATGCTAAAGAAATTCCATTTGTTGCTCTTTCTTACAAACAAAATGAAAATCTTCACTATAGAAATACTTGATTTTGAGTGCAATAAGAATTCTACTGATTTAACTGAAGGTTTATTTTCTTTATTTTAGTTCAGAGCTTGCTTTTTTTTGTGTTCATGCTTTTGCAGTACATCTATGTTAGAAGCACATGAAACCAAGCCATGGCTATGAGTAAGGCTGCATGCTATGAATGTATCCCCATAAAATTCTGTTAATCCTTTTATTTTTGGGAATAGAAATTAGCATTCAGCCAAGAAATAAGTTTAGCCTTCCTCTCCCTACCCCTCTCAACCCCCAAATCAATTGTCAGTCCTTCCCTGTTCCAAAACCACATTAGGTGTTGGTAGAGTTTTGTCAAGCACAGGAAATCCTGCAAAGGTAGGTCTCCAGATGGAATTACAGACAGGGCATCATGATTACATTTTGTGTCCAGCTATGGCTGTGGACAGACATTGGTCTACTGAGTCAGCAGCTGAACTGCCCCAGCATCCAGTCCAGGCTGTCTGTAAGCTTTAGGCTGGCTTTAAACAAGGTGGTTTGGTGAGTGACTGGCTGTGTTGTGGGCAGTCAGAGGGAATGACCTCACAAGCTGTTGGAAACTATGATATTCCCATTAAGGGATTAAGATGCTGATTGCTTTGGCTTCTGCTCTTTTTCATGACTCATACCAGATGAGGGAAATACAAGGTGAAAGTGTTTGAGGACTATAAATAACATTCCATTTATTAATATGAAGTATAATTTTTGGATTTTCTGTTTATATTACCACCATATAATCCTATTACAAATAAGTGAAAGTTTTTGACTCATCTCATGAACTGTCACATTGAAAACCTGTTGAAACACAATGTAGTGCCTCAAAGAATATTTTATCATTACTTTGGGGCCTTGTGTTATCTAAAATCAGATGTATTGGTCACTGTGGTGGATCAAATATGATGCATGAAAAGGTGTAAAAGAATATTTCAGAATAATCATTTGGTTTTTTTACCCACACAAAGCTGCAGCACTGTTGTGATTGGCAATGGCACGGCCTGCAGAGAAACAGAAGCTTACTTTGCTGACTTAATTATGAAGAAATATTTTGCACCCCTGGATGTTGTTTACTGGTAAGATCCCTTTGCTGGGCTATTATTAATTTGCTTGTCATATTTTAACTTAACAGGTAGTTTAAGATGTAATTTTTGAATTTTTTCTTTTTGCTGCCTTGTCTATATTTGAGTCAAGTTTGACCCAACATTCTAGCCAAAGAAAACTCTCTGTAGCTCTTTGAGGCATGACAGTAGTTACCCTGAGTCAGTAAGAGAGATTCACTGGAGCATTTTATTTTTTCTTCCTGAGGTTCACTCTGTTGCTATTATCATTGTAACAAAGTATGTGAGAATAGCAACACTAACAGCTAAGGACCAGTTTGGCCTTGTGTATTTATTTCTTGATAAATGAGGTTTAACTGCACCTGATAAAGCTTCTGTTGTCTATTTGCAGTATGGAATGCTTGCTAATCCTATGGGAATTAAATGATCTGGAAATAAATACTGTGTTCCTACCAAGTGGAGAGTAGTGAAGATATTTATCCTTTTCAGACTTAAAATTTTATCCATTAGTTTGTTGAATTTGAACCAAAGGCTTCTTCTGTTGGTTTGGATGGAAACTGTATCATATCACTTTTTCTACCCTACAGAACTCCTCTCTTTTTTTTCAATTTCCACCTTTATTTTTTTCTAAAGCATTTTTTGAGATTTACCTTGGGTTGTCTTTTGTGCTGACATTATACAGCAGTATTTAGTTTTCACTCTCTTAGTATGCTAAAATAAGTTTTCTGTATTTTTAAGGCGGCTATGGCCTTTTGCTGTTCAAACTGTTATATACATTTAAAGGTGCCTTTTTTCCTGAATTAGGAAGTGGTCTTATACAAATGTTTAAGAAATGTGTTATATCTATTAACTTATGTGATTGCACTTGTTCTTTGTTTCTAAGATTCCCAAGTAAATTTGCCCAAGATTCCATTCTTAAATCACTTTTCTTCCAGGAGATGTAGTAAGGGTTTTCTAATTGTAGTTGTTTGCATAGGGAAGAGGCCACTGAAGCTTCTGAAAAATTAGGCATCCTCTTTACTGAACCCAGTGCAAAAACAGTGAATGTTTTGCAACTGTAGACAGTGCAAAACACTTCATACTGTGTGGGTTTTGGCAAATGCTTAACTTCACTATTGTTCATTTAATACAGCTTAAAAATCCATTATGTTGCTATAAGCACTTAGTTTGAAATAGTGGTTTTCTTTATTGATCATATACATGTAGTTTACACAGAAAAATATATAATACTGTGATTGTGTGATTTTCTCACTGTTTTCCTCTTCTGATTTACTATTTTCTCCCTGTTTATAGTTCAAGATGACAAAATTTTCAAAGTAGTACTTAAGTTACTAAGTTTTTGGAACTGTGTAATAGGAATTAGTGTAAATGCTGTAAGGCAGAAATCAGATTAACAAGTTTGTTGCTTTCTCTAGTAGTGACTGACCATTTTTTAACCTTTCACTTTCTCAAAAACTTCTAGCAAAAATCTAAAACTGCAGTTGTTTAACTTGACATGTTATATCCTGAAAATTAACATAATCAAAAATATTTTTCTTTATTTATATATGTATGTTGTTAATGGTTTTCTTATGTTGTGCTCATCCTGCAAAGAGCTAGTCCATACTTCAGAATTTGTGTGCAGAGCCATGAGGAACTGCACATTAAAGCAAAGTGATTGTTTTTTTTGGCCTCATGCTGTAGGTGACATCTGGGGCTCTTGCACTTTGTATACTGCTGTCTGTGTGAATTTACTCACAAATGTATGTGAGTTTTCAGACAGGCTGCATTTGCAGTGCTTGTCTCTCTTCACATTTTGTCAGTCTATACTGAGTTTTTTTGTGAGGATCATGGTCCCATATATCCCTTTCTGATAAACTAGTTTCATGTACACCTTATTGCTTTATCCAGTGTTGGGGTTTCCAAGCCATGCTGGTGAATCTTGCAAGGTTCTACTTTATCCCTTCTAGCTCCAGGAAGCATTCATCTCCTTGGTATTCCTTAGGAGCAGCAAGGAATGATGAGTCTAGCCATCCACCCCCACTTCTGATAATCCAGTGAAATGCCTGGAGTTTGTCAGTCTCAGTTCAAAAATGTGATGCTTGCTGAAAGAGGAGCAATTAGTCCAGAGTTACTGTTTGAGCAATAGGTGCATGGGGAAACTGCTGTACCTTTTGAGGGGAACTGTGAAAGGTGACTTGGAAGAGTGCTCTGCTGATCCTCTCTTTAAAGAGTGAAGTCCTCCATGGTGTGTGCTTTCAGATCACAAACAGCTTTTCTGCTTCTGTGTTCAAAATCTTCCCTAGATTCGATTGTTTTCTCATGACAGGCCTTTGTTAAAAGTATGAGGACTTTATGCATAGGCTGAATACAGATCTCACACCAGTTCTGTGGAAACCTGTGTGTGTTTTTGGATGAAGTCATCTTTATGAATTGTTTTTCAGTTAAAATCTCCAAGAAATCATTTCAGCCATCGTTGGAACAGTTAATTCTTAAAGAAGGCCTGCTTCAGCAGGTTGCAGTTGTAAATAAAGAATAGATTTGTTAATCAATATAGCATTTGAACTGTGGGGAAAACAAAGTAACAAAGAACCCCAAACAAAACAAACCAACCTGAACTCCCTAGAACAAAAACCCTGTCCAGTACCTGAACTGTAACTGAATGAGTTTGTTGCATCTAACATGGGACCATTTCCCAAGCCTTCAGCTTCTCACAGGGATTCTCTGAGCTGCATCAGGGTGGAAGTCCTTGCCTAGAGAAAGCTCAGCCCATTGCTGTGTGCAAGTTTTAGAGAACTACTAATTGTATCTGCAGTGAGTTTTTGTTCCTTACAGGAGTCCAAATGTAAAGGGGCTTGGCAGATGAGGTTGGATTGTTTTATAGTGCTTTAAAAGCAAAACACTCAACATAAGCTGTTATTTAGAAAGGTGGCTGATGGGGAGATACTACAGACTTCAGCTTCCTTGGGAAATATTATCAGTGAAGGATAGGATCAGGAATGATTACAAAAAAGTACAAGTCTGTTCATACTTTTCTGTCTAGTTCATCATATAGAGCTTGGAATAATCATGCATTTCCAGGGAGATGAGACAGAAGTAGAAAGTGTAATTTCAGAAAGGTATGTGCAGTTGGTGCATGCACAAATAATGAAGGCTAAGGATAATATATGGAAAGCAAGTGATTAAAATAAAAAATACCTAACAATGCAAATATACACTGTGTAGAGTTTTACTGAAGTTTCCCAAAGAGAAGAGAAATCAGTGAAGACAGTAGTAGGAAATGAGGCATGTGGCATGATTTTTCATGTGGCATGATTTTTCATGCGGCTTTAAAATTTTTTTTAATGTAGCTTGACAGTTTTTGATTTAAAGGAAATATTTTTCACTATTTTTGTAACTAAAGTGCTTTCAGATAGCTACATCCAACCTAAATAACTACAGGACTTTCTTTGCTGCTTTTTTTTTTTTTTTTTTTAATGTAGTTTCCCTTTTAGAGCTGTATTTATTGACTTAGATTAGGATTGGACTAGAGCCAGGGACAGTCATATCTAGTCTTTGGGTTTTTTGTTACAAATCAGTTTTTGTTACAAGGTTCAATAAATATTCTTGATTATTTATGTTAGTTCTATTGTGAGTTCTTGCCAAAGGATACATTGTATTATAACCAAAACAGATGTTCTAGTTTAGACAAGTGTATTTGTTTTAACAAGACCAGAAATGTAAATGAAACAACATTGTGTTCAGCATTAACATGGCAGATGATGAACTTTTAGGATTTCATTGGCCTTTTTGGATTAAATGAAAATCTTGAAAAAATATTTCAGGAATCTGTTTTTCTTTGATTGCTGTCAGTTTGAGGCATCTTGGAAATGAAAGCTGTCTGAATGACAGGTGAACTGTGCTAAAGGAGGACAAAACAAACAGCTCAATCTTTGTATTTGGCAAAATCAAATGACAATTTCTCTTTCAGCCTCAATGGTTTTATTGTCACAATACAAGCATTCTTACTGGTCTGACTCTTCTTATGTGCTTGCTGCATTAATGCACACTCAGAATAAAGTATTTCAGCTTGTATTTAAAAGAAAGTTTGATAAGTGTCATAAATTGTTAAATGTTTTCAACATGCAGCATAGAATGCAGCCAGGCAAGTGTATTTTTTGTTGTTGTTTAGCTAGGTTGGTGTTTAATTTCTGCTTGGTTTTAAACTGGATGCAAAATCCTTTTCTGCCACTTAGAGCAAAATCTTTTCTTACTCTCAAGACTTTTTAAGCAATGTAATTAATAATTTACTGCTGTTTAAGTTCACTTCTGTATTGTGACAAGTAGGGGAAAGTCTGTAATGTCTTGTAAAGTTCTCGTTGGTTTTCTTTAATGTTTAAATTGTCTGCTTTAGAATACTTAGAAATGTTCTGCTAAGGTAGAATAGGACTGTAATACCTTTTGAAGTCAGACCTTGGTGGCAAGAAATTGATTTAGCAATGTTTGTTCTACGGGATTTTAGGTCCGCTTGTATTTTATAGGTGTCTGCACATGTTTAAATATCCTTTTCAATTTAAATGTGCGTTTTATGTTGTTGAATATCTACATTATGCTCTCTCAGCTTTAACAAATGCCACTTTCAAGTTCCATGCCTCTACATTTCTAATGTTACACTAGCTTAATTCCCATTACTTTTCTGCTTCATAGCACTGGCAGTTTGAAAGGGACCCAACATTCGGGTTCACATTATGATAATTAGGTTTCAAAGCAGTGTGGGGGGATTAAGATGTCTGAAGTCTAGTTGCCGAATAAAGTTCAGAACTACTTGTAAAACTTGTTTGAGTGGTTAACAGAAGTGGTTTTATTTATTCAGAGCTCATGCAGCATTAATCCGTATTTCATCAGGTACCCACAGTGCTGTAACTCTAGATATGACCTTGGGACTTAATTTACCCCATCTCAGTTTTCCTTATTAATGTGCCATGAAAGAGGTACATGAAAGATAGCCAACTTCAAAGCACCTTTTCAAATAAAGTGGTTGATATGAATCCTCTGGTATTTAACACTGTCTGTCAAATGTTTCAGCTGGTTTGCATCCTTTTACAAGCTATTGCTTGCTGCATTAATGCAGTTGTTTCAAGTCTGTTGAGAGTATGAAGGGGGGTAGGGATATGGGAAACTTTATTCCTATTTCTTTTTGATTGTGTTTCCTTTAAGCTGTTATTTTTGTCTGTTAAGCTATATAACTCTCTTGATGACACATTTATGTACGCACACCTACACACCTTAGGTCATTAGTTGTCTGATCCAGAAGGTGGAAAGTAGTTTGGAAAGTTTTGGCTAAAGGAATACATATTCAGTGGAAACAATGCACACATCTGAAATGTGCACTGAAGAACCTTTGTTCTGCTTTTTTCTCTTTCAAGCTCTAGTGGAGTTATGAGAAGTCCTAAACCACGAAGAACTACTTTGAGGAACAAACAGGTTTAAAATGTGTGTGAAGAAGACATAGTCAATGAAAACATTTTAAATTATGTAGTGATTTCTAGCCAAGTCTTTCATCCCTTACTTTAAAGCTATGTTCTGTTGTGATTATTTACCACAGCTGAATGATCATGTGTACTTCAAATGAAAACTCATTTTGCATGTACTTATATTTAGAGGAGCCAGTCCTGTAGGTTGGAACCTCACTCTGCATAGAGATGACTTCCTCCTACTGCTCTTAGTTGTTTGTGACTTGGGTAGTAATTCATCTATTGTTTGGTACAACATGGACTGAATGAGTGTGTGCATTTAAAATAGGATCCTGTGCTTGTTCCTGGTGTGTCCATAGGCTGGTATTTATGTTGAGTTGGACCCATACTATATTCAAAATGGGAAATTCAGAGGTCACCTTTGCCTTTGAAGCAAGGACTCATCTCTGCCCCAGCTGTAGCCACCCACACCATCTCTAGCTGTGTTTTCTGAGGGGAGGGAAGGAAATGGGGCAGGTGAAATAGGAGATGGTAACTTCTGGCTTGCATAGCATGCATTTGAAACTTTTTGAAGTAAACTGTATAAATGGTATGCTTGACAATTATGGATCTGTCTTTGATATTTCAGAGAAATAATTTGGAGTTTTCAGGATGCAACAAGGACTAATTGGAAGTATTTCAATGTATTTAAGTAGATTATAAATTCCTTTAAGTTCAGAAAAAGAGTAAGTTGCATATGGAGTCTAGATTTCAGCAATGTGAAGGCAGGGGGTCAGGAAGCAAATGTTACTAGTGAAAGAAATCTAAATCT
This sequence comes from Sitta europaea, assembly GCA_013400255.1. Taxonomy (NCBI): domain Eukaryota; kingdom Metazoa; phylum Chordata; class Aves; order Passeriformes; family Sittidae; genus Sitta; species Sitta europaea. The sequence continues at coordinate 1,773,069 of VXBS01007995.1, forward strand.
TAGAGAAAAAGTCCATTTTTCCAGAACACTGGGACATGTCATTTGACTCGTGTCCAAGGGAATCTGTGGTAAAACAGTCTGAGGGGAGAGAGGAAAGTTTTGTGCAACTTCCCTTCTGTGTTTTCTCTTTCTGTGTGTTAGAAGTAAAAGGTTATGCATTCTCAATATGTAAATCTCTTCAGGCCTTTATGGGATGCTAAACAAGTGGAAGAAAGGGAAAATTTTAGGATGAGAAGCCATTAAATATGTGGCACTGTGTCTAAGGGTAGTAATGCATCCTCTTCAGTTAGAAATGTAATGATCTCAAATATACTTTAACAAATCAGATAATTACAGTTAGAAATCCAACACAATAAATTCTTTCCTTTCTTTGTCGTCTCATGGAGGAGCCATTTATATTTAGGATTGCAAAATGAATTCTCTATTTTCAATTTTATGTGCCCCACTGAGCAGTAATTTGAACAGAGGCTGTTTTCTTCTCAATCTTTGTTACTTTCAGATTACTGGAACATCTTTTTTTTTGAGATAATTGGCTAGAATTCATCTAGTATTGCAGTACAGCAGGAGTCAGGTGAAAAGGGAAAATCCTCCCAAGGTATTTGCAAACACAAACCAAGAAGTTGTTGGAAAGGTGAAAGGTTATTGAGAAACACCAGAGAAAGAAGATGCCGTGAGCAAGAGCTGCCAATTCTGCCCAGAGTGTGCCCATCAGGTCCCCTGGGGACAGTTTTGGCTTGTGTCTCTTGCATGCAGTATATTTGTAGAGCAAGACTAGGAGTTTTCCTAAAACTCAAGACAAAATCAGATTTAGTCTCAATTTCAATGTACAGCACAGGAGTAGTAAAGTGATACTGTGAGTAGGGGATTTTATCTTTTGGGTGTGTTTGGCTTTATTAGTAGAAGTCTTTGAAACTGTTACCACTTCACATTGTGGGCTGGTCAGTGTTTATCATGCAATCTCCTTTCTTAAGGGCTTTCTGTGATAACAAATTCCTCTGGCCTAAAGTCTCTTGTTCAAGGTGGTGTTCAAAGCCCAGAAATAAAAAACGTTTTAATAAATTTAAGGAAGATGACAACATCTGAAATTGCTTAGATTGCTCCAATCAAACAAAAGAGAGCAGCAAAGATGGTGAAAGGCCCTGAAGGGAAGCCATGAGGAGCTGAGGTCACTTGGTGTGTTCAGCCTGGAGGAGGCTGAGGGCAGACCTCCCTGCAGTTACAGCTTCCTGGTGAGGGCAGGAGGAGGGGCAGGCACTGGTCTCTTCATTCTCATGACCAGTGACAGGACCTGAGGGAATGGCCTGGAGCTGAGCTGGGAGGTTTAGGTTGGATATTAAGAAAGGTTCTTTACCTAGAGGGTGTTTGAGCACTGGAACTGGCTCCCCAGGGAATGGTCACAGCACCAAGCCTGACAGAGTTTCAGGATGTGTTTGGACAACACTCTCAAGCAGATGGTGTGAGACTCTTGGGGATTGTTCTGTGCAGAGCCAGGAGTAGGACTTGGTGATCCTTCAACAAGCTTTTTTCTCTCAAGAGTTACCAAACCACTCCTCATTGCTGTTGACACTCTCTTACCATGTTTGCAGTATCAGGAGAGGTACTGAAGATTGGAGCTCTAAAGGCACTGTGCAGGTCTCAGCACTGAGTGCCATCCTGTACTTCTGGGCAGAAGGCAAGGAGCCTTTTGTTAAGAGGTGTCTGAGTGGTTGCCAGGGTCAAGGGATGGCTCCAGGAATGCAAGAAGCTTGAGGAAGTGGTGCAGAAAGAATGAGTGCAGTCAGGGAATAAGGGGCATGGCAATTTGAAGGTGTTTGCTCTAGACAGGCACACTGAAGTACAGCCTGTGGGAACTTTGTACAGCTGTGACCTCATTTGAGCTGTGTGTTCCTTCCTTGCCTGTGCAGGGCAGCAGCTTATGGCAAGAGAAGTTTCCCACTCCTGTTTCCTGATCATTTGTGAGCATGAATGGGTGATGTTCAGTCCAAGCTTAAAATTGAGGTTTGGAATTCAGCTGAAAAATGTGCCCAATAACAAAATATTGCTTCTCAGACTGAGCATTGGAGAAGACTCCTAACAGCTGCACTTATGAGGTTTTTTCCAATACTATGTTTTTATTAATTTCTTCTTAGGCTGGAGTGAGCTGAATACCCTTATTTCAAGGTCTGGAAAGTTAGGATTTGATCCATTAGTGTGAAGTCCCACATGAAGAAAATGAGTGAAGCTTTAATAATCCAAGCCTTAATTGTTCCAAAGCTTTTCTGATTGCAAACAAACCAGAGAAGCTTAGGCTTTCAGGTAAGCTGCTGCAGCAGAAGAGCTTCCAAAATGAGCATGTATGGTTCTGGAGTTTCAGGTGGATTTTTTTTTTTCTTGGAAGTAACCTATGTGGTCAACCTCAGTTTCTGTTGTAGTGGAAATGGAATGTAGTAAAATTTGGATGTTACTTGATAGAACAGATTGAGAGAAAGTGACTGAGCTGAATAATCATGTTTCTTTGATGTATTTTTGGTTTGAAGATCATTGAAATTTACTGATGGCAGTGTAAAAAAAAAAAAAAAAAAAATCACTCCAGAGACTGTAAGCCCACTTGCAGTGGGCTCTGCTGTTCCATGTCCTTTTTTTAAACATCTTGGAAGTAGCACGTGAACCACAGGTTGAAAACCATTGGGTTTGGACCTGAAAGGAACAGAAAGTATTTTAAACAGATGAAATCCTCCTTCTCATTTGTATTTGCAGGACTTTAATTATGGAAAATTGGGATGTGGTTCTTGTTACCCATGTGTGCATTTTGAGCTGCTGGTCTTCACTCATTGCTTAGAGGAAATAAAATTGCTCCACACTAGTATGGTATTGTCATGCTAACAACAAAATCTTTGATACTGGAAGTGAATGTAAATTAAAATTATTAAAATGTTAATTTATGTTTTGTGCCAATATGGCCTTTCTAACATAAATGATGCTTGTAGTATTTAGGATATTACTGTATTATCCTTCTTTTACATAAGAGACATCAGAAACACGTTTGTGTGTTTTAAGTGACTGTGTCATGAAATAGCTATTGGTAAATTTTCACTGTTAAAGATTGAGAAACTTCATTTAGGCTCCTTATTATGTAAAGAAGCTCCAACAGGAGTTATTGGTGAAATCCTGTCAGGGTCTAAATGGAAGCATGCAAATATAATGTGATCAATAGTGAGAGCATCCAGATTAAAAGTATATAAATACAAGGTGATTTGTAGTGTTATGAGACTGTTACTGCACAGTCAGAGCTGACTGTTTATTTGGGTAGTGTTTTGTCTTCAAGTAGACATTCTGTAAAAACCTAATGGAGAAGTAAGCGTTTTTCCATTTGTGTGAGTTTGCCAGTAATATGTTTTTACTTAAGCTGAGACTCTGCCAAACTTCATACCTATCCATTTGTAAAACCACATTTGCTGTTCTGCATTTCAGCTCTTACTGGGCGTCCTTTATTGTTGTGAGATGTGATCTATGGATTTATGTATTTATTTAAACTTACTGTGCTATTATCTTTGATGCTGATAACAGAAGTTTAGAATAGGCACTGAGATTAAATTCAGCTGCCAAACATTAGATATCTTAATTTCAGTGTCTTCTAACTGTCAGAGAGGTACCTTGGGGATGAAATTTTTCATCCAAAGTTATAAATGGTCTCATTAGTGGGGAAAAGTTTCTTTATTCATTGAGGTATCAATAATGTTGAGATCCGGTAAAAATGAAAGTTTGTGGGCAAATCCTAAGTTTAGATAGAAATCTCCCCCCAAAAAAATATTTTCAGGGTTTTTTGTAGTGGTAAACCTCAGGAAACTGCCTCCTGTATGACTGCTAACAAACTCCCCCAATACTAGGAGAGCAGCCAGTGCAACTTTTGATTTAAACTCAAAAAAGACAAAATGCCTTGGATTTTAGGAAGATTTGAAAATTGAACATTAATGGCCTCTAGGTGTCTGATAGCCCGAGAATCTTCCAGGAGTGAGAAGCAAATGCAACGTGCCTGTCAGTGAAGCAAGAACTCTTTCCCTCTGCAGTGACTGAAATTGCCATTTCTCTTCCTGATTTCCTGTCAGCTCTCAAGGCTGTTGGCACTGCAGCAGTGGGTGCTGCCCATGTTGCCTTTTCCCTTGCAGTAATTTTGTGTGATGCTGAACCTGGGGGTTATGCTTGCCTGGATTTATTTAACTTTTCTTACCCACAAAGTGCATGGCAGTCTTAAGAGCTCCATGAATGACATTAAAAGAAGCCACAGCAACAGGAGCTACTTCAGCACACTTCTGCTTTTTTCAGGGCATGAGAGGCAGAGAATGTAGGCATGCTGTGTATCTCAAAGGGACTCTGAGTAGGTTATTTCAGCTTGAAAAGGGATTAGACTGAGATGACTGCAGTGTCATGTGGTTCTAACTGAAGGTGCCTCTTGAGGGTAATTCCTTTCTCTAACTGAATCCCAGCAGTTTTGTCAATGATGAGTAAGTGCAGAGAGGGACAAATGAGCCGTTTGTCGTAGTGGGTGATATGGAGGTGAGAAAGTGCTCCTGAAAGGAGGCCTGAAAATGCACAAGCTGCATGAAGCATCTTCTTCAGTACCCACCCCTCCTGCAGCAGCAGTGAGCAGGTGCAGGGGAGAGGGCAGAGAGCAGAGCCTGATGTTGGCTCTGTTCTTCCTTTGCAGTCTTGGGGGCAGGTTGGGGTTTCTTGGGTGACTCTGTGCACGGTTGTAAATGTAATCACAGTCAGTGCTGCATGTTTACATGTTTTCCTTTCCTTATAATACCTAATGCTCCTGAAAGTGAATTTGTTGCTCATGTAGAAATAACATTTTTGCTTTAATCCTGTTTGCAATTGCAACTAATATCAGTTTCTAATTAAATCAGATTTTTTTTTGAAGTAGCAGCAAACACTATTCAAACAGATCAGCTGTCTATGGCTGTTTCTAAATAAAAAGCCTGGAGATGGGGGCGATGATGTCTGTCTATAAGCACTTGCAGTTATTGCTTATAATAAATTGGCTTTTCACGTAAAACTTCTCTCTCAAGCCTAATTAACTTTTATATTTTCTAAAACGTCTTTGGCAGCCAAGGCAACATGCCTACTGCCTGTTCAGTTCTTTTATTGGATTGAACTAGAACTAACATTTAGATAGAATACATTTTGACATTTGAATTTGATGTAAATGTTTCAGGGAAACATGCTTCCTCCATGGGTGATTCTCTTGTCACCATTATGATGTTGTACTGTAAATATACTTTGTAAGTGGGCTTTCAGTAAAATCACTGATGCATTTATTGCTTGTTTGTGGTCTATTTTTCCTCATGGTATAAAATCACAGCTCCAAGTTACTTTTGTTTTAAATTAAAGTTATTTTCCAGAAGTTTGTCATTTTTAAGTAAGTCAAACTGGATATTCCTGTGTTTCTTCTCAGTGATTATCTCTCTGTAAAAGGAAATGTTAACTCTAATTTTCTGCTGTAAGGGTAAATAAAAAGAGACATTGTCAATTTGAATGTCTGAAATGAAACAATTTTAATATCATGGTATAGTATCTTTTTAATCTATCCTGTTTGTCTAGCTAACAAGAAGAGTAAAAAGACTTTTAAAGGAGTTTTAAAGGAGTGCCTGAGGCTCTGCTGTTGACTGTCCTCTTGCCCTTCCCTGCTGCTGTAGGGAACGGCTGGCTCATGCCTGGGTGTGCACAGGGGCTGCCTCGCTCGGAGCTTTCTGCTGGGGCAGCCGGGTCATCATCTCGGGGCCTTTCTGGAGAAAACCACTCCCTGCAAAGCCCGAGCTCATTATTAGCAGATCAAGCTAGAGGAAATGACTTTTCCTCTTACTGGCTTCTCTTTGGTAAAGCAGTTACAGTCGATTGTAGGTTACTGGACTTCTTACACTAACAGGAATGATGTTTGCTGATGGAGACAAGATTTTAAGCCTGAGGTTGTTCTGATGCTGCGTGAGAAGAAAAAAGTGGTGGCACCTAATTCAAAGCAGGTTCTATTCAGTTTTATGGCAGGAAATTTCCTACAGGTTTTTATAAAGTAAAGATACAGATGAAATGCTGGTTTGTGTCAATATATTTAATTTCGTATGCAATGCCTAAAATGCAAAATTGATTATTTTTGGTTCAAGAGTAAATGTTAGCATTATGAAATAAGCTACTCAGTGGCTCATATTAGGTTGTGATAAAATAACATTTATAATCAGTTCAGTGGACTTTGAGCTAGATGCTTTATTTATGTAAATTGTCTTTGTCTAGCACTCAATACAGGATGAAGTCTTAGTGATTACAGCAGTCTTGTCAGAATTTTAATGGAGTGTGTATGGTTTGAGTTCATGTCTGTTCCTTATTTATAAAATATTTGTAGGCTAGTTTCCATTGGATTTAATGACAGAATACAAGTTTGGGGTTTCTTCTTTAGCATGCCACACTTAATATGATTAGATTGCATAAATCATATCATCATCAGATGGTCATGTTGTGAGCCTTTTTGAACTTCAGAGGAAGTCAAGACTTGGAGCTTGTGAAATGTGTTTGTTCTGGTTCACAGGGTTTGATTAAACTCAAATCCAGGACGTGCCAGTTTGTGATATTAGTAATCTTAAAGCATTATTTATATATCTTTTTGAGAATATATTTCGGCATCTTGCCAGACTTCTGAACATACCCATCTATGGCTAATTTTATAAAATAATTTGAAATATGTAGTTTAGAAATAATTACATGACATTTAAGATTACATTACGTTTTAAGATTAAATTCTCCCTGATGCAAATTTGATAAAATATATGATGCAAATAAAAAGGATAGTGGCACTTTGACCCTTATATTAGATTTTAATATTAATACAGATCTGAATTCAGCTGAAGTTTTGTTTGTGCTTAGACTGGGAAGCCTATCCTTCCTTGTGGGAGCAAAGGAGAATATTTAGTGTTTGTGCATGTTCACTCCAGCCCCATTCTGTTCTCTTCCAAAAGCTGCCACAAGCTGCTCTTCAGCCCTCTCCAGACCCTGGTACTTTTCCCCCTGCAGGTACCACCAGCCCTGATGCCTTTGTAGCTCTCTTGGTTGTACCCTTCTTCCCCTGCTACCCTGGCCAACCACTGATTCATGTCAGGGTGATTCCTTTTAATTATGCTTCATTTTATGGGGATTTGAGAGGCAGAGAGCTACCTGCCAGCCATCCAAATGTGACCAACAAACCACCTTCCTGTGAGTAAGCTGCTCTGGATCGTACCCAGGAACTGACTCTGACTGTTCAACCAGCTAAAAAGCAGCACGGCAATGCTGAAATGAGCAGAATAAAAGGGTGGGAAAAGAGGATACAGGTATGGAACAAAGGCATTGACTGTGTATGGGTTGAGCATAGGCTGGGGTGCACTGAGATGATGTTCTCCAAGCAGGAGCTGTGGAGGTTTGGCCCCTGTATGGGGCAGAGACCCCTCCTCCCCTCCTGATTCACCGGTGCAGAGGTTTGGCTGTGTAACTCAACGCTGTCCTCCCCACTCCGGCACACTCTGACACACCAGCACCTTTGTTTTGGGAGCAGTAGGGCCAAGACAGCGAGGGAAACTGTGCCACTGGCATTGTCCCTTGGTGAATAAGCAGGGATGGAATANGCAGCTGCGTGCCCGGCTGCGGGGCAGGCTGGGGCCAGGGCTGGCTCTGCCGTGGCCAGCAGGGGCAGGGGAGGCTGTGCCGTGTTGCCGGGTGCTGCCCATCCCACCCTGGCATGTGTTCTGCACAGCCCCCGCAGGAGCCAGAGCCCGCACAGAGCCCCGCACTGCTGTGCTGCCCTCTCAGATAACCCCCGCTTCTCCTCTGCACAATTGTTTTAATATTGTGCTGTCTCTTATGTAGCCCTGATCTCCAAGTTGTTCTGTTGGTTTTGTTGTTAATTTTCTTTAAAATAACAGCTGTTAATTATCAGCTGCAAGAATAGTCTTAACAGTTTAACATCAGACAGTAGGAATTAAGTGGGCCTGCTCTGTTCCTGCTGGAATCAGCAGGGCACACATTTCCATTAATTTAATTTTCAAACAATTTCACGNAGGAGTTTCACTGTGTTGAGAAATTATTCGGTTCATCTTCCAGCTCTTTGCAGCTAGCTCGTGCTGCGCTTCCCCAGCCTCTGGGCATTCGTTCTGTGGCTGGAGGAGGAGCCGCTGCCGTGCCGGGGCTGCGGGCAGTGCTGGCAGCCTGGGGCTCTGTGCTGCGGGGCTCCGTGCGGGGCTCCGTGCGGGGCTCTGTGCTGCCGTTCGGGCTCTGTGCGGGTCCCGGTGCCGCCGTGNACTTCAGTGCAGTGCTGTTTTTGAAAACAGGGTTTTAACTCTTAAAATCTACATTTTTTTATGCCCCACTGTTCCAGGGAAAGTATGTGCTTTTCTGAAGTGAATATATTGTTACTGTGATGTAGATAGAAACACACAGTAACACACACAGCAGGTGTTCAGGCAGAGAAGAGGAAAAGAACTCTCCAGTTTGTTGTTGACCTCATATCTCTCAGTTTCTGGACAGTGCCCAGAGACTGGACAGAGAAGTTCCCACCTCTCCATCTCCACTGGTCACTTGAGAAGTCCATCAGGTGAGATCTTTTACAAAGGAATGCAAACATGATCCTTGTTCATCTTACAATTCATGAGAACTGACTCCATTATACTAAAACAAATCAGAAGGCTGATTTTCAGGGACAACAATATATGGTGCTAAATTTTTAAGCTGCCATTAAAGAAACCTTTGAACCTCAGCTTAATACTATCAAATCATCAAGTCTTAGCTACAGAGTATCCAAATGTTCTTGTTATAATGTGTAGTAGGTTTCGAAGTTTCTGTTCATGTAAATATTTTGAAGCCTGGCTGGACACTGAGCAACTTGCTTTGATTCTCCTTGCTCTGAGTGAGAGTGTTGGACCCATCCATCTCCACAGGTGATTGGGACTGTGATTTTACCTCATGATTCTGAGGCATTCAGCAGTTTCCAGATGCTGAAAGAATCATTTCAAGACCCTCCCTCTTCGTTGGTAGCTTGTCTTGCAGGATCTAGGCATAAGAATAATGAGCAATCCAGAGCAGCAGATGTGAGATACATGCTCATTGCCCACATGGCAGGGTAGAAAAGCTGAACATGAACTTCCTGATGCAAAGTTTGGCATCTGTGAGTGAAAACAACATAGTTGCATTTGAAAAGATGAGTTGACCATTTTAGTTTTGTTAGTGCCTTTGTTTTAAATCATGTAACTGACCTACAGCTTCTCAAACGTTTCTAAGAGACTTTCCCATTATAAAGTAGGGTGGGGATGAAAAAGAGAGGTAATATGGTTAAAGAAATGCATGTTCCAAGATGTTCTTCTGCAAAATATGTGTTGTTGGGCTCACAAGTAATTAGATGTATAAAAGGTGTAAATGCACCTTCACAGTATTGTAAGGAATTTTATTGCTAGAATTGTAGTTGATTATTTAAGTGCTGTGTAGCATAGCTATGACTGGAGAATCATTTTGACAATTGTGGTGTAAAAAGCAGAACATGAAATAAGCTGCATTTTTGTGATTTAGTAGGTGTAAGGATCTCTTAAAAACTAGAAAGCCATCTTATCCTCTGCTTACATATTTGGATAGCTAATAAAACAAAAAGACTATAGTTGGGATTTTCTTTTCAAGGATGAAAGTAATTGGTTAGAAATGAAGCATGAGAAATTTCTGTCCAGAAGATTTTTTTCTAAAGTGTTTGTAACTGGATGAAAAATGTCTTTTAAATGAAGTGGTCTTTCAGCATATGTTTATGCCAGTTCTAGTGATATTACTCATGGAAAGTCTCCTGTGTGGATCTGTCACAACCTAAGGGAACAAATTATTCCCTATTAAGAGAAGGGGGAGAATGAATATAGCACTACCTAACTGAACTTTTATTTCACTAAATTCCAGATACCAATTTTTGTCAGGTTTTTTCCCCCTTTTGGTTACAATCTTGTGAAAGGAGTTTGTTGTCTGTAAGAGCATGCAATTCATTAGTCCATTGCAAGTTTGTGGGGATTCAGTCATTACTTTTATTTGTGGGTTTTTTTTCACTGAGGTTGATACATATTTCTGTTTATAAAGCAAAATGGGTGAGAGGGTGTCCACTGTTGTAACTGGTAAAGGAGAGAATATAATATTCCTGATGTTTAGCTCACTTTCATTTGAAGATATTTTATTCAGATCTCTTACTGTAGATGCCCAGCAGTTGCATGTGAGAGAAGTAAAATAATAATATTTAAAACTCTGACAATGAGGAGACTGGAGAAGTCATGGAGGAACCATAGAGGCCTAAAAAGAGAAGAATGACTAATTTAGTAACAAGGCACTCAATCTACTTACATATGTTGCTCTGCAGACATTTGAGTACATCTTCCTGGCTTTAAATCTTTGAGAAAAGTAACTGAGCTATTAAAAGTGCTTTTTATGGTAAAGTAAGCTCCAGCTGATTTTTTTCTGAGTTGCTTTAGTTTCACATGAAAAATGTTACCTTTTTTTGAAGAACAAGTAACCTACTCTCTTTTTCTTAACTTTCTTGTTGTGACTTTTTTTTTTGTTGTGAATTTTTTTAGTTTTGCTAAAGTACTTTTTATACTGTAATGCTGCAGTTCCTTCATAGGGATTAATGGGTTTTGCTGGAAACACTTAACTAGTACTTCAGTTTTACAACCATTTTTCCAGTGAAAAAACATATTTTCCTTGATGGGCAGAATGGAACACTTCCTGATAAGTGCCAGCTTTGAATGGTTATAAACTAGATCACAGGAAAATATCAAAGGAACTGCATTGTCCTGTATTAAAAATAAAGAAAAGAAGCCCTCAGCAAATGAGTACTTAAAAAATTATAAGTGCACTGACATGATTTAATTTGTAGGAGTGATTTTTGAAAGGTAGACACACATAATTTTGATTGGGTCTACATGAAGAACTTTTTTACTTTATGTAACATTTGTCTTGAGTATGTTGAACTGGAGAATAAACTCGTTACATGAATGCATCTTCTGTAAACCAAAACAGCTTATTTTTTTAGGTGAATTCCAAATGAAAGTAAACTAAAAAGAAACTACATGGCTAGAAAGATGTGGAAAGAACACTTTTTCTTAGTGTTTAATACCTCAAAGAATTTTTCCTGCCAGCATTTATTCTGATTCCAGAAATCTTAATTTACTTTGAGTTTCTCTATGTGGAAAACCAGGGTACTTTGGAGTTCAGTAAGCTGTGCCAAGAAGTGTCTGTAGGTTAAAAATATTTAATATGAAGTCTTTGGATACAGCTTCACTGTTAAGAGGGATGGGTAGGGAGCAGAGAGGAGCAGCAGCTGAGGGTCTGTGATCCCCTCCCTGTATGCAGTGTTCCTACATTGCAGTGCTCATCCCTAGTGGAAGGGTTATAATTAACTCCACCTTTCCCTCCTGGGCTGGGCTAGTAAGGAGAGATTGGGTACTAAGATCAGTGGTATTGTAGGAAAGCACAGAGGGGAAAAGAATAAAGCCTGTCTGTGGCCAAAGCTGCAGGTCAGAGCTGTGTGAGTCGGGCTGTGGAGGCAGCACAGCAGTGGCCAGGCTGCCTGCCTTGCCCAGAGTGAGCATTACAGGACATGACAGTTGCTGGAGGTGCCATTCTCCAAGAGGCATTTTCCTCCATATGCTGTGGTCTTGTCCAGTTATGCTCCACTCTGGGGACAAAGTCTCCCTGAGAGTTAATGTGACTCTAAGCTCCAGCCTTTGGTCTGGATTGACTAACTGCATTTTAGGCAGTGTGTTCTAACAGATAGAAATGATTCATGAGAGGCATTATAGCACTGGCATGCCATGTTCTTGTAGCCTTTCTAGGTAATTTCAAACTGTCTGTTCACATGTAATGCTCCTTAATGCTGTTATTTGCTTAAATCTGAATGCTCTGTGAAGTTCACTGACAAATAAATTGGTTGAGAGATCTGTATTCACTCAAGAGCCTGATGGACCCTCCTCAGTGGATCATTTGTTTCCTTGAATGTCCTGTGTCCCACAGAAGGGTGATGTGAGTATGACACTGCATGCAATAGGGAAATGTTTTGGCTTAAAAATTAAATAGGCTTTAGTGAGACATTTTTCCCCTATTTTTTAAATTGTCAGTGACAATGCCAAATACAGGTGGTACTAGTAAGGTCTAGGTATTTCTTTATAGGCAGGAATCTTTTTTTTAACAATGTCTCGTTTGTTTCCATAACCTTGGTATTTGATAGTGCTTCAACTTGAGTTACTGTATCTGACCACGAACTACCAGGTTTCAGGGTTTTACCCCTTGCCTCTGCTGTTTCTAAAAACAGCCAGGATAGACCTTAGCTCGTGTAAGATCGTGCATGGCTGGAAGTGGACTGGGTGAAACACCAGCTTTTGCCATGTGCTATCACTGCAGGGGTTTCTGCTTGGCTGAGTTGAGAAGAAGCTGCTGGCAGGACAGTGTTGGTGACAGCCTTCTGCTCTGGAACTTGCAGATTCCTTTGGTCTGCTGTGTTTCATGGTGTTGAGTCAGGCTTGTCTTCTTCACCAGGTGCTTGAGAACTGTGAGGGACAGGGGCTAAGAAAGGCTGCTCATCAAACCTTCAGTGGGGAACAGTTTTCACCAGCTTTTGGGGGAGCAGCAGCATCTTTTTGCACTGTGCCATGTTTCTAATGTGCATCTAGGTGATTTCATTTCAAGATTGTCTATAAAGGTATGAAATGTAAGTGTTTAACATCACCTAGTATTCCTCTTCTTTTTGAAGCCTGACTGCCAAAATCACTTGTGTTTCTTTGTCTCCCTGTGCTTCCCTCTTGGGTAAAAACGGGTTAGATGAAATCCTGTCAGTGTTTGGCTACATTTTTTTTATGCTGTATGTACAGTTTGTTCCCCTGAATTCACAGGGGTAATTTAGTTGTGCAAAACTGCTGAACACTGGCACGATTGGTCTTGAAATTATGAAGTTTATTCATAAAGAGCATACCCATTTCCATGCCTGTTATATTTTAGAAATGGCCTCTAGGGCTTACATCTCATATGTCAGTCCCAAAGCCATTTTTACTTTCCTTTCTTCTACTGGTGATTGATTATAGGTAGGTAACTTTTGAACATACTTGAATACAGCCATTTTTCATTTGTACTGCTTAGAATTGCTGCTGTTGCATGGTAATCACATAAAATGTGCTTCTTTTGAGTTAAACTTGTCCTCTTGCATTAAGGTGATGTTGATTCTGCAACGTTATCCATATTGTCACAATTTCTTTCCTTGGCATTGCTGCAGCAAGGAGATCAGCAGTAGCTAAATTTTCTGTGAAGTTCCTACTGTATTACACTGTTTTAAGTAAAAATAAATTACTTGACTGCTTTTTAGTTGGATGGTTAACTTGGAAGGAGATTTTGGATCTGAAGCTCAGATTTTAAAGCTCTGCAAGAGGAGGAAGGAGCTTCAACTCCAGCTGCTTTATGAGCAGTGACAGCTCCTGTTTTCTGAAACTGTCAATGGAAGTGGTGGGGGCACTCACAGGTGACTGTCACCTTCAGTCTTGAGACATGCCACCCTAGGTCTTTCACTTTTCACTGCAGACATGGGACGTGTATTTCTTCTGGGGATGAATGCACAGCACCAGTTGTGTTCTGATAACAGCATCTGGCACTAGATTGATTTAACAGGCTCTGAGGTTTGCTCTTTTCAGATATGTGCCTGTGCAGCAGCTTCTGTGCAGCTCTGACATGGCCACACGCTGCTGTTGCTTTTTCTGCCTCCTAGCACCACGTGTGAAGCTAAAGCTCTTTGACACCTGCCATTTGGACCCTTTTCTTACTGAAAAATGTCATCGTTTTCAGACAAGATGAAGACAGATATCTGATCATTCTTCCCTTTGCAGGGATGTGCTGAGGGCATGGTTCATACACAGCTGAATAAAGGATTCCAGACTGGAGCTATGCAGTTAGTTTTATTAGTTGAGGATGGTAACTGGTTCTTCATTTGGGAGTTCATAGAGAGTTTTCTCATAAACAGACATGGAGGAATTCTTGTATTTTATCTTTTCTTGAAAGACTGTAATTTGTTGTTTCAAGCCCTTAAATTTTGCATGTTCTTCATCTGAAAGCCTGTACTCTGATTCTGTAGGAAAGTTTAGTTTTGCATAAGCATACTACAGAAATGGGGAAACACAGTATCATTGTAAGACTAAGTGTTATCTTATGATAAGTAATTTTTAATGATCTGAAGCAACAGTACCAACACTGATTAGAGTATCTTGCTAAAGACAGATTGAAGCAGGCCTAATTCTTTCTTCTTGAGTAGGATCTAAAGATCTATACTGTCTACCAGGAAAGCCATCAGCTTAACTGATCCTAAATATCATTTATGGCTGAACAGGAGAGAAATAGTTCCTAATGAAAGGATGGCTGCCTTGAACTTCTGTCACTTCAGCAGCTTCTTCATAAGGTGCTTGTTTATTGTCCATGCTGTGGGGTCAGGAAGCTGTTTCAAATGTAGGGTTTGTAACTGAAAGAGAGGATGTTATTCTGTTGTGTAATCTGGTGCAAAAGAGAGTCCCTGGTAGGAAATAATGTACTAGTTTTTACTTTACAAAGTAGATTGAGTTTGTCAAGAGCAAATTCCTTTCTTTGCATGACATAATTTCTAGCAAACTTCATAAAATACAGAATAAATTCATACATGCTAGAAACACTGACTTTTTTTAAAAAAATCTGACTTCAAAATTCTAGTCGTAAGTGGAATTTCACCTAATATTTTCTATGGAAACTTACAGATTCCATGTGGAATCTGTTTCACTGCTCATCATTTGATGTGCTCTCTGAAGACTCTTTGTGGGGCTAAATTCTTGTGTGTTTGGGAGCACTGAAGCAGGAGCTGTGCTTTAAGACTTATGATCTCCCTCCTGCATCTGATTGAATAGCTGCAACTCTGAGTCACTGTGAGCTTTTTTGTAATACTCTGGCTAAAGATGACTATAACAGCTTTTGTCTAATTTGCTGATTTTGAAAGATGGACAGTCATATAAGCAACACTTTTATGGCTTCTAGTAACTAAAAGTTTTGAGTGAAGCAATGGAAATTTGATGAACATTCCCATCTAACGGTATTTTTAGTATTAAATATATTTTACAATGAAAATATCTTCTAGGTTCTATATGTTGTTAATAGTTAAAGCTAATTATTTATATTATTTAAAAAACCCAGGTGAATTAGATGTTTTTTGCCTTCTATTGAATAATGATTGCTTTCTAGTATAATCCTTTCTCATGGTCCTGACATCTTCCTTTGTTATACCACTACTTTATTGGTGATGAGGAAACACCAGATTATGAATCTCAGCTATCAGAATGAACAGGCTTTTGAAAATCTCTTTGGCCTTTTAATTCTTTGAATACATTGTTCAGTACACACCAAAACCTTTTGCTCTTGCACTTCCATGATTTGTGTTATATGAAGAAAAGCAATGCCATAGCTGTGTCAGAGGTCTGTCAGTCCTGCTGTCCTGTTGTTCCTGAGTGCACCTGTGGCTGCACAAATCCCAGCCCAGCCTGTGCTGTGCTCAGGCTCCAGGTGGCCACAGTCACCCCCCAGCCCAGGAATGGAGCTCTGCATGGCCCAGGAATTGAATGGAGCTGTGCACAGCCCAGGAATGGAGCTGTGCACAGCCCAGGAATTGAATGGAGCTGTGCACAGCCCAGGAATTGAATGGAGCTGTGCACAGCCCAGGAATTGAATGGAGCTGTGCACAGCCCAGGAATTGAATGGAGCTGTGCACGGCCCAGGAATTGAATGGAGCTGTGCACGGCCCAGGAATTGAATGGAGCTGTGCACGGCCCAGGAATGGAGCTGTGCACAGCCCAGAGGTGCTGCAGTATTTGTGCACCCAGACATGAGCTGCTAGGAGGGGCAGTGCCTTTGGTCATGGTGAGCAGTTCAAGGGGCTGCTCAAGTTGCTTCTGCCATGTGCAGGGTCCTGCTTACAGGAGCAGAAAGAGCAAGACAAGTCAAAACAGATTTAGGGGCTGTTGCTGTTGCTGTGAGGAGCTTTTCCCACCTCCCCTGGGTGGTTCTCATTAGCCATCAAAAATGGGAGTGGAGGGAGACATAACAGATGCAGGCATCCTGTTCCTCTAATGTAACTCTCCACCCTTTTGGGTGTTGGTTTCTTCAGGAGCTGGCTGTGACTTCTGTGTTTCAGTAAGGCCCAATGGATTTCTCATTCATGAAGTAGCTCAGTCTTCTTTGGCACATGTGCTTAATTAAATCTTCCCTGCCCCATTGTAGTTGGTTTTAAACATAACTTCTGTCAATATAATTGAAGCTTGATGCCTTCTAAATGCAGCATTCTTTTCTAGACAATATTTTGTCATTTTATTTCATTTTATTTTTCTGTCCCGGTTGATTCATAACCCAGTTATTTAGCAAATAACACTGAATAAACCTTTACTGTTGTAAAACAGTAAAAAAAGAAACCTTTGACTCTTTTTTTACTTCATGGGAGCCTCTGGCTTTTGTAGCCACAAGTTTATGAACAATGTATTTATCAATAAATAGGTGAAAATTTGGGTTAGACGAATTAGCCACAATTACTAAATTATGATTGTGAAGGGAATTTTTCTGGCAGATCATCCTTTTATGGCCAAATACAAAAATCTTGGCCCATTTTGAGGTTGACATACCTTTTGCTTTTCGAGTGACCAGGATTTTCTTCTGAGTATTAAACACCAGACTCTTCTTTGTACTGGTATTGTTTCTTAAAATGTTATTTTAAAGGAGCAAAGTTGTAAATCAGGGATTTGGAAGTTGGTTTTTGTTTCTCTGTAGGTTATTAATCCGATGTTCCATTTGATTGTAGGAAAATGATCTCAATGTAATATAGAAGTCTGAAATGTTGGTAAAGTTCATGAAAATGTCAGGAAGGTGCATTCATCTTTGTACCCACAAATGCCTAGCCTGATACATCTTTTCTTTGTTATACATACCTTAGATGTTTTATATAGTTTTGAAAAGGTTTACAGTGAAAGCTTGCTACCTAAGAAACTTGCAAGTTTTAAAAATTGTAACTTAGTTAAACCACTGTTCACTAGCTGCTTACATGTAGTCTTTATGCATTTTTGTAGGTATGCAAAAGCTTTGAATTTAAAAAAAGGGTAAATTGTAAGTATTCTTAGATATTTTACCTTTTACAAGAAAGGCTCTTTTTCCTGCAAAAATTAGGAGATGGAAAATCTGATGTTTTCAAAATCAAATGATCTTTTCAGACCAAATTAGTAATGCTTATTTAAGCTGAGTAAGAAAATAAATTGCTTTAGTAAATGCTAAAAGGCTCCTTAAAGTATTTAGGATATAGGTGACATGGTCTCTAGCATAAAGCTGAGGGCCCACCAGGTGGTGCTGGTGGAATATATTTAATGTTGCCTTAGCTACTTAGAATGTGTCTTAACAACTGTGAATGAGACGGGGTCAGTACAGGAAAACTTAGTTTATATGCAACATGCCAGTTTGTACAATTGAAAAGAATACACTGTAATATTGTGGAGTGGTTTTGTGATTTGGGCACTTGGAATTTTTAAAAACTGGCTATAGATGCTGAGGAAAAAGCCCTTCTCCATAGGGTGGCTGAGGTGGGAAGCACAGTATGGAGGCACAGCCCCAGATCCTTTACCTGCTTTTTGGTTAATTCAAAGAGAAGTTTATGAAACTTGTTCATTCATGTACTAGAAGCACGTTGTATCATATCATAACCATGTGCTTATTTACCTACTACATATTGACTTCAAAAGGCAGAAGAATTTTTCTCTAAAGCTGTTTTAACTGTTTAGATTTGGTCAGAATCTTTCCTCCTAGTGAGGGTCTCATTATGGGGCCAATTCTTTTGGTTTTGTCTGTTAAGCAACTTTAAAAGTTGAAATAGAAACAAATTCTGAAGATTCACAAGATTTTAATGCAATTTCACCAGCTCCTACAAAGTTTTTTTTGACTCCTTTGGGAATTGTATCCATTCCATTACAGAAATGGGAAGAGGAGATTGAAGAACAGTTTGGACCACAGTAGTTTAGAGTAAATTTCTGTTGCTTACTCATTGAGCATGTTTGGATTTCTCTTAATATGCCTTGACATAAAATAGATGTACACATCATTTAAAAGACATGATGTAGAGCATTTAGCAACATTAAATTAGCTTAAATTGTCTATAAAGCCTCTCTCTTTTCCAGAAAATGATGAGAATTTGGAAAACTTATGAAACATCAGTGAACCGAAGTGACTGTCTCCTGTCTAGTCAGAAAGGGAAATCAGAGCAACTGCTGACAATCCCTAAAGCTTGCAATTTTAGTATTTTGACCAAGCTGGATGTTTCAGCATTCTGTTTGCCATTGTCACATTCGTGACCACCTCCCTGCAGCCGTATCAAAGCACGGGATAGCCACGAGCAGTTCTGTCCAAGTTTTGCTGTTACTGGATGGAGCAGAGGATAGTTTCTTTGGAGCGTGGGGCCTTGTGCATTTAATCTGGGTGAAAGATTTATTTAACAGCTGGCTTTTGCTCTCTTGGGCAGAGCAGAGTGAGGTTCTATGTGAGTGGAAATTCTTGCTCCCCTTTTCCACGTCTGCTACACCAAATACTTCATAAAATAACTGCATGCATATGCTAAACCATCTCAGAGTGGATCTCAGCTATCCAGTGTGTGCTGCGTCTGAAGGTGCTTTTTATGTCTTGAGAGAATTTTTTATTTGGCTTCCCCCCTTCTCTTCACCCCAGTGTATAAATGTTTTTGCTCTTGAGGGAAGGAAATCTGCTTTTTTCAAATGTTTCTGTCTCCTATCCTGAGTTTTAATTTTATCTACTCATTTTACCAAGGAGTTTTTATCCTGCCTACCTTAATTTGGCACAAGGCACATATTACCATAGAATGACAGTGTTAGTGCAATCCTTCCTCTTCTGCAAATCATCAGTGTAGTATTAATGAGAAACATTAAGATGTTGAGTGTATTAAAATTTCTATCAAGGTCACATCAGTTTTTTCACTGCAGAAAATACTGGGAGAGGATCAAGCAATAGGCTGTGTTCAGTACTACATTTTATAGTACAGCACTGTAAAAATGATTGCAAAACACTGATTTTTTTTTTAAAATCTAAAATTATATTACCCTGTCTTATCAGCATATTAAATTTAAAAATTACACGTGGGCTGACATTTGGAATCTGTTGGAATATGAAGATTGAGGAGAGATTAGTGAAAAGCTGCTAGAAGTGTGTGCTCATGTGTGGGTTTTTGGAAGCAACATGCAGAAAGGGAGCCCTTGCCAGCTGCTGTCTTTATAAGGTGTGAACAGGTTAAGAAATACGTTCTGCTGCATTGTTCTTTAAATTACTCCTTCATCAGAGGAATCAGTTTTATGAGTCTTCTGTCAACAGCTTTATGTTCAGTGGTTAGGTTTTTGTGATACAATCTTATTTCTGAGTGTTGTGATGGGAATGTTTTATGAATGTCATTTGGAGTAAAGGAGTGCTCATAATACTGAATCTTTTTGATAGATCATGAAATAGTTTCATTTTCACTTGCCCTCTTCACCTGGTCTGAGTGGGTCTGGAGTTACATTAATTTTAAGGATAACAGGATTTTATTCTCTGTATTTATTGAAAGATCCAGACTGTACTACTATTCTTTAGAGTTTTGGGTAACTTTAAAATCTGACTTGTGTGTACAGCACTCCACCAAATTCCAGTTTTGATTGGGGAAGAGGGGAATCTGTAAAAAAACCAGTAAGAAATTCTTACCTTTTGTATTTGCATTTTACACTACTTACTGTTCCTGTGCTTGGAACATTGAATGGGAATATATTTAACCTTTGAGCTGTTCTCCAGCTTTTTCTCAAGGGAGGAGCTTCTAGGTATCAGTTTCTTTATTTAAAAATTTGACCTAATAAATGTTCCTAAAAGGAAAATTTATAGTCCAATTTTAAAACAATATAAAGCAAAGTTACGGTTTTTTGCTGAAAGGTCTGTTTCTTAAGGACTGTGGTTTCTCTCCTTATGGCAAAGATTAAATTATTTTAAAAGGGGAATAGTAAAAGTAAAAATAGTTCTGAAAGTGATAGTATTAACCTCCAGTGCAGTAGCTGTATGATGCCATAATTATCAACCTAAAATTGCAGTTCTGTTGGAGTTATTTGAAGAAATAAACTGTTGATTCAGTGGTGTCAGAATTTCACAGCTGAAAATAGACCGTGAATACTTGATTGCCGTTTTCTCTTGAGTGGAACTAGAGCTCTTGAAGGGTTTTTAATTATGTGTTTGATTTGAATTGCTGAGTTTATCATCATTACTGAATGGGTTTGAGGTGTCTGGTAGATACATGAACTGCAAGCTCCTGAAGACAAGCAATCTGTTTTTCTTTGGGGATGGCAGGGAGAGCCAGGAGAAGACGATATTGAACGCTGCTGAGAAGGGAGCTGCTGCTCTGTGGCTCAGTCTGTATCAAGTTGGGGCTTTTTGAGTGTTTCAGGGCAGCTGGCTTGAGGCAGTGTGTGTGCCTGCTCATGGCTTGGATTCAAGTGATACTTGAATGTTAGACTTTAGAATGTAGGTGTTTTTAATGAAACTGTCGGGAGGTTTCGTTTTGTTTATGGGAGCTGGTTTGCCTATTTACTTCTGGTAGTGCTTATTTCTTGAATTCATTTTCTTTCCTCTTGAAACGATTTGAGATGGGGACTGAGATCATGCACAGTATAATAAGACCAAAATTCATAAAGAATGAATGTTGCAGGTCAGGGAGGGGTGTTTTGGCTTAAATTGAGATATTTTCCTTTGTACTGACTTACTTTTGTAAGCATTTCATTTATTCAAAACCTGAGGCTTTAAAAAAAATCTAACTATTCACTTAAGTCACTTGCAAAGTCTTTCCCTTGTGTTGTCCAGTCGTGTGCAGTGTTTCAGATTTGCTGTTTGGTTTTCAGCATTGTCAGTGAAGCGGGAGCGTCGATCTACAGCGTCAGTCCCGAGGCAGCCAAGGAAATGCCAGACCTGGACCCGAACCTCAGAAGTGCAGGTATGAGGAGAACTGACTTTGATCACATTTCAGCATGAAGCTCACTTCTCAGACTGTTTTGTTTATATTATTAAATAAAATAATATCCAAAAGTAGGAAAAGGTTTTGGATATTTTGTTTCTGAACATTAATTCTTCTGTCATTTCCCATTTGAAGTCCTAGGTGTGCAAGTGCATGACATCACCTTCTACCAACTCCTTTAATGTAAAGATCCTTGTGGATGTATTCCTTCAACAGGCTGGTACAGGAGAATTTATAGCCATGAGTAGAACCAGGGAATTGCATGAACTTTCACAGTTGCACATGTCTGTGCCCACAGGGGCTTGACCTTCCCTCTTTTCCTCTGTGTGTACATAAATATTTCTAGCAATAATTAAACCATTCAAGGGCTGGTAAAACAGTGCAAAGCTAGAACAGATAATTTAAAGATGTGAATTTGTTGTGATCACTGGAGTCTTCATGTAGCTGAATACAATTTTCAAGAAATCCTGTTTAGGTTTTATTTTTAAAAAGTTATCTACTTCAGCATAAATGTTGCTGAGGTCTAACACAGCAACTGGAAATGTGCAAGCGTTGCCACCATTATAATTTTCAGTGTTTGGTTAGAGAGTAGTCTTTAAAGATCAAATTCCTAGCAGCTCCATCCGTGTCCAAATTCTACTCATGGATTTGTTTTATTTGGATACATCTGTTAGGGCAGATTTGAGGTTATTTTTTGCATTATTTCACTTACATATTTTTAATTCTGTGTCTTATTGTATTTGTTTTTATCTACCTCAGGTTTTATTTTTGTTCTTAGTTTTTCTGAAGTTTGCTATGATACTCAATGAAATAGAGCATGTTGGAAAATGCAGCAGCATTCATATATAGAATTTTTCCAGTCAGAATTATAATGTTCTTAAATTTAATGTTTTTCTAACAGGTTACTGGCCTGGAAATCCTTTGGAGGGTATAGATCATTAGAAAAGAATTCTGACATGGTGTTTGGGGTAAAACTTTATAGAACTGCCCATGTTTCCCTTTCCTCTTGTTTCACAAAGGGGAAAGTGTTAACGTGGATGTTTTTACAGAATATTCGTGGAATGTCTCTGTCAGCCCTTCCATTTGTAGGAGAGGTCTCCAGCTTCTTGTTGCTTGACTCCTTTTTCCCTGCCTGCAAACAGACTCTGGTGTGATTTTTTTCTTCCCTGGGCCACAGAGGTTTTAAATGTGTCATGGTATGGCCAGAGCAAGTATTAGACATGTGACATTTCTGTATTTGTGGCAGATAGCACTAGCTTTCCCTTGGGGCATAGTTTTTTATGGTGCTGATGTATTAAATGTAAGTTTAAAGTTGATGTAAATGAACAAGAAACAAAAAAAGGAGGAAATCTAATTATTAACATTGTGCCTTTCCAGATGTATGTGTTTCTCATTTTCTCCAAAATTAATTTTTTCAACATTCCGGACACTTATTTAGTGTTGTACATCAAGTACAGTAAATTAAAATCTAAATTTTAATGCACAATCAATTCAAATATTAATTACCTAGAGTTCATAATTGCTCCATTATTTCTAGGATATTCTTCAGGCTTAATTTAAATGCTGCTGCATCTGGTTTTAAAAGCATCAGCAATTTTAACATGCCACAACAGTACCACAGAGTGGATAGAAATTGCAAAAGGGTAGTTTAGAAATTGAAAAATAATTGCCTAGTTCAGTGCACCTTGGCTGGTATGATACTGACAGCTAGAGCTATGTACAGTCAAGTTATTCCAGAAGTTTTAAGCTTTCTTCCTGACTTCTTTTGGTGTCAATTTGTAATTAGCTGTGCCAAAGCTATAGATGTTTTCTTGAAGTTGAAGGTAAAAATGGGACATAACATTAGAGGGAAACATTAACTGATGTCTGAGGCTTTTTCAGAGTTTTTTCTCGACTGGCTTACTTGTGTAGTTTCAATTTTCCTTTAATTTGCAGCATGCAGAAAAGCGACATTGTGTCAAAGCTGACTTTGCTTTTTGTTTTAATTGTTGTGTTTCATCATGTCAGATTCTGTGCTTACATGATAGCATTTAGTACATTAAAGGAAGCTGACAGCTGCATGATGAAGTGTGACATTTATAGTTAAAATAAAAGGTACAGCTGACGTGAGGTATCTGTGATCTTAACACTGTTTGCCACTTTAACATTTTTCTCAACAAAACTTTATAGAAGGTTTTTTGAATGACACAGGCCTAGGTTTGTTCATTGGGTACATAAATGTAAAATATTAAATAATACATATTATGTGAGAAGCTTCTCATCTCTGTAATATTTGCAGTGGTATTTAGCAACTGTTTGTAGTTAGGTTTTGTTTTATACAGAGAAATAGAAGATATCAATCCTGATGGAAAAATTAGCTTAATAGTTTCTCCTTGGCTGAGTGTCCTACATGGGGGAAAACCAGCAACCTTCAGCATTTCTTGGGGGTGCTAATTAAAGGTATTAGTTAATCCAAGGTCTCAACTGGATTGTTTTGTTTTTTTTTTTTTCCTTTGAGCTCTCTTTGAAGGTCATGGATGACACGAGTTTGTGATAAATGATTGGGAAAGATCTTTTAAACCAATGGTGTATACAAACTGTAGAGGAAAGTCTTTATAATCATCCATACAGCACTTCTAGCCAAAATTGCACTTGCTTTAAAGAAAAAGGGAAAAAAAGCTCTTTTTTAAAACAATTTTCTATTATCTACAGTGCAGAGAATGAAATAGGGTCTTTCCAACTTTAGAAGTGTCCTGAATATTTCATGAAAGTGCAGAAGCTTCTGTACTGCTACTGCAATTACCATAAAATCTTGTGGAGTGGGACTCAGCTAAGTAGATAGTAAAGAACTTGATGAGACCTAGTTCCTTGTGTTTGAGTTGAGTGAGAAGGTTTATATCCCCTTCTGACAGCCATTGTAGGATTAATGAGCAGAGCAGCTATTTCTCAGCCTCACAGAATTAGGAGATAAGAGGCTTATAGGCCAGAGCAATAAAAGGATTTCCTCCTTGATAGGCTGAGGAGATTAGGAGGGTTCTGCCCAGAGAGCAAGGCACTGGAGTTCAGCAATGGGGGTTTGGAGGAACCTGTGAGAGGATTGCAGTCTGACAGAGAAAAGGGAGTGCAAGGCTTCCCTGAGTTCCTCTTCTCAAAAGCTGCACCCAAGGACACACTTGAGATATGGGGTGGGAGGTTTTGTAGGGAAGAACGGAGATCATGAAAAAAAAAACCCTTTGCAAGCTGGAAATGTTGGTCACCTTTGTGGAGTTTATTAATATGTGCTCTCCCAGGGCTCTGTGACTGCCAGCTCTGAGGCTGCAGTGAGGTATTGGTAAAGAGGAGCTGGGAGGCTGGGTGGATGACTGCAGTTCTATTTCTGCCCTGGCATGTGTCCTCTGGCCACCCTCTTGAAGAAGGAGTTAAAATGTTTCATTTGGTGGAGTTTTCTTAAAGCTGTCAAATTTCTATTTTTCATTCATTTCTGGGGTGTTTTTTTGGTTTTTTTTTTT
>VXBS01007995.1:1797665-1895959 GCA_013400255.1 Sitta europaea
TTTTTTTTTTTTTTTTTATTGTGGGGGTTTTTGTGTTTTGAGGTTTTTTTTGACTTGTTTTGGTTTTTAAATTTATTTATTTTCTGACTTAGCATCAGTACACCACTTCCTGTTTAGCCTTTGGTTAGTTTTTATTCATGACAGCTTCAAGTATGCACTTGAACTTCACTGTAAAGCCTTGCCTGTTTTCTGGGTGCCTGGGAGCTTTCTAAGGTATGGCCAGCTAGTGGAGGTTTTGTTGTCTAGTGTAAGGAAGATAAAGGATGTACCAATTGTTTGGCTTGTTGCTCACAGAGAATTTTTTTCTTCTGCTGCCCCTTGACCTCTTGGATAATGAAATGAATGTTGCTTAATAACTAAGAATCAGTGGAAACTGAGGCATTCTGGTGAAACAGTGGCCTGATGGTAGAGAATTGCTGTGAAGCAGTAGTCATGCTGGGATTTTACTCTGGTTTCAGTGTATACTCAGTTATATAAATGAGAAATAGCTTCATTTCATTAAATTGATGAATTACCTTTCCTTTTGAGATGACTGCTCTAACAAATAAGCAATCTTTTCTTTCTTTCACTATCTAAAAAGTAAAATAAAAGGGGGAGAAAGGGGCTCTTTTTTCAGACATCATGTTTGTGAAACTACTTGTTAGAAGACATCTCATGCTAACATCTTTATTTTAATTTCATACCTTGCACAATCATACACACTTCATTTTTAATTTGCAATTCTGTGCTCAGATGCTGAAAGAAGAGCAACATGCCTGGGCATGTCTAGTGCAACAGCTCTAAGAAATGTGCATTTTCCTCTTGGACAAGGAGGTCTAGGGCTCTGTCAAGGCCACATGGTTGAGTCACCCAGTTAGGAAAGCCACAAAAGCAGATAAAATATTCCCTAGAGCCACCTTTTTTGGAAAACTAACAGGGTCAGCATGTGTTGTGCTGCATGCACAGGTATGATCCAGTATGAAAACTTGTTTCTAAGGGATGTTTTCTGAGGATAAGGAAGAATCTGAGAGAGCCAAAGGTCACCCAGCACAGCTTGCCTTAGCATTGTCAAATCCCATCTGCTTGTCTCCTCTCCACAGGGCAGAACACATTGCATTATTGTATGCTCAAAGTTCAGCACACCACTTGCACTTTCCCTTGCAAAAGAAAGCCTTGTAGGCTTTGAAGGCTTGTTAGGACTTTCAGACTGTTATGCTACAGGGTTTCATTCCCTGGGGTCCTGTTAGAGACATAGAGTTCAGAGCTGTCATACTGGCCAGCAAGTAGAAGGTAGAGATTGGAAAAAATGTAATTTCTTTTGACTTTATCTTAAGGAAAGTAAACCAGTTTGATGATTAGATGTGTGGGACATAGTGCCTGGATGTCTACTTGAGCTAATTCCTTCATCTTCTTAAAAGAGCACTGCTCCCCTTTGGCTACTCAGGAGAGAAGGTCATTTTTCAAAAACTTTATTGTTTTATTTAGTCCTATGGTAAAATGTTCACACTGCTGTCTAAGTGGAAGCTTTCTTCTACAGCTATTTGGAGAGAATTGGTGAAAGTTACACAAGCTTTCAGAAGGGAAAGTAAACACTGAATTCTCATGCATTAAAACATTTTGTCAGCCCAGTGTTTAGTTGGGTGGTGTGCAATTAGAGCATACAAAATGAAATCATATTTCATCTCTCATTCATTGTGTTCTGTAGCATTTTAAAATGAGTTTAATTATACTTTTGGAAGGATGGAGAACAGAGAACCCCACTGTGGTGATGAACATGCAGTGGTTAGAAGTGAAAAGGGTGGTGAACAGCACTAAGATGTTAGAGATCAAACATGTTAAAGGTAGTATAAAATAATATTAATAGAAATTCTTAATTAATAGTAGTAATATAAGTAGTTAGTAATAGGAATAAGGGTGTCTTGTTACTTGCCTCCCCACAGGACCCAGTTCCTGCTATTGAACAGAAGCTCATCCCAAGGTGTGGGCTAGGCTCTACAGTTTAAACAGAATTATAGGGAATCTGTGGGTTCTATGGGAAATCAAAACCCAGTCCCTACCTGCAGGTAGTCTGGAAATGACTGAGCCTCTCCCAGTTGGGCATGAACATGTGCCTGGCCAGGATATTGAGAAATAGGAAAATGGGCTTGAATTGCCCCAACCCAGCAGCACAGTCCTGAATGGGTTTTTACACAGATGTTAGATGTTTATAATCTTATAGTTTGCTCGTTGTTCTAGACAAGAATCTAATGTTTTTTAACCCATTGAACCCCAGGGTGTGTGGGAGAGGTGCTGTAGAATCACTGACATCCTGCTCTCTGGCACTAAAGCTGTAGAGCTCAGGAGTTTGATCTCCTGCTACCTGCACGTTTCATGTGCTCTGGTCAAGCTGCTTTCCCTTAGCACAGAAGAGCTGTGAAAACCATTCCCTTGCCCTCCTTCTGCTGTAACTCAGTGCATGAGTGGTGTCTGTGTATTTCCTTTTGAAGGTTTTGTCTCTTCCTTGAAGTGTGGAGCTGGAGCAGTGACCAGTTCCAGGATGCTCTTCAATTCAGGGGGTTTTGGTTTCCTTTTAATACTGGCATTTGATGTGTTGTTTGCCAAAGTGGCTTTCCTATGCCTACAGGCATAGGAAAGAACATTCTGGTCACTTGTGAAAGGTTAATGGTTGTTGTTGATACAAATGACTAATTCTTCTGGGATACAGATGAATAGCTCTTGTTAGATTCAAACTTAAAGTAATTTTTTACTTTTAGTGTAGTAACAGTAATCAATGGCATAGGGATGCAGTTAGTATCAGCAGTGTCAGTGTGAAAAGGATATTGGTGATCTCTACCTTTAAAGCTGAACAGATGGGGAAAAGTTTTTTGAGAGTTTGTGCCATCTTCTGAGACTAACTCATTTCTGTGGCAGAAAAATCACATCAGGCTTCAGTTAAATGATTATATATCCCGTCTCATCTTGGATAAAAATGGATACGATTCTGTGATGCAGAAATTGCTAATGCTTGAGAATAGTGTTTTTGAGAATGTTTCTAAGAAAAATATTTACTTTAAAAAGCTGCATTGTAATATTCACTTGTCGAAGTTTTCTCTTTAAATGTATTTCTAAGTTTCTTGTTGTACCCAACCCATCTTTTTTAAAGATTTTTTTTTTTGGTAATAAATAAGTAGAATATTGTCATTCATTGTTTCATTAATCTTAGGCAAATAACAGATTATCAGTTTTATGGAGTTAAAAGTAAACCAAAATGTAACCTTTTTAAAACAAAAACCTGCTCACTTGCTACAGAAGAGCTTTGGATGAAATGCAGCTGTTGAACAGTTGCTTAAAATAAATTGCATACTTTAAACCCACCAAGAAGATATATGAGGATTCAAAACTGTGTCACAAATCCTGACCTACTGAGAAAGAATGCTTAATGAAAAGACTACTGTACGTTTCACTGTATCCTTTGCAAGGAGGGTGAAATTCAGGTCAACAGGATAGAAAGCTTCCAGGACTCAGGAAACCTGACCAATCGATCACTGAGTAAACATTATTGCAGATACTTATGGGGAGTAATTGATCTTGAACATAATCATAGGCTTTATAAAAGGATTTTACAACTTGTAATGTCTTCATATCTACTCTGCCATGATATATTGACAGTCATTACTTATGCATTTGTGAGTTAGTCCCTGATTACCTTAAGGTATTATTTTTTTATTTCATTGACATTGAAGTTTCAACCCAGACTTTTGAGGTGAGAAAGTAAATTTAAAATAGGAGGGTGGATGAATTACTTGGCTGTTTTAGTAGCATATCTCAGCAAGGAAGAATTGCTGAGGTTTTATAATATAGATACACAATGTTCTCATATATGACAAAATTGAAGTTGAACTCATCATAGCTTAATAGCTTGTGGTTGCCATATATTTATTTGTAAAGCATTTATAAAACGATATGCTGCCTTCACATCTGGAAGCTTCACATTTTTTCAAAGCACAAAACAAATGCTCCCACTCATGTGGGGTAGCTCAGCTGTCACAGTTATTGACTTGAACACGTTTTTATCCTTATGTGAAGATGTGTTTAAAAGCAGGAATGTCATCGTCCTGGACTTTTGGCCAAAAATGTTTTTCTGCTGACAGTGTTAAGCAACATTTGAATGCCACTGTAACTGAAAGAAATTGAAACTTTTTTGTTCTTCTACTCCTAAGCATTCCTCATTTTCACTCTTTCCTTATCTAAGCCACTAAGCTCTTGCTTTATGGTGTGGCTCTTACATAAAACAAAAAGAGAACATTTCAATATGCAGTTGTCTGAACACAGGAGTTGACAGCCTGCCCCCAAAGTGGGCACAATACTTGAAACAAAAAAAAAAATTGCATCTAGTTGGCAAGATTTCCAGCTGTCCTTGCACCCTAAAGAGTCTGCATGTCTGATTTGGGTCTTAATGGTTGTTTAGACCTGTTCCATTACTGAAGTGAGGCAGGTAGCCAAAGAAGTTAGCAAAATTTCCGGTTTTTAGGGCTGGCAGCTCACATGGCCCTTGTATAGATACCATGCAGAGAAATAGTAAGGTAGCTGTGTTGTTTTGCCCCCTCACTGTTGAGTGTGGCAAATAGTTTCTGTCTTTAGTCTGAAAAGATTTAGCCTGAAAACTATTATCAGTATTCCTGAGTGAAAACTCCTCTGTGATTTGTGTGAAAAATGCTATTGCTTGCTGTAGAATTACTAGAGAAACAAAATTATGATGTACGTTAGGAAAAAATAGTCTTCATTTTAAATTTCTCCCTTTTAAATAAGTGATTTGATCTTTAAGACAGGAGTAGCCACATAGTTAGGTATGTTTGCTGGTTCCTGAGGGCATAGCTGCCTATTAGCCATTAGGAAACAAAACATTTTGATGTAATCCCTCACTTTCTGTGAAGATCAGCAGGAGCTGTGCACGCAGCTTGTATGGATGTTTTTTGCCCCCCACATGTTCATCACTGGCACACAAACAGTCTTCACTGTCTGCTGAGTCTGTCTTGTCAAGTAACCAAGGTGTGGAGTGAATTGAGACTTCCAGGTGTTAACCTGCCTTTTTAATGAAATGGCAGAATATGTCCTGCTAATGACAAGAGTGATTACAGTAAATATGCTTGCTGTAATTGTCTTTATTTCTCATTGCACTTGGATGTGAAGTACATCTACATTGAAGTCAGAGGACCATCTAGACCATTCTGTCCCTTCCAGTGTCAAAATTTTACTTAAATTTATTGAAAAGCAACACAGTATGTTACTGCCTTTCTAAGTATTGCAATAATATTTCCATCCTGATTCACAACTCCAAGCTTTGCATTTATGGGGTGTGCAAGTCTTGTGGTGATTTTCTAAGAGAGGGTCCTGTCATCCTGATTTTAAAGCCCTGTTTAATATTGATTAGGGTTTTTTTCACATTTTACTTAGACTAACATATTTTAATAAAAGCATCTCTCAAACTTTTCATGTTTAGCCTTGCTGATAACCTCTGAGAAATCTGATTTTCTCCTTTTGTCCCACATGCCATAATATAATTTAATCTTTTTCTTTGCTTGGGCAAAACTGAAGAATACCTTAATATGTACAGAAGTAAAAATGCATTACCTGTTTCATTGTTAATCTTCTAAAAATGCATGGTTTCTAAAATGTTCCCAGCATAAAATAGTTAAAAATAAAAAACAAATTTGATAGTTTTGATATAGTTTTTAAGAAGAAAATGCCAGCCCATCAGGTTTTACTGTCTCTGCTCCATGGTAGCAGACCTTGCTCTTCTGCAGAGCCCTCCTGATTTCAGCTGTGCTCTGCCTGTGCTGTGGGAGTCCAGCCATTGGACCAATGGCCAGAGTGGGGCCACTCCTCACTGCCCCAAAAGATCCATCCACTGCAGGGTTTGCCTGTACAGTAGGTGCTAATATTGACTGAATTTCTGCCTGGAGGGAATGTGGACAGCTCTTGTGTTTTTCCTACTGTGCTGTCTTTTATTTATTAATTGGAAAAGTTCTGGAGTGAACTTGTGGCTTTAGTGGGAATTAGGCAGGTCAGCTCTCCTGCTGGTGCTGGCCAGAGGAGCTGCATCCCTTCATCAGGTGACTGACTGTTAGCTGATCTTCCTGCTTCAGTGCTGTGACTCTTAGGCCTGATCCAGGAAAGCACTTAACTGTCTGGGTAACTTTGTGCATGTGAACCGTTCTGCTCGTTCCAGAGGGAATTCTGACTTGTGTCTGTGCTGAAGTGCTTTGCTGGATCAGGTCCTGTGCCTCCACTGGAAGCCTCCTGGGGATATGACAGCATTGTCAACCAAGCTGATATGAAAAAAAAAAATCTAAATTTTACTTTTTTTAATTGAAGGTTCCCAAGAGAAAGCTATGTCTGTATCAACCTATCCAAATAGTTGTCTGTTTTTAAAAGTTACAACGAAATGAGACGTGGACAGTGGGACTGCTCTCAGCCTGTGTAAAATGTAACTTTTGAAATATGTTTTGCCAATTAGGTAGAACTAAATTCTCTAAAACCCTGCATGGGTATTAAAGAAGCTGGGTTTAATGATGGTTGCTGAAGGACAGATACAGTCTCTAGGCATAGGCATCAGTGCATTCAGAAGAAATACAACATTGTGTTTCCTGGTTTGGATCAATACTACTTTCACTGGTGTTTTGTTTCACTTTTGTTAGGTGGTGGGTGACTAGTATTTCAAAGTAATTAATATGAATTATTGTTATAGGAAAGCATTTCTGCAGTGAGCTGTACTCTGTAAGTGATAACTGGTGTGCTTACACTGATTAACCTTTTGTGGGGTTCTTTTTTGACAAGAAGGCATACGTGATTGTTTTTGAATTCAGAACTTCATTATCAGAGAAGCAGGCATATCAGATGTCACCAGCACAGTGCTTTCTGAGCCTAGCTAGCAAACTGCCTTTGTCAGCATGTTAAAATGGATATTAAAGGATATGAAAAGTCTTGCATGACCGAGCAGTGAACTTCACGTTAACTGTGCATTTAGCAGTGCAAACCTTTAAAAGTGAAGTCTCTAGTGCAGCATTTAATTGATAAACTTTGCAGTTGTGGTTTGAGGAGCCTGCATATCTCTGGCTACTGTTTTGGCTTCAAGTACAAATGTTTAGTCAGTTCCTTTTCTGAAATGCTGTGAAGCCTTTAACACCCTGCAGTAGTGATGGTTGCTGTTTAAATTAGGCTGCAAGGATGATTAAGGACTGGGGCACCTTTCATACAAGGAAAAACCAAGAAAACTGGAAATGCTCAGCCTGGAGGATGCTCAGGGGGATCTTAAAAAGGGTTTTAAGTACCTGATGGGAGGGAATGAAGAAGAGAGCAGCAGCCCCTTCTCAAGAGGCAGTGGGCACAGATTGGAACACAGCAAATTCAGTCTGGACACAAGAAAACATTTACCAATTGTTAGGGTGGCCCAACACTGGAATGGATTGACCTGACAGGTTATGAAGTCTCCACCCCGCTGGACATGAACTGGGACAACCTGCTGTAGCAAACCCTGTTTCAGCAGGGGTGTTAGACAAGGCAGCCTGTGTTCTCCAGAGGGGTGTCCAACCTAAAAACCTCTGTGCATGAATACATTACTTCTGTGGTCCAGTAAAGGGGCTTCTGGGTTATTTTATATAGATGATAATTATAACCATGTTCATGTTTTCATACACTTATGTCTGTGTGTGCAATCAGCTGGTGAACCCTGGAGATGCTTCCAGTATTCCTATTTTAGCATTTTGTGTATTGTTGACCAAACCACTGTGCATATATATATATATATATGTGTGTGTGTGTGTCTATGTGTAGATATATATATTTACTCCTGACTCCTGTCTGTTCTTCCTCTAACCCTCTCCTGATTTGCTTAAAAATGTATTTAAATGTAAAACACAAGACTTTTTGGAATACCTCTAAACACTTCTGGTTTTTGTTAGCCTTTACTTCACTAGGTAGAATGAATGTTCTAAGGGCTGCTGAGCCAGCCAAACTGTTTGTCTTAAGTCAGGAGGAAAAAAAGAATTTATAGGTGTAGTGCTGGTTGATAAAACTCTTCTAGTTTTATATATGTGGGAAGGAGCACAGTTGCAAATACTGAATAGAGCCCAGTATTTGCAGCCTTCAAAAATGCAGTCTTGCTTCAACATTTGGATTTAGAAGACCAAAGGTTCTTCCCATACCACTCTTAATGGCAACAGAAATGTTGGAAATTGCTTTTGGTTTTTTAAATGTGGTTGTAAGGGTGACAGATTGCCAATTGATGTGTTTGGTGTGCAGCCTAGATTAGAAAGTCCAGGAACCATTTTCAAAGTGAACACTGAATTTTATGGTTGAATTAGATAAATATATAAATATCTGATACATACCTTAGGAAATACTGTGTTAGATAAATAAGTCTGTGAACAGATACTCTGTTGTTTTTTTAAATGTTTATTTGTTTCTTCATATCTGTGATTTCAGGTTAAAGGTTCTTACAGAGTTTAATGTTAAATGTTACATATACATTTAATGTGGGTATAGAGGGAAAATATAGTGTACACAGTTTTATTTATTAACTCTGTGGCTCAGAAAAGCTTTCTAAATGTCATGATTACAGTTTAAAATGTCCCTAGGTCTTTGCTGGAATTGTTCAAATAAAAAGTTTGATTAATGTACATGTGATGCCCTCATCTAACAATGAAAAAGGATTCTGCTATATTATTGATTATTTCCAGGTTTTAAAAAAATAAATGCGTAGAAGATGTAAAAAAACCCCAAAACACCTTACCAGAAGCAATTACATGATTCAGGTTTTTCAGAGAAAAGTGATAGCTGTTTTCTAATTCTGTTTTTCAGTTTCCATAGCTAGACGTGTCCAAGACCCTTTAGCTGAGCTAGTGAAAATCGAGCCCAAACACATAGGAGTTGGAATGTATCAGGTAAGATAATATTATCATTTAATCTAAGTAATCTGTCATGATACAGAGCAACACCAAAGTGCTGCTTTATAATTGTCAGCTAGTTATGTCTCCTTTAAAAGATGTTTTCAGAGTTGATGGAATGGTAGTAAATACTTAAGTCATAAACTGCCTTTTTTTGCATCTCTACTTTTAATGCTTGTGATTGAGACCCTGAAATGGCTCTAGCCAGATGTATAGTCTATTAAAAACATCAAATCAGACAGGTAACCTGAGCTGTAAAGCTTTCTCTTTTTCTGTATTGTTACAGCAATGGGGTTTTAGCTCTTTGTGTAAAATACAATGAGATATTGATCCTCCATTTAGAAGCCATTAATTTGTACTATTAGGTGCATTCCTTCTTAGAAGCTTGTAATAAAAGGGTTTGTTTTGAAGTTTTTCATTTAGTAAAGCTGAATTGGAAAATGTTTGACAATTGTGATTTTTATACCTTTTTGTAGATTATTTCTGAGAAGAAACTTTTACTTTGCAAGTTTCTTTACAAAGAACATTATGTTAAGAAGTGGTACATAAGCTATTGTCATTTTAAAGCATATTGGCATCAATTCAGGAAAGAATTTATGCATGTGCTTAAGTCCCACCAAAAAAAGAAGAAATAAAAATTACCCAGGAAACATGATGTGTGCTTTTCTTTATTTTTTTTAAACTGTAGAATGTGAATAAATTTGAAAGAGTACAGCAGAATTCAGAACAGCAAGCACAGAACTGTGTGGATCTGTTCTTTCCAGTCAACTCCTGAGCATTAATGGGATAGAATGAAATTAGCAGCCTAGAATCCCTTGCTGCCCCTGCTAAAGGTGGCATGCCAAAGAGAAGGTGTCGTGAAAATCTTCCAAGAAATGAGTGTCCTGTTTTGTTTTTACAGAGCTGAGGTCAGCATTTTAGTTGGTTAAAGGAGAATTCAGCACTGCTTTTATAAGTCCTGCTTGTATTACCACAGATGATGGAACTTATTCATGTTGCTTGCTTACTGCAAACTTCTTTGTAAACCTAACTTAAATAATCTTTTGGTATCAATTATACCATACTCTTTGAGGGAAATTGAAGGGCTGGAACACTGTAGATTTCTTTTATGTATGTATCCACATTTCAGTAAAAATGTGCTTTAATGGTGGCAGCTATAAATATATATATGGGTGTGGTCATCTGGCAAAAAGAGGAGCTTCAATCTGAAGTGTACTTGGTTTCCTTAGTTGTGGAGACCCAGGGCTTTCATTTATAACAGCAGCAGTGATATCTTGCAACAAAAATAATGAGAAGTGATATAGATTTTTGTTCATCCTCACTTAAAGGAAAGAAGTGTTAAAAAAAAAAAAGAACTTTGAAATTCTATGTCAGCATTTAGAGAAGTTGATGGATTTTTTTAAACAGTAGTTCCAAGATTTTACTATTTGTGGTATACTGTGAATTCTTAAGTACTAGGAGCTTGCATTTCTGTGTCTAGAAGATACTGTTTTAAATGCACAGCATCTCCAGTGGCCCATGTGCATGCATCTAAAGCAGAAAGACATGGAGTTGGTGGTGGTCATATGGCTTTGGGATCATTATACCCTGAGATGAGTGTTGCAGTGAATAGTACTGCAGCAGCTCACTGCAGTCTCAGAGACTGAGGCTTGTGTCATGTACTTTACATTCATTGAGAGCAAAATAAAACACTGAAAATCCCCCAAAATCCCAAAATCATCCAAAATTCCCCAAAACTCCCCAAAATCATCCAAAATTCCTGAAAATCCCCCCAAAATCCCCCAAATCCCCCCCAAAATGCTCATGCTCCTGACCCTTCCAGAGAAGCTCCTTGATCCACTCCAGGTGTGTTGGGAGCAAATGCCCAACTGTTGTTATTGTCCACATTGGTTAAATGAAAAGTTTTAGAGAAATAAATCCTTGAAGCCTAGGATAGAGGTAGACCTCAAATATTGTTCATTCCCAGCTATATGCATTTTTAATTCTTGTCATGGTTTGAATAAATCTGAGGTAGATACACATCCTGTTGGAATTCTTAAGAATCCCCACAGAAGCTATGGCATGTTTGTTCAAAGATACATGAATTTCTCAAGTGCTGGATCTTTTTGTGATGTTACTGAAAGCAAATTTGCACTCTTGAAAACAAAGTTAGAAGGTCTACTGCCCTTTGGGCATGACAGCTCTCTTGTGGCCCAGGAAGGGAATGGGAGGAGAAGAGGAATTAAGCTTTTCTGTCTTGTCTTCCTTTTAGAGAGACAGACACTTGCTAGTGTCTCAGGAGACAGGCATGGGAAAAGCTGTTTGTTGTGCAGGGAGCCCCAGAGTAATGGCTGATATAATCCCTCAGATATGTATTAGTTCAGGTACAGAATTTTGTAATATCCAAGGCAACTTGAAAAGTTTTATTACATTTTAATTTATAATCTAAATGCTGGCTGTAGCTTTTTATTAATTTCTGTGGTGAAATATGCAGTGCACAGTCTAGATCAGAAATACAGCAGTCTTTTCACAGAGGTTGCTTTCTTAGCCTATTGTAACTTTAAACCAAGCATTTAAATATGACCTTTACTTTCTTAAACACCCTGAAATTGATATTTCAGAATCTGACAAATCCTGGTATTGGCATTCTTGTCCTGAAAGAGGGATAGTGATTATTCTGTCAGCAATTAGGCAGAGGCAGGCTGAGACTGTGCTGCTGCCTGTGACCATGGAAGCCATATATATATATATATATATGTATATATAGCACAAGCAGCATGGTGGTTTCTCCAGGGATGGTTGCACACCCTCTGTGTGTTGATCACTGTGAACTTCCTGAGGGGTTGGTTCTGCCTTTCATGTTACTCCTATGCAAGTGCCCCACTCTTTTTGTGGTGTTGGTGATGGCTACATGATGTCCTGTGTTGGCATGGCAGGGGGGCAGCAGTGCACAGCTCTGGGGGAGAGGAGCTGGGGCAGCTGCCTGAGTGCCTGGGGCCATGGCCTCTGTCAGGAGCAGCCAGAGGCACAGACCACTCTGCTTGAAAGGCAGTGCCAGAGCCAAGAATTTCTGTCTTTTCTCAGAGGATGAAGTGAGAGACTGGTGAAGCAGAATCTGCCTGATGAAGGCTGTAGCTTTTGTACTGTGATGTGGTGCAGGAAGGCTGTGTGTCCAGCTGAGTGACCCTGTGGGCAGGACAGGTTGGCTCAGGAGTGACCCTGACCCTTGGGCAGGACAGGTTGGCTCAGGAGTGACCCTGACCCTGTGGGCAGGACAGGTTGGCTCAGGAGTGACCCCATGGGCAGGACAGGTTGGCTCAGGAGTGACCCTTACCCTTGGGCAGGACAGGTTGGCTCAGGAGTGACCCCATGGGCAGGACAGGTTGGCTCAGGAGTGACCCTGACCCTGTGGGCAGGACAGGTTGGCTCAGGAGTGACCCTGTGGGCAGGACAGGTTGGCTCAGGAGTGACCCCCTGGGCAGGGCTCCTCTGCTGCTGTCAGCAGTGGTGGCAGTGCTACAGCAAAGAGGAGTGGTTGTGTGCTAAATCCACTGCCCACAACGTGAGCTTGCCCAAAGTCTGTGGAGTGTGTGCCACACAAAGAGAACTGAGGGAAGGGGCTACATCTTCTCCACTTGCTACTTCCATGGAATTTTGGATCCTTCCCATCTGGTCTCTTGGTATTTAGGGTGCATGTTTGTGAGAGTATTGGTGTTCTCTTTTCTAATGCAACTTTTCTGAGTAGATCTGCTCATCTGGGTGTGGATACTTTGGATATGGAATAGCAAGTTTCTAAGTAGCAAGAGATCTGTGTAAATTAAGTGCCATCAGCTGGGATTTGTTTACTTATTTTAGATGAAAAAAAAATGTGAAACTTGAACTTGGCCACCTGCTTTTATTCTCATTTCAATTTATGATTCTGAGTTTGTGCATTGCCAAGAAAATCAGGTTTGTCAGAGAAAAATAAACAGGGCACAGATCTCCTAACAGGTATTTCCTTAAACAAAGAGAAGCACAACCTGATTTATTAGAGTCTCTCTCAGCCTAAATTCCAATTGCCTGAAGGTCCTTGTCTTCCATCATCTTTATCTCATTAGGAAAATTGTTCTTTCCTTCCAGACAGGAACCTAGCCAAAATTAATTTATGACCTTCAGGCCATATTAGTATGATTTCTTCTGTAGTTGAATATGAAGATGATGCCCAGATTCTGCCTTATGCAGAATATATTGGCCTTGTCACCTCCCCATGCCAGTTCAAAGCTAAATTCCTATTCAGGGAGAAGCAGTTAGTGACTCCAAACTTGGTTATGGTGTACACTGAATTTTGGTGATGAAATACCATTGCAGTTGTAATGATCTGGGAAGATACAGAGAGGAGCTGAGAACAAAGCTGCTTCACAAAGATTGTGGTTAGGGAATTGAATTTCAGAGCCAAGAAAATTAATAAGACAAAAAATCTTTACTCTCAAATAAACCCCCAACTTTTACAGGTGAGTGATAGCAGCACTTAGCATAAACTTTTGTCATAGTAAGGAGGGGAATTAAATTAATACAATTTTAAAGTGTCAAAACCTGAATATGTGTTATAAAGCAGAGAAATGAGAAATAGAGCTAAAGATATATATTAATTTTAGTTGGCCTTTTGATGTTCATTTGATGTACAAAATCCCTGGATCCTAAAAAAACCCAGTAACCTCTAGAGAAAGAGAGATGAAGGTTAAACTCATCTGTAGCCTATGAACAGAATGTGGTCTGTGTTGTAGGATTAGAATTTTTGACAAATTCTGTGTAATATTAAAAAATGTGCACTATGTCTGATCTTGAAAAAGCAGCATCCTTTTTTGTCTTTATAATTTTAGGAGTCCAAAAATCTGTTCATGATCTATTTTTGGGTGTGGTAACATCTTCACTTTGAACGTGTTTGGAAAATCAGCATCCTAAAAGGATATAAGTGATTATATATGTAGTTCTGTGACCTCTGAGGTGTGAGAATACTTGATCACAGATGTATCTGTAGCATTTTGTGTCAAATAAATAAAATCTGTGAGCAATACTCTTAAGCAGCATTCCCTCAAGAAGAAAAAAAATTGAACTAATTCTTGGTTGGTTTTCTCTGTCATGCTGGAAGGTCCTGATCAAAGGAGCATTTCATAAAGCCTTATCAGAGTGTCTGATAATAACTGAATCTGGAGATGTCTTTTTTTGTCCCTCTTGTCCATGTTCCTTTTCATGGTCCTTTCCATTGGTTACTTTTTTGATTATTGCTTGTAGGACGTTGTACTATTTCAGTAGCAGTTTGATATTCCTTATAGGTTTGAGCTTTTCCCCCAAAGCAGATGGGTATGTTTTGGTAATTGACAGTGCAACTTTAGAGAATGCTTTTAATCAGATAGACTTTCTCTTTACCAGTTCTCTTAATTATAGCATTGCAGCTATAAACCACTATAAAATGCACAGCCAGCTAGTTAATAATGGGACACCTCAGTGGAGGTTGTGTCTCATTTGGAAAGGAAGGAGCTTTTTTCTTGCTCCTAGAAGCCTGTATAGAATGCTGTCTGCTGTCACAGTCATCCTTGCCTGGGTCTTTCCTTCCTTGTCTCAGTGAGACAGTGACAGGGGTGGAAGGATGTTCCTGGCCTCTCCTGCATGTGGCTGAAATTGCATGTTGCCCTTCTCCTTTGTTGCATTCTTTAGTTGTCTTCCTCCCTCAAAAGATGTCTGTGGATGGCATCATCACTGCTGAGATTTTTACCTCCAGCTGCTCCCTCTGCAGCAGGAGGGCTTTTAAACCCTCCTGTTGTGAGGTGTGGTATTAACCTCACTTTTGACAGCAGTACTACTTAAAATCTTATTCCTCTGGTGAACACCCATCATGCATGTTATTTACTTGGGACAATCTGGCTGTGTATTTGATGCAGTGGAGATACCTGAGAGCTGAACTGTAGCAACATTTTAGAAATACAGGGATCAAAAGGGGAGACCTCAGGGGTACCTCTAAGTGTAAGAGTATGAGCAGGTATAGTTGGGTCAGCCTGGTTCCTCTGTGGGCTGAAAAGCTCTCTGCATTATTTCTGTTGTCTTGGCTGCAACAGAACCTGGCTTGTTCCTTGCCCTGCAGGTATTTGTTAGCCTGTTCCTACAAAACCCCAGCAAACAGAACTTCTTAGCTTGGTTTGGGTAAAGCAAATGTTGTATTGTTGTTCTAAGTAATGGAAACTTGAGAAATTGTGTTTAAATAGAAAGCTTCTAACAAAAAAAAGCTGTGAAGTAGTTAGTGATTGCGAAGGAGTTGTCAGAAACCAAACATTGGTCATCACAAAGATTCATTGTTTGATTTGAGAAAACCCATTCTTTTTTCCTTAGAATACACAGTTTTTAATGATGAAATATATGACACTTTGTATCCCTCTTGCTATCCTATTTTGGTTATATCTTTCTCATGTAGTACACTTTAATTTAATAGCATAGACCAAAGTACCAGAGCTGATTGTTTTTCTAGTCAGGAGCGTGTGTTTTTCACTGAATTTTTAAGGAGTTGATTTTACTTCTTTCTTTATTTTGGAGTGGTTTCTTAATTGACCCATAGGGTATATGAGTAGTTAGGTGTGTTACTTGGATAGCATAGGAGAATCACTCATGTATCATGTGAGAGTGTGATGACATGATGCTCAAGAGTGTCTTTTTCTAAACCTCTGAGGTGGGATTGTCAAAATGGCCTTAAACTTGAGCTAACTGTGTTAAGCTTACTAAAACAAGTTTGTGTGTGTTTGCAAGTTACTTTTTTTTATTAAGAGAATGGGACATCTTATTAGGCAAGAGTGCTTTATTTTGTGTGATTCACAAGCTCCTGTGGAAGCAGTTCAGCAGGAATGCTGTTTGCTGATGAGAACTGTAGGTTGCAGGTTTCAACATCCAGTTGAACAGTCTGTCTACAAAAGGCTTCAGCATTCCTTCTGTATTACCACACTGAATATACACACAGTTCAGCAAAGAGCTGAACCTCCTTGGGTAACACTGGAATTTCATGAGCTTGTTTATGGTTCTCTGTACTTAAATTGAAGTGGTTCCCTACAGAGAACCTTTGTTTAAACAAAGCCAAGTCTAAGGGTGAGAATACCAATATTCAGTTATGTGTATCTTGCAGTAATCAAACAACTTAGTAATAAATGTAAATCACTCTTTTTTGGCAGTATATGGCAGCTGGTTGATTATGGATGTACCTTAAATTGAAAAACCTATTAAAGGAGATATGCTCGTGGGCTGGAATCTGACTGAAATGAAAGAAACTGGCTATACTTAGATAAATTTTAAAAATAGGCCAAAGGACATGTGGCCATTATTGTAAATTAAGAAAAAAACCCACAAAATGTAGCTGGACAACTTCTGGGCTGCTTCTGAACTCAACCTCATCTCTGAATAAACTCTCTGGGACTTTAAAGACAGGGACATGC
Organism: Sitta europaea; assembly: GCA_013400255.1. NCBI lineage: Eukaryota > Metazoa > Chordata > Aves > Passeriformes > Sittidae > Sitta > Sitta europaea. The sequence goes on from VXBS01007995.1 coordinate 1,813,999, forward strand.
AGGGTAGTATTTCACTGTGCTCTTAGCTCTGCTCCTCAATAAAGGAAACTTAAACCTCTCCTGTGAACCTGTAGTCTCCTGCAAAGAGATTATTGTTGCTGAATGGTTTTGCTGCATACCTCAAGGGATTGCTTGCTTGGAAATTTGTGTAAAAGGGAGAGAAGTACTCAAGATTTTAAGGTTTACAAAAACTTTGAGGGACAGGATGTGGTGACTGTAGTTATATGATAGTAAGAGCAGTCCAAAAACCCAGTGTCTTGTCAGTAAGGAAAAAGGTGTTTTTATTTCTTTACTTAAATGGATATGTAGGCTGGTGAATAGGCTTGGGCTTAATAAGGGATTTTTAGCACTGAGCAAATTATCAAATCCTTAATTTTCCTGAAGTAGTGAGGAAATATTAGCTCTGTGAGGAAAGCAAGCAAAAAATTCTTATGTCCTCTTTGCCCAACATCATTTTTAGGGTAAATAATGAGCTTTTCATTTTGAAAAATAAAGCTCTTTGAACCAATCCATCTGACATCCAGTGGGAGCAAAGTCTTTGCAGACAGCTTTGCCACAGGGAGAGGTAATAACCCCATTATGTTTTGGATGGTTCCCCACCCTACTGTAGTAGGTGCACAAAAGTTAAGAATGCTTTCCAAGTAAGTTACACCTCTGGCAAGTTTGTGTAATTTAATCTTCAGCAGCAGTTCTGCTGACTGCCAGGAGTGGTTTCTATATCCTGTAACCTGGCAGTCTCTCTGGTTGCATCTACCTATTCTCTGGCTGGCAAAGAGAAAGCAAATGTTCTGCCAGCAAAGCACAATAAACTTTTGCTAGTCTCTTACAACCATTTGCCACAAAGCAAAGGGATATAGAAAGAAAGAACTGTTGTGTTATTTTAGCTGGTACGCTGTATTTGCTGGCATCTGCAGGAAAACATGCCAGCTCAATGAGGTGAGGTGCTGCCCCTTTAAGGAAATGAAGGAAAATGTGTGCATGTGTATTTACAAAGAGTGCAAGAGCACAGCAGTATCACCCCATCTGCACATGTCACTCATGAAGCTGCCCATGGACTGCATCTCCTTTTGCTGCTGTCACCAAAAATGCCCTGTGGACAGCATTTGAAAACTTGTCAGATGTGCCTTTGTAAGTAACTTGAACTGCAGGTAAATTTTAGACATTACTGCTAATAATCCCCCTCTCACACTGCTGCTGTTTAGTGTTAGAGTTTGTACCTGCATATGTGGGCTTTTACAGAGCTGCTGAGGTTGTAGGAAAAGCAGGGAAGCTCCAAAGTGTTGGTGTACTGAGGTGGAATGATCTAAGGGTGTTGATAGGAAACAGCTGCTGGACAGATTTGTCCTCCCTGTCAGTTTGTTTCTGATTGCTTAATTACCAGTTCTCTTGGCAGAAGTTTGTTAGGAAGTTTTTTGTCACCATATGACAACAGACTCGTGATTCGTGCTGTAATAGGGTTAAAGTGATACTTGTTATTGTTCATGAAAAATAGGTGTAAAGGTTGTTTACTCCCAGACCTCAGTAAAAGCAGCCCATGGAAAATCGTGAGCAGGATTGCCCAGATATAAACTGCAGGACTGTTTAATATTTCAGTTTGATTTTTTTCCCCCTGTTTGGTACATGTATTTGGGCAGAGCTAATTCAAACACAGGCAGGCCACCTGAGTGAAGATCCACCCGGGCAGATGAAACTTTCTGAGGCTGTTCTGATGGGGGAGCTAAGTGGCCAGAGGAGCAGAGTGGGAGCTGTGAGGCTGGGATCCTGCACGTCAGCTTGATAGGGCTGTGCACTGGATTGGGAAAGCTTGGTTGGCTAACAGCTGAAACAGAGAAGAGATGATAGTCTGTCTTTGGAAAAGTGTTTTGATTGAACAGCTTCTGAAATATGTGAGATGCTGTTGGGTTTCCTGTTTATATTTCAAGTGTTCAATAACTTTAAGTGAAAGTACACAAGTTTAGCACTGAACAATTTTTCAGCTCCTTTCATCTAGGTTTCAGTTAAATTTTCATAACTAAAATTCTTTGCATTTTTGAGACAGTCTTAAAAGTACTACAGTAAAAAGCAGCCAGAGAGTTGCAGATTACTTATGGCATTACCCATTATGAGCTGTTTGTGTTTGTGAATTTGTGTTTCAGGCTCAGTCATCTTTTATGTGTAGTAAGTTAATTTCTCAGGTTTTCTATTATGAATTGTATTCTGATCATAATATAAATATTATAATGATAAAATTGTTCAGACTCTTACCATAGTAAAAACATCTCTTTAGTGTCTAAAGTCAGGTATAAGTGGCAGTAGGGACGTGGATCACTTGCTTTGAATGTGTGTGTGGGGCCAGTTTAAACATGGCAAATGTAAATATTATTTGTTGGTGGAATTCCATAGTCACTGCTTGCTGTGCAGTGGTCATCTGTTGCATCTGTTGTTTTGGTTTCATGAATTAACAGTATATTCATTTGACTTATAAGGAAAAATATGAATACTGTTGTGCTTTTGAGTGATTCCATGTGAGTTCATAGCACAGCAGCTGTTGATTTGATACCCAAAAATCTGAAATCAGCAATAAATTTGTGCTTTTGTTCAGTAGAAGTGGTAATTAAAATTCTTATGATATTTTAAAACCATAAGTGGTTTGCTAATATATATGGTTTGATTGGTTGTTATTACGTAGAGAACTTGATGTTTTGCAATGAAATACATAAAATAATTATTTTTATGTAGTTTGAACAAAAACCAAATTATGGAATGCTGCAAGAATTCTTTCATGTTTGCTTAAGCTATGAATTTATTTTTCTCAATAAAACTGTTTACTGTAAAATGTTAATAACTAATAAAATTCATACAATATGTTCATGTATATATTGATATATAATGTATATAAACATATATGTTTTTATATTGGATCTGAGATTGAATTTTTCTCCTTTCTTGAGGAGTAAGAAGTAAGATGAACTTAAATTAATGTAGGAGGAACTTAAGTTAGTGTTGCTGTTCCTCATGATAATTTTGTGACAGTTATGTCCTTCAACAGACATCACTGAAAACTATAATCTTTTTTCACTGAGACAGTGTAGCATGCAAGACTTCCCTGATGTTTTGTAATTTGTTGTTTTTTAGATTTTTATCTTGCTAATAACACTTATCCTAACAAACAGTTTTGAAAAAATAATTTTAGAAACTAAAATCATGTTTCGCTAGACAGTGATTAATATCTGTGACCTTTATTTTTGTATCAGGAACATAAATATACACTTTTTTCTGTGTCAGTCATTGTCTAAGATTTCATCTTTGTTCTGCTTTCCATTACATACCATGAATTATATGAAATTAATTTAATCGCTACTCCAAACAGAAATTAAATGTGCCCTAATCCAGAGTTACGTTGTTTGCTTTTACAACTGTAAGTCATAAGTAATTAATTTTCCTTGGAAAATTAATTCACTTACCATTCCCAGTAGCATCATATGTTGACACAGGGTTATAGATAGTTTAATATTTTTGTTCAGCATGTTGGCTTCAACTTTGGAAGACCTTAAACCAAAACAATTTCAAATTTACTCAACTGTATATAATTCAGGGTTATTTAAAGTGAATGTTGTCTTTATTGCTGTCAACCAGCTGATGATGATGATTCTAAAATTATATTCAGTCTTCCAGAAAACTAAAGTCTATGGACATATGTGATTTATTTCTTCAAAAGCAAAAAAACTGTTTCATATCGTACATTTGGGTAAGGGGCCACTGGAATCCCATCAGTGGTAGAAAAATTCAGCTCCGTGGAGAACATAACTGTATTACCAAGCCTTGGGCTAAGCAGCTCTGTTTTTCCACATGCCTCATGTTGCTTGAGACATTTGTAGGACCCGTTACTCCTGTTGCTCTCCGAAATTTCCTGAGTTGCCTTACATTGGAATGTTGTTTTGGTTTCTCTGCTGTCGTGGACAGAAGGGCACTGCAGCCCCAGAGGGCATCCTGGGCACTGGTGGTGCCCTGCTGCCCACAGCTGAGTGTCCTTCAGCAGGGGCCTCAGCTGCCAGGGCCAGGAGTCTTCTGCAATGAGAGAGGCAGCTTTTCAGTCTAACCTTTCAAGTTTGCCAGGAGGATCTCTTTTTTTTTTTTTCTTTTTACTTTTTTTTTTTCCTTTTCATTTTTAATTCTCTGCAACTCCATAAAACATGGTGTTTATTACTTTGGTTTATTTTTATTTATTTAAGTCTCCCAGAAGAAACTCCAGTGATGGCAGTGTTGCAGTTCAAACAAGCAAGGCTTATTTTATAAATGTCCCTTTGTGAGTTGGTGGCTGCATTTTGCCTGAATGCAGGGGGTCGGTATCAGTGGCATTTAATTTAAAATTTTGGAGGTGAAAAGTAGAAATTGACATTTAATTCCAGTTTAAAGTTACTGCTAGAACAGGCATAAAAATATTATTGCATTAGCAATCACAGGAAGAAAATAAACTATGAGCACATGAACAATATACACTCATATGACAGACTTGTATAAAATAGAGCAGTAGATAGAAGAAAGTAATTTTTCAGATGCTTTTTTCACCACAATACATTTTATTAAGTAGACAGTGTACAGAAAAAATATTCAACTAATAGAAACAGGTCCTACTAATAGTGCTTAAAGGTTTCTGTGTACACAGTAAAGTTGTACATAAATTTTATCACATGTCTCTTTTACATACATGTGTGTATATGCAACATGGATGAATGTGTTCACAGAGATCTCCATTAAATCCTGTCTGTTGCTTTCAAATTGAAAATTTCAAATTTTCAATGCTTGAGCTTCCCTAGCCTATGTAAGATATTTAATGCTGCTTTGTGTATCTATTAATGTAACAGGTCCCAGTAACTACTGCTGGTGGTTTCATTATTATGGCAAAACTACTTTAAAAAGATTGCAGGTCTGAGCAATGCTGCCCCATTCTATCAGCAATCTCTTTAGCTACTCTTCTCTTCTACTCTTATCTCTAGGTACTGCATGTTACACTGCATTGCCTATGAAAAATCTTGGGAGCCAACCAAAAGCTGTTGCTGTTCTTACAAATTTGGCAGCAAGAGTTTGTGTTTTTGTTGGGAATATCCTCATTCATTTTATGATGACAGTGATTGTCTAAATTTGTAAGAAAAATGATGATGAAACAATTACTGTTTAAAAAGAATCTGCAGAAATTATTTCTTCAGGCAAAATTTATATTTTGAACTCTACTGTAGTTTTGGATTAGATAATTCAGAGTTGGCACTAATTCTGAAAAAAACATTGAGCTCTGGAGTACAATAGCCAAAATCCCAAGAAGCTTGAACAAATGTGTACAGTGTCTCCTAGTGTTAGTGCCTGGCTCTTCCAGGCCACCAAGGAGTCTGCAGTGATTGACATGCATTCTGGAAAAGCAGTTTTTTTCTCTTCCTCACACCACCCCCCGTGCAACAGTGTTGCAGTCAGTCAAAGTGTATAGACAAAGCTGAGTGAATACCAGTTTCCCCAGTACAGGGGCTATTTTTTCAGGAAGTCTAACTCAAACCAGATGTTTTGCTTAGACCTAGAGTTTGTTGCTGCCAAGCATCTCATCAGAGGTCAGAGTTCTGGGCTCAGGGCCCTGCTAGAATTCTTTCACAAATTGCTATTCGGTGAGGTTTTAATCCTAATGGAAAGAATAATGTGCTTGTAAAATCTGCAGTTATTACAAACACAGTATACATATTGTGGACTTCAAATGACTACATATTTCATTCCCATAAACAGGGAATGCAGATGAATGCAGTGTGTAATAGTTTTAGACATTCAAACTTAAACCAAGTATATAGTTTATACTACTGTTAACCATTTGCATTCTTAACACTCCTGTAAAATGAATAGTAATCTTGACTAACAATTGGCAGCTCGAAGCAAAACAAAATGAAAAAATCTCCAGCGTGTTTTGACTTGTAAGCTGTTTCCTGAAGTAAATAGTAAATGCATTTGAGAATGTTCAAAAACACTCTGAGTGCTAAGGCACCAGGTTTGGCACAGTTTGTTTCTTTCCTTCTTTTATTTTTTTCTGTCTCAGTTTTTAAATGGCTTGGTAGCAGCATTTTATGATCAAGTTAATCTTGCTTCAACTATTTCTTCATGCTGTTAATTATTCACCCCAAAACCTCAGAGTTGAGCATATATGCTCCAGCTTACTTAAAAACAAATGTTGGTGGTACAAAGTGGTAAGAACAAGATTTAGTGATAAAAAGTCTTGCTGAATGTTTTGCCTTCTTGTTGGGAGTTGTATTGATAAACTTCTGTTGTGATTCTACTGAAGTGAACTTTCAGTGTAAGGAAAAATTCTAAGGTAACTGTGGTAGTGTGCTGCAGCCTGCAGCTAGAGAAATGCATGTTACATTGTAATATGTATAAATTCAGTGTAATATGAAGATTAAGATATGGGATATAAGAAATTAATATGTTTTATAGAAAACAGTATTGTAGTGTGAAATTGGATGATGTAACTGAAGTACAGTGGGATTATAGCAATAAGTTGTTTAAGTTTATGTTGTGTAGCATCTTATTTTACAGTGAATGCTGCTGAAGAATTATGTTATTTCCAACTCTTCAAACTCTTACATCTTGAATGTGTTCAATTACATTTAATGTAACTATGCTGTTTCATCACATCCTCATTTGTGATTTTTATGTAACTTGTAAATGTGTTTTCAGCTTGGTGGAAAGCATAACTTAAGATAAAGGTGTTGTCACTCAAAGGAATTAACATTTTCTCATTTGTGTGATGATCATATGATAGTCATGCTGGAAGGAGATAAATATGTATAGGGCACTATGTCTGTGTTAATACTCTAAATTCTGAGGCATGCTGAGGTGTTCTACTATACAAATTATTCTTTCATTACTTGTTTATAATAAGCAAAATGGATAATGATACTGCAGTGCAGGTGTTACCTGTTGGAGAGGGGAATCTTATATACTGGTTTAACTCTTTATTAAATCTCCCTGTTGACTAAATTTGTTTCATTAAATTGAATGTGGAGATTTGTGAAACAAATCACAGCTGTATCAGCCCAGTTGTTGAATTAGAAATGATGACCCCTATATTTGGACAGTGAATTCATTTTCAGATATGGTATTCATCTTTCAGATGGTAGAGGAGATGGCTTTGTTTGTGCCATATTCTGTAGAAAGAAGAATGTGGCCAAAGTGATTTTGATAAGCTACTTTCCCATTATAATATACACTTGCATAAATAATATTTTTTCCTTGGTTTATTGAATAAATATGACTAACTTATGTTTGTATGTCCAGAACTAAATTGGAAAACTTGTGTTCTCTCTGTGGGTAGATCATAAGTTTAAACTTTGCTCTGTTAGAATCTGTATTTTTATTAAGTGACAGCAGTTTAGTTGTTTACTAAACATGTAAACCCCCAAAAAGACCTAGACTGCAAATCAGATGATCTTAGTGAACACTGCTGCCTCAAGGTGAGACAGCCAACATTAAAAGTGCAATGAAATGAATACATACAATAATACCTAATCATTCAGATACAATGAGAGAAAGTGGAGACAAACTGCAGTCTCATATGAGAAGCTTTTTCATATTAATGAGTTTCCATTTGCCAATAATTCTGTCATTTGTAACTTGAATCATTCATCACCCCTGCAAATGGTTCTTTCAAGACATTATTTGCAATTTTGTCTTGTGTTTTTGTCCTTGATGTTGTGAAAATGACCGTCTACTGTTACAGGAATGAAAAGAGATCTCATTCAAACATCTTTTGTGTTTCCACTTTCAGTGAAAAATGTTTTTCAAACCTGCAGCTGGTTATTTCTGCAGGAGTTCCCACTTATATTCAGGTTTGATTGACATTTTGAAATGGCAGCTTTTCATGAAAAGCTGTTAACTTGTAGAATTTGGTTATGGTACTAAGACAGACTGACTTTGTTCTACTGTTGGGGCCTGTCCAACCTAAACACAACCCTGCATCTGAATTTAATAGTGCTACTCAGCACAGGCAGTGCAAGCTTTTCTCTTTTTTCATTTTTCTTTTCTGTTTTTTTAACACTGTTGCTTCTGATGTGTTTTTGAACCTGACCTGATAAGTACTCATCCTGATAGCTTCTCAGTCAGTAATTGGGTTAATTGGCATTCCCCTTTCTCCCTCTCCTGGGCTAGCTAGGAGAAGCTAGGTTATGTAATAATTTCAATGATGGAATATATTTTCATTTTTCATCATGAAAATAAGTGGAAAATGTTTTTAAACGACTATACAAATACTACAGTGTCTGTCTTAAGTTAAAAAATTACTAACTACAGCCTTTTTTATTGCTGTTTATTTTTGGAATTTTGGGTATGTGAAAAAGCTTATGGTAGAAACAGTTTTTCTGAGCATTGATTACTGATGTAATTTCTGGTCAAAAACTGAGACAGCAGTGCATAACAGAAATTCTGCTGTCCACTTTACTCAGTTGGTCTTTAATATTATGCCAGAATGTTGAAAGTAGGAAAGAGAGAGACATTATGCAAAACCAGTTTCCCCATGTGTTTCTTGCCAAGCTTCTAAATAAGGATATAAAATACCCATACATGTGAGCTGAGAAGGAAGAGAGGAGTATTTTTAACTTTGAAAGAGATTGCTATTTATGTAAGGGAATTGAAAAAAGTAGAGATGTGAGCATCCCAGCATCTGTCACTGATGGATGGCTTTACTCGAGTGTGAGAAGTAAAACAGGGGAAAATATTTGGGGTTTTCCACAGGTTGTCTGTACAGTCCTGTCAGAGTAAATTTGTGTCATTCAAATTGGGAGCATTTAAATCTTTTTTCCTAAAGAGGTGAGTAATAGTGCAATTGATTACAAGTAATTGTAAGTTGTTGAGCTGCTGATATATTAAAAATACATTATTTTCTATATACCACAGTTAGAATTTCTGTTCAACTGTTCTTTCAACTGCTTAAGTGCTTTTATAAAACCTTCCCTCCAGGTTTGCACCTGCCCGTGGTGATACACAAATTATATATTCATCCACCCCTATGCCACTGTAGTTTATTTAGTTGCTGAGGTGATCATGAGAAATATGTCCTGCTTATGTCTCCTGGGATGTTTGTGATCTGGCACTGGTACAGCCACATTTTAGTTAATATTAAAAACCATGAGACTTCTTGCAGTGAAATAAAATATGATTTGCTTCATCCTTTTCTTTGAAATAATCTAGACTAAGTGAAAATGCTTGTTTTCTCAGGTGCCTGTTGTGTAGTTTCTAAATTTTAAAATGAATTTTTGAGCCCCAACCAGAAGATAAACTTTGCTGATGAATCATTGTTTACTGTTCTGTTGGTAATTTTGTTTGAATTTGCTTGTGAGCTTCAGGTGAACATTCAAAATAAAAGCATCCTAGTTGCCACCCAGACATTACTGGTAAGAGCTGTTACATGCCACCACTTTTTCTTGCAAGCCAAGGCAGGATCCATGGGTCCCAGCTCTTTGGTACACCCTTAAGGTCACTGTGAAATTGTAGACCAATTGAATTAAATGGCGAGCTGCCCACTGCCTTCACATGGAGCCAGGCTTTTGCCCTTTAACTCCAAGGAGCCCTCAGGGCAAGCAGATTTCATTCTTCAACAGCCCCAGTGTGGCTTCAAAGCAAAATGGAGCTGGGGTGAAGTTGGACCCAAACAGTGCAAAATGCAGAGGGGATACTGGGAGCCTGCACTGCTCTTGGAGCACTGGGGCTGCAGGTAACTGGGGCAGTGGGACATGGTGACCCTTGGAAGTGCTGTCTGCCCTGTCATTTGCTAGAGAAATACATCTCTTCGTGTATTTCTGATTGCAAAGAAACAGTTCTCATGTGAAAAGAGTCAGGAGAATACAGAGAACAGGTGAGACTAACCAACATGCTGTTGCTTCACTCTACTCCCATGCATTGTAACACAGGTTGGATTTGTCTTTTAATTCCTCAGCAATAGGACTTAACATTTAAAATTGCTTGGGGTTTTTTATATTACATATTTAATGGTAACTTTTTCTGGGATTCCTTCTATAGCAATGTGTGTTAAATTTTCAGTGATGTGTCTATGGTCATTTCATCTTTTTTTTTAAAGAAGGGTATGTTAAGACAGAATGCTTATCAAATTAAGGGCTGAAACACTAGTGACTTGCAATCACAGGAATCTTGGCTTGCAAGTTAAAATGTTAATGAAAAACATTAATTTCAGCCAGGTAAGCATACATTTAGGGTCTTCAGATGTATTTGTTTTACAAGAGCAAGTGTTGTTCTTATTTGTAGTAGTTTAAGCACTCTATGATATTATTACAGAGCAAAATAAAAATTCTTTGGTGAACCTGGGCTTTTTCCAGGGTTGACACATTCATCTGGGCAGAGAAATTAAGTAGCCTTGTAATACTAATACTAATAATTTTTTGCTTTTCCTCTAATTAATTGTATAAAGTGATGGTACTTTATTTCAATTTTACTTCCTCAACTTGTATAGAAGCATGCTGCAAATGAAAATTTTTGTACCTGTTTGTTCCCTTAAGATTAGCATAAATTTATACATCACAAAACCTCAGAGAAGGTGGGTTGATAATCTGGGCAATCTTTCTAAATATTAAACCCCTCCCCATGTTTGAGTATTTTTTCTCCAGCCATTTTTCCTGTTGTATAGTTGTCCTTCATTTTATTTTAATTCATCTGATGGATGTAATGAACTGGAAAGGGAGAGTAAAGGAAATGTTATTTTTGTTACATCCTCTTTAATTTCTATTTCTTCAGTGAGAGAAGTCAGTGACAAATCCATCTATTCCTAAATTACAGATAAAGGCTACTTTTTCTCCTAATTAAGGCTGCTCTAAAGCAGTATTCCTGATCATGCTCTCAGTCCTGTCTTCTTAGAAAGTGTAAATTGTCAGAGACTTCTTCTGCAGCTGCTTCTCTCTGTGGTGCTGTAGTAAAGCTGTGCTGATGGCTGTTATGTTTATATGCTATAATGAATGAATATGTGAGGGATCTCAGGTAAATCTGGTCCTGCCATAGCTTGTCCTTGCTTACCTGGGGGTCACTGTTAGTTATTCTGAGCAGTGCTGTTACACAACCCAGGCATTTTGCTGGAAGATCTTTTAAGAAGGGTAATGGTGCAGTTATTGGCTTGAACACTGTGCAAAATAACATGTCCATGCTCTTTATTTTCCTAGCATTCCTTCCCTGTGTGTGCATGTTATTAGAGTGTCTTTCTCTTTTATCACATCCTGAGATCTGATCCAGCATTGCTAGACTAGGTACCATATAATTTCCCAGCTCTGTTTAAGAGGGCATTATCCTTCTTCCACAAGCTTTTCTGAGAAGTTAGTGTCTCAAGTAAATGGCATATCTTAATGTGTTGTTGGGATTAGTTTTTGAGGGCTTTGGGAAGAAGTTTGCTAAGGCTTCTGTCTTTTGGAGTGTCTGCATTCTCAGTGTGATACCTTTCAGAATGTGTTTTATTTTCCATGAGTGTGTTTTTTGCCAGTGTTTCTTGTCCCATAACTAGGACAAATAGAAAATAGATTAATATATAAATTCTTTAAAGGAATGAATGCTTTCTGAAACCTTTGAACCAGTTAAAAATGAGAGTAAATTCTAGGCAAATGCAATAGTCTTCTGAAAATGGCAGCCTGGATTTAGATGTCTGGTATCTGAGGAGGCTGGGACTGGGCTGTATTACAGCACTCTTGTATGTGACATCGGAATTTTGTTGCTGAAATTTCAGTCTGCTGTGTAATGAGTTTTGCATAGCAAACTTTTTTGTGCTTGTTTTTTGTTAGTTGCTATTGAAAATGTTCTAAAGCTGCAGCTCTCCAAGAGAACCCTTTCACTAACTGTGGCTTAAAGATAGAATTTCAGATGAAGAAAATGTCTATTTTAGCACAATGAGGTGCAACGTGTGCCGATGGAAAAAGGAAGAAATTAAACTTTCCTGAAAAACCTGGTGAGGTATCCATTTCTTTTCTGAAGCTTTAGAATTGAATAATGGAGGAGACTGAGAGTACTTCAAGAACATACCTGTGCATAAAGCATTATCAAAACCATCAGTTGTAGCTTTTTGTTTATTCCAAATATAAATTTCAAAATGCTGCTGTGGCTAGAAGGGTTTTGTCTTCTATTGAGAAGCATTTTCAAGAGGAAGTAATTATTTCTGTCATTTGATGTGGCATTGTCTGTGTGTGTCTATGTGCAATTCTCTCTTTCATTATCCTAACTCATCCATTTTTCAATATACTTTGGCCCAGTTTTCTGTACCTCATACTTAGAGGTCTTTGCTATGTATATAACTTGAACCACTTAAAAGTTTGTTGCCTGTTCTCTTTTAGCTATATACATGAAATAATAAAAATTAGTTGCTTATAAATCCTATGTAACTTAGAAAAAAAACAAAACAAAAGAGCAGAAACAAACAAAAAAAACAAAAAACCCCACCAACCCCCAAATAAAGTACAAGCCATTTTTAATTTTTTCACATGCCTTGCCCTGCAAAGACACGTTTTTTTAGGAATATACTTGATTAAAATAGTGTTGGAGGCACTTGTCCTGTTTGGTTGTACATGTGAGGTGGTCTAGTTGAAGTTGCTAGACATTAAGAGCAACAGAAGAACTTGGGAATCAATTTTTCAAGACACTTTTCTGCTGCTAGGATTTGACTGAGTATTAAATAGTTCTGTTTTCCAACTTCTTGTCCAGACCTTAAATCTGTTAGTCTGAGGGGACAGCCTAGTTGCATCCAAATCTGGATTCCTACTTGAAAATCACTTATGAAAGGGGGCAGACTAATTTTTATCAATGAACTGTTGTCATCACTTCCTTTGGAAGAGGATATAATGGGTTCAGTTACAGCACTTTTGTTCTTCTTGCTGTAATAAATAAGACAATGACTTGAGAAGAAATGGTTATTAGCTCTAAATATCCTTAACTGTAGTAGCTGTGTTTTAATTGTGTACTGGTATGTGGACAGCTGAAAACAAAGATACAAAAACATTTGTAAGCTGTCCCTGGTCCAAGCAATCAAACACAGCTATCAATGCATGGACATCATAAAATACTGGAGAAGCAGAATGTGTACTGTTTGCTTCTGGGTAATGATGCTTGGGTTGTAGTCAGGAAATGAAGAACTGTGATTCTTTCTGGTTCATTTCTTTTTGAGTTTAAGAGAAGTCACTATGTTCTTGTGGGTTTGATTTGTCATCTGTGAGATTGGGACTGTTTTCAGGTACCTGTATCGAAGCAGTGTGAGGTTTAAAGGTCCTGCAATACGTGTGTGACTGTGGCAGGGGAGGTTATTGCTATTCTAATTTTAGAATAGCCTAGCAAAACCAGAACTGTTTCTGTAAGCAAATATCTCCCAGAAGTTCTGTCACCTACAGGTCAAAGGAGTCTGAGTAAAGTACACCAAAACCAAAAGTCACCACTTTGTATCTCTGCAGCACCAGCTATGCATTTTCTGCCACTGAAAGTCTGGAAGATGTTGAGTACTTCTGATATTTTATGAAGTGACTTCAGAGATTTTGAGAATGCACTACTATATATAACATGCTGATTTTCTTGACTTTTAGGAGCTACATTTTCCTCTTGACATTCCTGATTGCCTGTGTTCTAAAAGAGTAAAAAATAGAGCAGTTTTCTTAAACTTTTCCTCCAATGGACCTCCATATTTTTTCTTCCTTGGACTTTGCTTTGTTTTCGCAATCATATGAAAAGCTAATTATTATTCTAAGTCTACTGGTCTATCTACCATAGAAGTGTATATTTGTGAGATTGCCTTTGGGTGCAAGAATTGCCTTTGAACCCTGGGTGGTACCCACCAAATCTTTGTGTGGCCAAGACTTGCATCCTGTTATATCTCAGTCTGAGATCAGCCTGCAGTTTGGGCATGGCATCCTTGGGCCATGTCACCTCCCTTTGCAGGGGAGGGGGGATGTGGCTTGGGCCAGTTGGTGATGAGAGCCCCAGGCAGGTCTCCTCCATCACAGCACTGTTTGCATGAGCTCCACCCTTTGCAGCATCACCTTAGCCAGCCATGTGCTCTAGCACTCACTACGAGATTGGCACTTGAGCTTCTCTGCCAACCTTTGTGTGTTCAGAGATGAAGATTGTTCTCTCAGCAATCAGAGAGTTATCTGATTTCCCATCAGAGCAACTGCTGACTTGTGTGAGGATTCATTGAAGGCTTGATGCCCTAATCTAGGTTATTTAGAACAACTGTCTTTTGATGTTCTTAAAATACAAATTCTCCACAAAAGAAGAACACCCAATAACAATTTTTTTTTCATATTTAAAAATTCTGGATTATTTTAGTGTAGCTAATAATTTGCTGAAGCTGACACACATTGAAAAATTCTGTCTAATATTTGATTGATCCATTTGCTACCTCATCTCTTAACTCTCAGTGCTGCAAAGCACAGATAAAACTGCTACTGAACTTTCAACCTTAATTAATGTAAAGGGACATCAGCCAGGGATTTCAATGGAGCCTTGATTCTGGAAGTCATGAGTCATCTGCAAGTGGTGAGAGGCAGACAAGTGCTGCAAAATCAGAGGTGATTTTAGTTCCCCTCTTACTCAGTGATATACTGGCTTGGAGTTGTATTCCCCCTACTTACCAACATTATTATAACTGAGCCAGTAGTTGCTTTTTGGACAGAATTTTTTTATAATTAGAATTCCTAAAGATACCTGATTTTAAAATTATGTTCATCAGAGTTTCTAAAGTATTAGGTCTTAATTTTTCAAATACTTCATTTCTGACTTTATATTTGTTTCCCCAAGCTTGCCAAAATTTTGTTTCAGTTTTAGATGAATTATAAAATAATGATTTTTCAAGGGAAACAGAAATAGGGTCTGTTTTTAGAATAAATGATGCTATGATCTGGGATAATATTACAGATTTGCAATGAATATTTGCAATAGTTTAAAGCTCTAACTTGGTAAGTATCTTATAAACTTTATAAGTCTGTAATGGTAATGAAGTTATTATTTACAGATTTTACACTAGCATATACCTAAGAAAACTTAGTTCCAAACATTTTTTCTGAATTTGTTTCACTGCAAAATTATATGTTATTTTACACATTTGCAAATACTGTATTTTAAAAATGTTTTAAAGAAGCCTGCTGAAGGAATTTCCAGATCTTGAATATCAGTAAGGACTATGTTATCAGGGCACAAATCACAGTTTCTGTCAGGGGTGCTGGTGAAATAAGTGCTCTTAGATTTGTGCCTTTTTCCTTCTACCTGCTGAGGTCTTATTTAAATAAAAATGTGTCTATTGCAAGAGAATTCAATTGCTGCTTTCTGTATGGGGTAGTACATGTAGTGTTTTCTGTTCATGCTGTTCTACTGGTTCGTTTTGGTTTCTCACTTTTATATTATGCTAATTACATTAGCAGTAACAATGATATACTGTCAGTGGTGGTTGTTCTGAAATGTTGCTTGGTTTTGAGAATGACAGAAATGTTTGTGTTCTTGTTCACTTGTAAAAATTGTCATTGAGAACATTTTAGTGCTGACACATTAGCACAACTAATTTATTATTGAGACCTGTCAACTTTTCAACCTCCTATGTGCAAACACTTTGTTAGTGCTGTATATGTAATAGGAAAAGTGCTAAATACATGTTGTAATGCAAATTTTGCTAAGCTTAGTGCAGGACACGTTTCTGAAAAATCATAAGCTTACTATATCATAGTGATTTTTTTTTGCCAATTGCTTACTTATTCTTTTGCTTTAAATATACCTTGCTGTTGTATGTAATGAGTGGTGCTGAAATTGCTTTCATTTATCAAAGATGTGAATGACACAATGGATGCTTATGTACTCTGCCTGTCAAATCCATAACTGCTGCTAACTGAGCTAACTTCTGTTTTTCCACATGTTTCCTGGTTTTCTGTCAGCTTTCAGTCTTCCACGGGTCATTCAGTAAACGCTACTCTGAGTGACTTCTTGGAGTTGCCACATGTCAATCACACTTATTTTCTCTGCTTTTTAGTAAGCAGAGAAAATAAGCTTGCTTTATTTGGGTTTGGCTGTCTTG
Organism: Sitta europaea; assembly: GCA_013400255.1. NCBI lineage: Eukaryota > Metazoa > Chordata > Aves > Passeriformes > Sittidae > Sitta > Sitta europaea. Next base: position 1,830,038 of record VXBS01007995.1, read on the forward strand.
TGCAGGACAGTGTCTGGCATTCTGTTTCAATCCTAGCTCATTTTTGCTTCTAGCTACACTATGGAAGAGCTTGGGAATCAAGGGGGAAGGAGTGTCTGATCAAAGTAAAAGAGGAGCCAAATAGAAGAGAGGGAGCTAGCAGCAGGATTTGCAAGAGTTGTTCAAGGATATTCAGTCTGAGCTGATCTACTTAAAAGAAGTTGTGGATGGGGGTGGGAGGGTTCAGGAAAGTTGGATTACCTTAAAGCTTTTTTCACTAATCATTTTCAGGAGATAGTGTCGCCTTAAATAAAACCCTTCTTTTTCTTTTTAGTTGTGTCTTGGCTATTTCTATATAATCACTAATTCTCTGAGGTGTGGGACTAAAGCACCACTAGATGTAATTTTTTTGTCAAGCTCCTCTCATGCCCTGGGGACTCCCTTTGCTGTGAGTAAGGCTGGTGGGAGCTGTACCCAGGAGCTGCTGTTGCTCACCCATCTGCTGCATGGCCCCTGACTTCAGACTGAACAGAACTCCCACAGATGACCACACTCACCTGGGCTTTGTGACTTCTGTCTCCTCCCACTGTTAGTGCAATCTCTTTCTTTTTTTCCTTCTCTTATCATCTTCAGGAAAATCTTCAGCTGAATGTGTCTTGCAACCATGTGATCTATGAATCTGCACTCATGATGTCCTTGCTTTATCTTTCTGTAATGTTGTAGGATATCCCCTGTATTTGTAGAGCTTTAAGAGCCCCAAAATACGTGTTTGGATTGAAAATAAAATGCAAGGCTTTCCACCTATAGTAATTAGGATTTTTGCCTTTGCTATTTATTGGCAAAAATGTCCCTCTGAAATCTCCAGTGATGTAGTTGATTATCATTTTAATTTGTATTGCTGCTCCTTAGTCACATAACAATATGCATTGGAGAACACTGCTCTGGAAAGAGGAAGATGTTTTTGGGTATACAGAATTTTCTGCTAGCTTGCTCATCTCACAGAAGCTAACTTTAGAAATAAGATGTGCCAGCAATGGGACTGAATTTATGCAACAAGCTGGGCAGCATTACTGCTTCTGTTAGGACACAAGCACAATATAAGATGAATTCCAGCAATTCACAAGTGACTCAAAGCATTGACATGATAAACTGGTGCATTTTTATTTTCTTACTTGTTAAAAATATTAGAGCTGAAAGGCTTTGGTTTTGTTTTTATAATTTTCTTTGAAAATCTAAATCTATTTCTTTCTCCTGGGATATTTTAGTAATAGTAATATGCTGTTAAACAGAATTTTGATTTTTGAAGCAAGACATGAATCAGAGTTAAGTACATAGGATAACAATATATCCTATAACAATATAACATTTGAAGAACCACAAATAATCTTCAAAAGAAATTCAAAACAAGTTAGATCCTTTTATCAAACATCAGAGGAATAAGCTTGTTTTCTTGGACTCTAACTGGAAGGGATTTTCCAGAGGATGTTAGAGATGAAAACCCCAATCCTGAACTTTACAGCTTTTCCACCTGACATGTGAGATATATTTTTTTTTTTTCTAATTCTGGACATGAAAAGGTGCTTCTCCTTAGACTGTTTCTGTTACTTTAGTCCTGCTAAAGTAAGGGTTTGTCCTGAATGCATTTTACTTTTGTGGTTTCACAAGCATTTGAAATGAAGCTGATTGTATATAGGTTACAGCACTAGTAATATTTTTCCATTTTTTAAATTTTGAAGCACATTGCCATGGATTGAATCTCTGTAAAATAATAAATTTTTGAACATTGCTTAGGATGTGTTGTCCCACCTAATTTCTCTTTCTGTAAAAGTCATTCAGTTTGCACAGTTGTGCCACTCTTTAAAGAAAAAACCCAGTATTTTTCAAGAGGCATGTTGTCTGGTTGCACATGCCAATATTAAAATTCATGGATACAGAAGTTAATAGTAGGTACCAACAAAATAATGTTTTATGAAGTGTTAGAAGTCTTTCAGGACTCAGTCAGACAGAAAAAAAAAAAAAAAAAAAGGTTAAATTGCATTTACTTCATTTAAGGCTGAATTTTGGATTCAAAGGACAAGTGAGTATAACTTGACCAAAACCCAGAATTGATTGTCTGGCACACAGCTCACTTATTTAGAAGGAATATTGATCTTGTTATAGTCCTGTAATGCTGAGCCTGGGTCAAGAACCTGCAGGCTGCTGCCCAGACTTGAGAACTCATCCCCTCCCCACTGCTTTCTAACTAGCATCATTAGGTCATGTCTGCACTGCATTTGTGGGCTCTGCAGGGTACAAATCATTCCTGCTGGACTCTGGTGGAAGGTGCCTTGCTTGGCTCTTGGGCATTTTAAAGGAATAATGACACACAGGCTGATTGTGTGCATGTCTACTAATGTTTGTAAATGGAGAATGATTATTTCAGAATTGCTGTCTGTTGTGGTAGAATTTTAAGCTGTTTGAATTTGTCTTTCAGATATGTATGCAATCATACCATCCTTTGTGAAATTATGATTTTATAGGGAACCAGGAAAACATTACCCAAATGCATTTTAATTATGTGTCTTATTTTTAGTGTTGTGGGGTTTTTTTGAAACTGCCAAAGGTAGAGAGCTTGGAGTCACAATTTACTTGCATGCAAAGCTGCCCATTGTAGTGTAGCTCTGGTGATCTGGTGTTCAGGGGTAGTTAGTGTGCTGATGCACCATCCATGCCATTGCACATTGGCTAAGTGCAGCCTCCAGGCTAACTGGGAGCACTGGCTCTTTGACTTGAGAAATTTGCCATGCTGATGACAAATGGATTTTAACAGTGTCTGTGCTGGTGCACTGCTAGAAATAACTGAGCTGAGAGGCTGTTGAAAATGCTGCCTCCCTTTTGTGCACATCAACAGGTTTTTGAAGCTGCAAGAGGGATTCCAGTTAGAGCCCAGGGAGCACCATCTGAAGGAGCAGATAGGTTTTTAGTAATGTTAATTATTTCCAAGGGGTGTTTGTAACTCTTGGAACTGAGTGAAACAACAGTCCTTGTTTTCTGCTACATACCATATGACAGGAAAAGAGAGCTGAAGTATTGGGACATAATGATAGAACAGAACTCTCACATGCATAATGGACAGGTGTTCTTAAACACTGTTTTTCAGGGGTAAACATTTTGTGCCATGATTGATGAAATGATATGAAATGAAGTTATATTGTTTTGAGGGTTTTTTTAGTATGGGTTTGTAGGATGCTTGTTTTGAAATGTATGATATTTTTTCTGGTAATTTTAACAAGATTGTCATGGACTAATCTGAGCAGTAATCGTGACCAGAGGTCTAGATAGCTGCTCTTGATTTTATTCCATGTTCATGAATGTAAGTTATAGTTGGGATACTCTTTATAAAAATGTTAGACAAATGTAATGTTAGAATTTCTTTTACTGATTGGCAGTTCTTTACTGTAGTGGTTTCAATTAATCAAGTAATTTTCTGCATCTTGTTCCCTGGCTCACTTGGTAACTCCTTAGAAAACAAATATAGTTATGGTTCCTGACACTTTTTAGGACAGATTAATTTCTATAGTCCTCCCCTCAAAAGGCCCAAACCAATGTGTAAGTTCTTGCTATTACTGTCTGTGAAGCAAGGTGACTGTTTTCTGGAGAATGGTGATAAACAAAAGTTTGTAGTTTTGCACTGGACATCCTGCAGTTTGTGGCAAGCCCTTTACTTCTGGTCTTAGTTTTCATAAATTGGGAGTTTCGATCCTTTTGGAGATACAAAATTCTGTCTAAAATTCAGTCTTCTGCTTCAGATCTGCTATTACACTGAATATTTTAATGGCACCCATTTCTGAGTATCTTTTTATTAAAACTTTATATTTGGCCAGTAAATTCAAGATGATGTTTGAAAGTCACACTGAAGGACGTGCTCCCACTGGTGAGCCACAGCTGTGATAGCACCTTGTGTGCTTGGCTCTGAGCTTAATGGCTATACTGAACAGTTTGAGCAGTTCATTGGGGTGTATTTCACTGTTATGAAAGGGTTTTGTTTAGCAGATCAGCTGATGCAATGATCAGTGGTGTGTGGAGGGATTGTCAGAGACTGCACCATCAAGTTCTGCATAACCTCACTTTGAAAGCAGCCTGGCATTATTTTAGACTTGGGCTTTACTTGTGCAGGTTTTATTCTGATGCACTTAATGTTCATCATTCCAGTCTTTACAAAGCTGTTGGAGGGAGTGAGGAGCAGGGGGTGTGTGTGCTTCTAGTGTCTGACTCATTTAATCCCACCCCAGTGCATATAAATAGCACACAGAGGTATACAGCATCATCTAGCCTCTGATATTTGAGAAGATTGGTGAAACTGTTGGAGGAGTGGAAAATGCATGTTGTTCAAACCTTTCTGAAGTGTAACCTTGGGCAGTAGGAGGTCTTGTCAATGATGTTGAGATGATAATAATGTTTTTAACTACTTTTAGAAACTAAATATGGAACACTTCTCTGTGCCTCGTCTCAGTGCAAAGGGTGGTGTAAAAATTTCTTCATTATAGCCAAAGGAAACTTTGATGGTCAGTAGCTGCATCTTGGGAGGCAGGTTTGCCATCTGGAAGGTTTTCCTGGCTTTTACAACTTAACATCATTCACTTGCTAAATGTATCTTGCTTCAGTGAGGTACTGGTAGCTTAGGGATTGTTTTCTGCTTTTCCTGTTCTGTCACATCTGCCTGTTCACTTTATCTGTGCCTTCACATACTGTGATGTCCACTCCAAGTCACACGACTCTTACTTGTTGGAGCAATAAAGAACATCTTGTTCATGTCTTGTTTTGGCTTTCTTAATGATGTCTGTCAAACAGAAATTAAGTTAAGATGCAAGTAATCTTTGAGAGACCTGAGAACATTTTGTTTTCTTGGCAAGAGAAGGAGACAATTAAGTACTATAGTTTTTTTCAAGATGTGTGTATTGTATCTTGTGAATTTTGAACAAACTATTGGAATCAAAAACTCAGGTCTTTAGATAAACGCCAGTGGTGCATTTGAAAATGAGGTTCTGTGAACACTGGTGTTTCTTCCATGAGCAGAGATAATTTAGGATGCTTAGCTTTTGATTGTGACAGATCTTCCCTTGATTTTCAGGGAGTATAGTAGACTGAATTACTATCTAGGTTCACTTTCTGTAGGCTGGGAATAAAACTTCTGCTGAGTCAAGTCTCTTCCAAAGACCTCCTTAGAAAGGTTAGACCAGATTAATGCATTTCCTTCTTTGCTACATCGTATGCTCTAAGGCATTGTGGAGGCAGTGACTGTTTTGAATCATGTTGTTCCTACTGAAGAATCATTGTCTTAAGGAATGAATGAGGAACTTGAGGAAGCAGCAGTCTACACTTCTCTTTGCCAGGGACTCTATATTCAGAGCAGTTGTCTAGAACAAGATATTTTTTTAGAGGCGGCCAAGAACTGCTACAGTTAATAGCATTTGTTAATGTAACTAGTGAAACTGTATAATAATCAACTTGCAAGTGCTTTGGAGCCAGTAGCTGTCCCTAAAAGCAGAAGGAAATTGTCCTCTGCATTTTCTTCTTATGCCTTCCTTCATTACAATGAGAAAAAAAAAATTAAATTAGAATCTTTATCTTCCAGTGAACCTCAAATAAAACATTTAGTGAAAAACCTAGCCCACTATTTGGCAGCTGTACTTGGCAAAGAAGAGAAGATGTGGGTGTTGTTTGTGAACATTTTATTTTGGTTCTTGAGCTGTTATGTAAATGCATCCTTGCATGAGTGTGTGTGTGAGCTGGAAGCCTCTAGCTGTGGTGTATTACATGGCTGATGCCAGCAGGAGGAGGGAATATATTCCTCATTAAGAGAAGCTACATCTTCTGTAAGTCAGAAAAATGAAACATGAGGAGACATAACACTTCCTTTAAGGGTATTTTTTTTGTTTGTCTCTTTATTCAAAAAAAGAAGCTATTATATTGCATTAGTGATGCCTTAAGTTTTTATTTATTAAAAGGCCTTCAAAGGATACACCTTGGGCAGTTCAAGAGCCCAATCATGGCTCCACCCAAGAGGGACAACACATCACATGTTCACACTTTTATAAGCTTAGGTCCATTTACATATTGGGATTAATTGTCCAATTACAGCTCCAGGTTATGAAGTCTCATTCTCCCAGGTTCCTTGTTGTCCCTGACAATCAGCCTTCTGATTTATTTGGGTATAATGGAGTCAGTTCTCATGAATTGTAAGATAAACAAGAATCATGTTTGCATTCCTTTGTGAAAAGATATCACCTGATGGACTTCTCAAGTGACCAGTGGAGATGGAGAGGTGGGAACTTCTCTGTCCAATCTCTGCTCACTGTCCAGAAACTGAGAGATACGAGGTCAACAATAAACTGGAGAGTTCTTTTCTTCTTCTCTGCCTGAACACCTGTGTGTGTGTTACTGTGTTCCCTCAGTGTGTCACAGTGACAGTTCCTCTCCTCATTTCACTGCTATTTGTACTTTTTGGGCCTGAAGTTGTGAAGGTGTCCTTGGTTCTTGGGCTGGAAAAGGATTGTTTTGTCTGACTAAGCTATGAAGTGAACTGCTAACACTTCATATGAAGTTCAGAGTTGCATACTAATGCAGTACAGAATCTGGAAAATATGAAAGCTCAAACTTAAGGCATCAGTAGCAATGCATTAGGAGGCAGAAACTGATGTTTGATCTGCCAGGTGTACAAGCAAGCTTTGTGGTTTTGAGACCAAGGATATGTGCAAATGCCAGTACTTATGCATGTGCATGGTGTTTTGCATGTAAAATTAATAAAGGAAGAGTAATACTGGCGATATCAGAGCTTTGTGTTTGTAAGTAGCTTTATTATATAGCACATAATGAAAATGCATCCCATTACTGTCACCTGAAATAGGGAGCTATGAAATGCATTGCCTGAAGTTTTACAACTGCCTCAGTTATTAACCACTGCTTAATGAAGTAGCAGTGTTAGTAGATTGGGATCGATGCTATTGGCATGTTGAATTTAACTGTGAAATCTTTGAAAGATCTGAGTGGCTTAGAACATAAAACAAAGCAATGGATGAAGTGTTTGGGGCCTTGGCTTGTATCCAGCTTGATGTCCTAAATGAATGCATGGTGAAACCACAACAGATCAACCCAGATTTACATGAGTGATGCAGAAGGGCCCTGAAGCTAATCCAACATAGTGATTGAATTAGCTCCTGCATTTAGAGAGGCTTCTCCCTCCAGGTCAAACTTCTAAGCACTGATGGGCTTGTGTGGGGAACTCACAGTTACAGACTGAAGTCTGCCTACCTTTGGGAGGAAAAGAAATCTTAGAGCTTCAGAACTTTTACCTTTGACAAGTGTGACTGATTTTTCTTTTAGGGGGAAAAGGGGAAAACACTGTGAACATTTCCATTAGTGGTGCTTTGGTCAAGGACCTGCCAATCTTCCCAGAAATATCTTTTCAAAATTTGAAGCATTTTCTTGCCATGGGGTTGATAAGTACCGTATGTGTTGCCTTCATGTAGTATGTGGCTTTTTCTTGCAGTAAATAATAGCTGTACTGTAGTGTGCTGCTCATAAAGGGGACTGTTTTGCAAATATCTGTGTGTACCAGTGCAAATGTACAGCATTTGTGATCTCTTTGCTACTTTATTTTTAATAAACTCATTTTATAGGTAAATTTATGTCAGATTAAAGACAAGACATGATAGATGAGCATTAGTCTTTTTGAGTACTGTTTTTAATAAAGTTTTGTTTTTACAAGAATCAGGAAAATAGTTATCAAAGAACAATACCAGGATGTCAAGTGAGTCTTTATTCTAGAGATTTGTATCATGACAAAAATGTTTCAAAGAGATATTGTGGGGACGTTTTAAAAAATATATTCTACAATTCCTGTTTTTAACTGGTGCCCTCACATAAGATATTGTTAAGTTCCAGCAGCTATTTTGTTGATGTTAGTGCTGTGTTCCTGTTAATGTTTATGTGTATACTTTGATACTTCAGTGATCAGTTCTCTCCATTTTTGTTTCTCAGCATGATGTATCACCAACTTTGCTCAAAGCAACTCTGGGCAGTGTGGTTGAAGAGTGTGTCAGCTTTGTAGGAGTTGATATTAACATCTGCTCAGAAATACTATTAAGGTGAGTGAAACATTTTCCTATTCCAGTAATTACATGGCTCTGGATCACAGAGTCTCTGTTTAGTCTGACATCTGACTCGAGCTCAGCTGGAGCAAATGGCTCTTGTGTTCAACTTCCAATTACATAAAAATGACACAGTAAGACAGTATTTCACTGAATCATTAAGAGTCAGCTTTTAAGGATATGTATGATTCTCCAGGGTAAAACTACTCTTCACAGAAAAACAGATATTTAAAAATTTTGAGCCAACACTTCAATTTTAGAAAAATGTGGTATAAGTAATATGTATTTTTACATGGAGAGAGGTATTTTCAAATGTACTTTGTCTCTTAGAAGGTATTTTTATAGGTACTTCTAAGTGGAACAGGTTGTAAAACAGGAGAGGAGAAAAGAAAAGTTTTAAGGGGAAACTTGAAAAATTTATCCCTTTTTTACTGTTTGCTTTTTGTTAAGTAGTTATGCCATGTTTACTTGAAGAATGTTCTGAACTTTATTTTCCATGTTGAGAAACTAAAAGTTCATTCTCTCTTGAGTGTGTAGAATTCAGAATAGCTTAGGTGATGAACTCTCAGAAAAATAAAAGTGCTGCTGTCATCCTCCATAGTAGGAGGGGAAGGAAAAGAATATCCCTAATCTTCTGTCCATATTCTCCCATAATATTAATGTCCATAATCAGTAATGAAAATTATATTAGGTACAAAAGTTAGGAAAAACACATTCTTCCTAGCTCTATTTTGTAATTTTTTAGCCCCTTAGAATATTTCTTAAAAACATTTTTCCATATTTTTGAAGAGGCTATCTTTCTATTCTTTTTGGTTTTCCACTTTAATGTTTTTTCTCTGCATATCCAGCCCCTAGCCAATGTCCAGTTTCTCATCTTACATGCTTTCAGATTTAGATCAGTTTTTAGGAAGAAAGGAAGTGGAAAGTAAGGTACCTAAATGACAAATGAAGCTTTCATTCATAGAATCAATAGAATCATATATATCACAATAGAGTTATAGAATAAGCAGAGTTGGAAGGAACAGCAGGAGGCATCAGCCTGAGGTGCTGCTGTGCCTCCAGAAAGGTGAATGTGGGATAACCCTGTGCAGACAGGGCTACAGGTGGTACCACATTGTGTAAGGCTTTTGTGTGGTCTAATTAACCTGGCTAATGGTTGTTCAGGTCTGCTGTTCTGTGTAGATGCAGCATTAAGTTTTCTTCAGACATCCAGTTTATGAGGTTGTCACACTAGCTGGATTGCAGCCTGAGCTGAGCTTTCTGTCTGTGGATTTGACACAAGGTACACAGGGAGGGGATGACAGTGCTACAGTGTTTCTATTACTGCTGAGTATTGTGCTTGAAACGCTTGATATCATCAGTGGAAAATTCTGTCATCTGTGTAATGTTCCTTTGTCAGTGTAAATAAGCTGGATTTCTCAATGTTTCTAAGAAATTTTTGAAGAAAATTCCATTCCTAATGATTAATAATCTGTCTGTGGTTAAAGGTGTGTCCCTCTAATTTCATTCTGAGCTTTCACAAACTTTGGACTATTTTTTTAACTTTTGCTTGAGCATGAGAATAATGGAAGGATTTTTTTCTTTTTCCCTGAGATTTTATGACTCTTGCTGGGTTTGCTTATGGTGTTTTTCTAGAATCAGTTCATGCCATTCCACAAAGAGGTCACTGCTGCTGCTGACTTCCAGCAATGGCATCTGATATATAGAGCCTAGTGGGTGACATTTCCTTCACTAGTTCTGTAATTCCCCACAAGAGCTCTTTTCTCTCTTTTTATGATTAACATACTCCACACAAAGTTTTACTCACATGTACATACAGAAAATGTGCAGCAAACCTTCTGCTTCTTAGAGGAACCTGGTAACTGCTTTTGCACATCACAGGTAAGTTCTTGGCCAGGTCCAAGTCATGCAGCCTGTTCCCAGCTGCTTTTTATTTCAAGAAGAGCTCAAAGAAAAGAAGCCAGCTTTGTGGAGCAGCTCAATTGCTTGAGGAAGGCAAGCTGCTCCCAGGCACTCTCCTGGGTAGCAGACGTGAGCCCTTCTGTTGGGGCAAGGTGTTTCAGTGCCATTGGAAGAGCTGAGAGGGGGCTGTTCTTACAGGAACAGTTGATCTGTTCTGAACCCTGCTCCCACAGCTTCCTGAAGAGGGCAGCTGGGGGAAGGCCATAGGACATGACAAATTGAATTGGCATTACAGAAATAGCCAACAGATCATAAATTAAACATCCCTGGCTTACTGGTTAGGCATGTACAGAACCAGATTGCTGTACTGTATTGACCTGAGTGGATTCCTTCCACAGAGCTGAGGGAAGGGATCCTTGTTTTAGACAATGCCTTTGGTCTGAGGGTCTGCTTGCTGATTTCTTAGCAGTTTTAAAGTTTTTTTAAACCAGATTTTCTGTAGGAATGTGAATCCTTGTAATGGCTAGCACTTGCAATAATGACTGTTCAATGGTAATAAATGCATTTTGCAAATATTCTCTTAGACACATTGCAGGACTGAATACTAACAGGGCTAAAAATATAATTGAATGGCGAGAGAAGAACGGACCATTTATAAACCGAGAACAGCTCAAAGAAGTTAAAGGTTTGGGTCCCAAAACCTTCCAACAATGTGCTGGCTTCATCAGATTCAATCAAGAATATATAAAGACTTTTTGCAGGTAATAGAGATTTTAACTGTTCTGACTAAATTGTCTATATAATTTAGCTAGAATATAGATATAGAATGAGAAGACTTTCCCTTTTCTGCTTTGTATTCATGCTTGAGACTCAAGGAATCCTAGACCAGTGTGTTCTAAAAGACAACAAATTAACTTGTTAAACTCCATGGTTAAAGATAGTTCTTCCCCTGAATAGTCATGGCTTGTTAGCCTAGTCCTCTAAGTCAGGGTCTTGATAAATATTTAAGTTTGAAAATGTTACCACTGAATTGGTAAAAAAAATTTGTTAGGTGGCAGTGTTGTGATCTGAGATGTTAAAACTTTAATCTTGTTTTGCAGGCATAATCCTGTAAATTAATTAATTTAATATGGTAAAGTTTATTCTGCACAATTTAATGGAGGTAAACTAGTGCAGGATTTTGGAGTTTCTGTTTCATTACCTGGAGAGAGGAAGTTGAGTAGCTGCCTAGATTAAACTGTGTCTGTGTTTTACTCCTGTGCCTGGCAAGTGTTGTGACTGCCTTCTGTCTGAAATATGTGAGGCCTTTTCCCAAGTCCAGTTTGTCAACAGTGCATCATCCTCTTCCCTGTCATCTCATTCCCTGATTCTGTACCAAGCCTTCTACTCTTTCAGCCATTCACAGTGCTCCTCTTGACCTTTCTACAGCTGAAAATGCCCTTTCTAGCACAATGTCTCTTCTCCTGTCTTTTCCCATTTCTCGTTCCAAAATAAAGAACTAAGAAAGGGCATGGTGGTAGCACCATCCCCACACTTTTTGCCACTGGCTCTTCTCAAAACAATATTTTCCTGGGAAGCACATGCTGTTTTTGAGCCAAGGCAGTGCTCAGAAGCAATCCTGTGTTCCCAGTTGCTGCTGGCCCAGCAGCACAGGCGTAACTTCCAGGCAGGGGTGGGCACAGAGGGGCTGGCTCCCTGCCCAGGGGAGGTACACAGCTTGGTTGCCCATCTGGCAGGGAGGCACAGGCTGCAGGCCAAATGGTGCTCACTGTAAGCACCAGAAGACCAAAGAAATTGTTTCCAAAGTTCTTTGTGATTGATAGGTCTTACCTTCTACAGACCTGTTTAGTTTATGCTGCAATACAACCAGTGAAAAAAAGGCTGATAGCTTTTTCTCCCTCCCCCCAAATGTTCACTGGTGAAATGTGAACATTGTTTTTGGGGGGTTATAACCTTCCTGGAACATGATTCTGATGTTAGTCAGATACCATAAAACTTGGGAACACTGTATAACCTGAGAAATGTATTTTGAGGCCAAAGTAAAGCTCTAACACCACTGCCTGCATAACACTTCTTGTGGGTCCAGGTGACATAACCAGAGGCTTTTGAAATGATCTTTGAGGTTTAATTTTTATCCTTTCTAATAATTTTGATGACTTTAGATTGCTGTATGAAATATTTTTTGTGCTTTTTACTTGAAATTTAACAGATAATAATTTTAAAAATTGATATGGAAAGAGGAAAATATGTTTGCATTTCTGTCAACAGTTGACAAGTGGAGCCCAAAATACCAGTGCTAGTTTCAGGTCCTTCAGTGTGTTCTCTTTTATCCTTCAAAAGCAGGAAACACTTGTGATTAGGAAAAAAAACCCAAAGAGGCATGAAAGGAGCATTTGCAGTGGGAGTCCTATGATGCTTTTAATGTGTCCTGATACATTTTTTTGTTTGAGGGAAACTCCAGGGGAAAAAAATGTGTTGGGTTTGTGTGTGGACACTGGGCCAGGATCATATTAATTGAGAATGACATGTCCATCTTTGATTTCTGGCAGTAATAAGAAAAATGAACTTGGAAGTCGTGCACTTTTGACTAAAGCAGGTGCACTTGGTAAAAAGAAGAGTAAACTAACATCATGTGCCTCACAACATCCCAATCCTTTGGACCAAACCTGTATTCATCCAGAGTCTTACAGCATTGCAATGAGGTAAGTGATGGCAAAGCTTTTGAACCATTGACACCATCAATGTTTAAAATTCAAGTACTGATTTTTCTGACAACAACCTGTTCAGCCTTTTGAGACAGGAATGTTTCTATTGCTTTGAAGCTTTCACCCCTTTCTTCAAGCAGAAGTTATGCTTTGGATGTATGTGAGCATGGGTCATTACTGTGGGCCTTTAAAATTAAATTTTGATATTGCAAGATCTAATTAAGAAGTATATATAAGTTCCCAAGTACACCAAGAGTATGATTGTTTTATTAAGTGGCTAAAAGAAGAGAATGGGTTTTGTGTATGTCAGAAAAAATTAATGAGAAATCCATGTGTGCTTCTGGAAAACTGCTATAAGCTGTGATCTTTTCTATTGAAATTGGACTCTGCTTTTCCTCTTTAGAAAACATTATCTCCTACCATAAATGGGTACATATTTATTTTTCAACTGATTGTTACTGAACAGGTTCTTTTCTTGAAAAGTACTGAAGCTAATTTCACCAGTAGACAGTTGCTTTAAGATTCTTATGATCTCTGTTGAGAATATTATGCCTGGACAAACAAACTTGTGCTTCCTGTTTTATAAACAAAACCATCTTTAAACCTTAAAGGGAGATGCAGAATTTCTGACTTTGCAAAGCTTGACTTTCTTACCTAAAAAAGTCATGCAGGACCTTGTGTTTTTAGGACACCTTCCCTTCAGGGTGTGCTCAGTTCTCTCTCCCTATCCCTAGGTCTCCATGCTTTCCTTCTCCCAGGCAGGCAGTGCACTTTTGTTTCCATCCTCTCCCTGCCACAGCTCATTCTCCTCTGTGCCTGATTCTGGCACCCACTGTGCAATCTCCTGGTAGGGTCTATTGCACTTGTGCAGTGTGTAGATAACTGGTTTCTCCTTTTTCATGACCATTTCTCTTTGTTACAAAGCCCCTGCCCTGTATAGCTGGGGGAAAAAAACATCAGTGAAGGTCCTGATCTTAATGATCTTAGGTTTGGTAAGTGGTTTATAGGATGTGCATTGGTCACCCTAACTCAAGATTATTCCATATAAGTGAGTCAATGTGGAAAAAAAAAAATAATTGGTTATTCAAAAATAATTTTGATTTTCAATATTGAATTTTATTCAATTTAAATTTCAAGTACTCAGATTTTAGTTTTTAGCTTTCCAGCCCTAGTACACTAATAACATAATTAGTAAAGCAGGCACAATGCTACCAGCCTTGCTGACAGCCTGACGTGCACAGATTGCTTTGGAGAGCAGAGAAGTCTCTGCACTTAAAGGTGGGATTCTATGGTCATCTCCCTACATACAATATTTTCACAAAGGTTGGTCAGAAAATACACAATTTCCAAAGCAGCACAAGTGACTTTTGCATCTGAGGTGGTGAGTGGGATTATAACTGCATAGGATAGAACAGAGATTCACACTCAGCTGAAATTGTAAAATTTCAGTAGGTATCACAGGTCATATAATTGTTATTTGAAATTTGGCTGGGAACCCACCACTAGCACTATTTAACAAAAAACAGAATAAAAAAAATTAATGTGCATGATTTCTACATCTCTACCAAGACATTGGATTGAGTCCCAGGCTATGCACGTTCACCTGTGGCACAGCCAACACTTAGAGAGTGCCTTGCCCAGTCTTAAAATGTGTCCAGCCTCAGACTCACATTTTGATTGCTTCTAAGCCAATGCAGAAGTGTCATTTGGCTGAAGACCACTGTCAATCTATCTCATCATCTTTCTTTGGACAGTGCAAGTATTTCACAGCAGATTTCCAGCAGTACTGTTTTCTGTTCTCAGTTCCTCACCAGACACTTTACCATCCTAGACAAAATTTTCAGATGAAGTGTTTGGGTCCAAATGCATGTTACAGATATTGTACCATACAGGATTTTGTTGTGGTTTTTTGGTTTGGTTTGGTTTATTTTCTGTTTGGTTTTTTTCAATGCAAAAGAATTTAAGTTGATTACAAAGCAGATATAAAACAAGTGTCTGCTAATGAAACACCAAATAAGCATAACATCTCTCTGTATAACTACCTATATCAGTATTTTCTGTATCCTTTGGCTTTCCCTGTTGCCTTACTTTTTATGTTTATAGTACCTCTACACATGGTATGATAGGGGATTAAAAAGTTCCTAAGTGCTTTCCATCAATGTACTTTATGGAAAACAGTATTTGTATTTTTCTTTTGTTTCCTTGAAAGCATGTTAAATATGAAGGTGATAACTTTCATAGTGTAGATTGTATGACTGTACAGCAACTTGATATCACAAAATGCTGTGGGGAAGGGGGCAAATATCTTTAATGTTTTTTCACGGCCAATAGCTGTTTTAAGAAAAGAAAATACAGCTCTGCAGCAAACTGACAAAAGCCAAGATGTGTAGTTTTAAAAATTGACACTGAAGACATAGGGGCTAAATATAAACCAGACATTCTCCCCTCAAGCAACTAATGCTGTAATTTAGTGATGATTATGTATTTAAAATGACTTTTCAAAAAAACACATATGAGCTGCTAAATTTCTCAGAACTTATGAAAACAGCTTTCCAAACATTTTTTTCTCCCTGAGTATGAATTGAGAAAAAAATCTGCCAGGAATTCAGACTGCATGGAGGATTCAGTCCAAAGCTTATCAGGGCTGTTGGCAAATTTTGCTGACAGGCAGTGGATAGGACTGGGCTTGTAATTCCCTTTTGCTGAGCCTACATTCATGAGAAAGCTTTCGAGAGCCTGAAGATCAAACCATGTTCATGGTGTTAGTTGGAGGTGTCTCATGGAAGTTAGCCAGTATGTGGAAGTCTTTCTAGACTGCTAGAATTAAACTGGGTGAAAACCTAATGGATATTTGTAACTTAAAATGCATGAGAAAAATTGCAACTGTTAAATGTAGAATAGAATCGGTGTTTAATAATAAAGTTTTTTAAAACAATGCATCTTAATGAGTTCTGTGGCTCTAGTGCTCTCAGAGTATTTCTTCTTTTTCTGTGCTTACCTTGAACTTTGTCAGGGAGTGTGTCGAGTTCACAGGTGGATCTGTGCTGCCAAAGGGCAGAATTGCCTTGAATATGACCAGATTTGATCAAAAATCCAGTATTGCATACCTCTTATCATGAGAATTAAATGTATGGAATAACTGCTACCTAGGTGAATCATAAAGGCTTCCTCATGCAATGCCTACCATGTCTTGCTATGAGAAAGTAGTTTCTGAAAGTTTTATTGGATTAAAAGTTTTCATGGAAAATTGCATTTATTTTTAAATGAAATAAGATGGTGATTTTTATCCACTGCTTATAGCCAAATTACCCAAAGGCAGCAGTCTACATTGCAGATTTATGACATGCAAAATTATCAGGTTTTAAAACAATGTTTTTGAGGGATAGAAATTTACCAAAATTTGAAACCACTAATTTTCTTTTTCAGGACTATTTTGTAGCTTGAAAAGCCAATCCATTAAAGAAAAATATGGTTAAAATAATTACTCCCAAGTGGTGACTTTGGTTGCCAAACTTCAGGCTGGAGCCAATTTTTAGGGCTGATTTAGAAAAATAGGGTTTTTATAATGGAAACACTGATGTAATCTTTACTACAGTGGCAGAAATGGTGCTGGTATGATTGATTTATGGCATTTAAGCATCTTAACTTAAAATCTGTACAATTTCTGTAAAATAATTGGAAAATATCCTACTAGTGATTTCACACTCTCTGCAGAAGACCAAAGCATTTTTGTTCATGGTTTCCACCCTGTCAAAGCTTGGCTTTGTCATGTGCAGTGATCAAACTTACAAACACCTCTAAATATTATGAATTGGAATTTCCAAAAAGCTAAATAAAACCCTCAAAACTTTATAGACAGAGTATTTTTCTGCAAAGCAGAACCATGTTTTAATTTTTGAAAAGTCTGTATGTGAAAACCAGTTTATAGTGGCTGAATCTTCTACATACAATTAATACAATATGTAGAGCATATCCAATTTCTTGGTGTGTATTGTTAAAGAATTGGTAGGAAAACCAAGGAAACATTTAGGAAATCCCCAGAAGTTACAACCAGGTTATGCTTATAAACCAAAATGTTGGAAAGAAAATGCAATGTTTTTTCTTTGTTCTGTCAGTCTGCTGGGTGCAGTTGGTTTCACGTGACTGAATTTTAACATTTGCTGACTTTTTTATTTAAATCTCATTAAAATGCTTTTTGCAAACGGTTGGCACTCAGAATGTGTATTTGCTGCTCACAGATTGCAGCATCTGGCAGACAGGTTGTATTTTAGACCTAGAAATACAAATTTTTGCCAATGTAAAAGATCCAAAGCTGTGACTTAGAATAACAGAGGTGAGAATCTTCCTTGGCCAATTACCCAGATTTGGGACCTTGCCTGGTAGAGGCCAGTCCTGTCACTGTGGCTGGTTATGCCTTAAAAGAAGTTTTTGACATACTGGGCAGTCACTTGCAGTGAAGATTAATGTCTTGCCATTCTTCTCTGTGTATTGATAATGCTGCTTGAGCTCTTCAGCAGGGATTCAGAGGCCCAAGGGAATTCAGCAAGCACTCAGTCATGGGCTTTTTCTTCTCTGAAACAAACCCTTCAATGTGGCACTCATGTCAGCCAGGCGTTTGTGTTGATAACAGTTTGTATTTCATTAGAGACCAGTCAGTCATATTTCAAACATCCCTGGTGTTTCCTGTACTCTGCATGGGTGGGTGTTAACAGCTGGTAGTATCTCTTTTGCTGTGCTGATAAGCTGCATTTGCTGGCTTTGGAGACAGGTACTGGCACCTATGACAGTCCAGAAGAAAAACTGTTGATGAGGCCACCAGAAGAAAGAGATTTTCCTCTCCTGCCCTTTATGGAACTGGAAGTTGTCCTTTGATAGCATTTCCAGCTCGTGGCAGGCTGGCTTGCCTCTGTCCAGCTCCCCTGGCTGTCACTGAACAACTGAGGCAATGCTGAAGGGCAGTAGAAATCGGGGAGGGAGTTATTGCTTAGTCTGGTATTTGAGCAATGAAAACTGGTTATTGTGTCCTATTTATTGCAGCCTACATGTGAATATTGTACAGGTGATAGGAGTTGTTACTGTGGTAGGAGGCCTTTCCTTGCAAAGACATCAGAAATGTCTTTTGTCTGCCTGAAGGAGGCTGTACTTGCATGTACATGTGTGTGGGGGTAGTCAAGTTATTTAATGTGCAGACTAATGCTAATAAAGTCTTACATTTTGTGGCTTTTTAAAAGAGACTTTAAAAAGTTAAACTCAGTCAATTAATGAACCTTTATGACTATTTCCAATAGCCCATGTCCTGTCCTAATTAAGGAGAACACTTGCTGAATTGTGGCCATTAATTATTATAAATAGCAGCTCATATTCATCACTATAGAAGGCCAATTCATTCACAGGTTTTACTACAAACTTAGCTCGATTTTTAGAGGCCATATTTTTGAAAGTTATCTTGTCAGTAGACAGAAGACCAGAAAAAGCTTTCACTGCCAATTGCCATCTGATAAAGACATTTTAAAACTTTAATGTGTTCTAAAATACAGTCAACAAGATTGATTAGAAGAACTTGGAAATAATGAAGAAATATGCTCCATTTATGCTGTAAATACTAGACCCATAAATCAAATGGTATTTTTAATTTGTTAAAATTTTTGGAACTTACATAACTTCCCACTAGTTGCATTATAGAAAAAAATATTGGGCAAACCCCTCCCCAGACCTTTTTAATGGAATTTTCTCCTTTAAGTGTAGTAGGCTAGTTCTTTGTGGCTAACTAATCCTGTTT
Organism: Sitta europaea; assembly: GCA_013400255.1. Classification (NCBI taxonomy): domain Eukaryota; kingdom Metazoa; phylum Chordata; class Aves; order Passeriformes; family Sittidae; genus Sitta; species Sitta europaea. The sequence continues at coordinate 1,848,532 of VXBS01007995.1, forward strand.
CACTGTTCTGTGACACTCCAGTTATGTGATATATCCGTGGTCATGAGAACAGCCAACAGCAGCCTGCCTAATGGTGTGGGAGCAAAGTGGCTTTGTTTCAGTCTGTCTGAATTTCTGTCTCATTTAGAAACTCATTGTTTCTTAAAATTTATAAGTTCAAAATGTCATAAACTGAGTGTTTTCTGCATGCAGTCAAGTGATCTACATTATTAACAATTTATGCATTTGAAGAAAAACATGCTGGTTAAACAACTTTGTCCAGCTAAACCACGTAAGTAGTTTTAGATGTATTTGAATCTTTAGCTGTGTCCAGCAATTAATTACAGAAAGTAATGCACAAACACTGTTTGATACATAGTCTTCACTGGTAATCAAAAATTGAGGATCTGTATCACTGGTGGGAACAAGAGCAGCCAACATCTGCATTATACAAATACTGCTTTTGCACTTCAAAACATTACTAAAACATAAATGTCTGCATAATTTAACTTTGTTACTGTCATAAATGTACGTTTTACCTAACAAAGTGCATGCTAATGCAGAGTTGTTTTGTTTTCAGAGTGATTATGTTGCTTTACCATTAATTCATGTGTGCACTGTGACAAGATGTAATGGCATATCATGTTGCTTTAATGTAATGAATCCAGTACTCCCAGCTCTTAAATTGTGTTGCTGGAAATGATTACATAAAACAGAAATGACTGTGACTAAAGCCCTTGCAAAGCTTTAGAACTCCTGCACATTATAAGAAGCTTTTTGAGGGGTGGTTGGAGTAACTTCTTAAAAATTTACTGTAGGCTTTCCTTGGTAAAATTTTTACTCTTTTCTGACTGTTTTTTGCATTCCAGTGAAATTCACATTATCTTTTAAGCATTGCAAGGGCTGTGCTATAATTTTGTGCAGATGTGTATGTTAAGTGAACATGATGTGCTTATTTGTTTCATTTGTGCTACTTTTCTTTCTTTCTTTATCTGGATAAGATAGATGAAATTATGTATTAAATAAAAACATCAGTCATTTCTCCATGACCATTCTCTGCAGGTCTGAATGCAAAGATTGCTTTTAAAACAAAGATGATTGCAAAGGTTTCTGAGTATTCTCTAAATCTCATGCTTTTAAAACAAAGATGATTGCAAAGGTTTCTGAGTATTCTCTAAATCTCAAAACCATAAAACTGAAAGTTCTAAACTGTTTAAATTTCACCCTGTTCTTCCTAAGTCTCTGGTAGCTTTTATCTGAGTTGATGATGTACCTGGAGCAGAAAGTTCACCATTCATTCACATACTCAGCATTCGAGGAAGGGTAATATAAGATTGACCTCACTTCAGAAAAAAGTCTCATCTTCCCCATTTCTCTTAACTTTTCTTTGGGTTTTGTCTTTCTACTAGATAAACATAGCACTTGAGCTACTGCAGCATGTTATTTATTTCACATTTGTAGCCAGGAAAATACCTTAAGGACTTTGATTTTTGCACAGATCATTCATGTTCTTATGTTATGCAGCTGGAGCTGTCATTTACAAATTGTGTGAGTGGGATATTCCAAGGGTTGCAGTTAGATAGTTTAACATTAAGATCAAAATATTTGAATTAAGGGAAACTTTTTCTTTCCCTCATAGCCATATCCAAGTGTTACTACCAACTATGTCTGTTTTTTTTCTGACTTTGAAATAAATCTTGAAGGAAGTTGGGTTGCTTTTTAATAAGAAGATTGACTTTGTTCTTAACAATGACATTTTAAAATAGGAATTATCAATATAATGCACCACTGTTCAATCAGAGTTGTGCTCTATATTGGTTGATTTTAGTACAAGTGCCCTCAGGCACATTTGAGTAAAAATGATACATTAAAATATATAATTAGATTCAACAGTATTTCTAAAACTAACTACATTTGCAATCACTAAGAAGTTACTTCAGTTTGGAAATACTTTAATACATAAGTTTTACCACAACCTATCCTTAAGTGGTGAAAATTTCCAAAATAGAAATAGTACTGTTTCTTATAAAGGGTGTTTCTTCTCTGCCTATGTACATGCTGGGCTTTGTTACAGTGCTCTGTTTTGCCTGTGATATATATTGTGAAATATTTTTAACTAAATGCCTGATTTTTAGAATGCTAAAATTCAGTAGAATTCAGTGGGATTTCTCATGTACTTAGACTTGGGCACATGCTTAAGCATCATCTTCAGGTGGAGCCAAAATTTCACTGTAAGCCCTAACCACATTAATAATTTTACACAATTATAATTGATAACTAGGACCCAAACCTACCACCCTTGCCTAGATGAGGCATCCTTTTTAATTTCAGATGAGTGCTTTGGGGTGTCCAGAGGGAGGCAGTTGCAGGGGAAGGAGCAGGGAGCAAAACACCTTCCCTGAATTGTGCCTGAAGGCTCGGGCACTTGGATCGTGTCCTGCTCTGGGCTGGTTTTCTTTCCATTCATTATTCCATTATCCATTCGTATTCAATACATAACACCATTCACTCTGATTGCAGTAGCCACACAAGTGACCCCTCTGTGTGTGACAGGGCTTTTTTTAATAATTACTGGTGGCAGTTCTGTGGGGTTGCCCTTACTGGTGGTGGAACCCACCCCGTGGTCAGGTCCTGAAGCCAGTGCGCTTCTGTGAGATCCTGATGGTGAGAAAATGTTCCTTGGACCTACTCAAGCTGAGTTTCCATTTGAAAGGAAAGAAAGCCAAGCCCGTGAATGTCAGCAAACTTGTTTATAGGGGTGGGTGGTAAAGCAGACATTATTTAGAAGGTTGAGTCATGAGGCTGGTCAGGTTTGTCATGTTACATCTGGCCCGTCAGTCAAAGCTGGGGCAGCTGCTGCCTGTCACTGCTGCTCTGCTGGGGCATTGTCAGTGTTAGCAGCCAGCAGCCCCCAGCAGTCTGGGGGAACACTTCACCTGGGCCTGGGCTCATTTTCACAATTATTGCAACCACTTCTGGGGCTCCTTTGCAAAAGAAGGTGGCTTCGTTTCACAGAACATCTGGTTTTTTTTTCGTTTTTGTCATTTGTTATTAGACAAAATATTCAAATAGTAGTGGTGAGGTTTGTTTACAGAAAAATAAAATTGCACTTGATATTATAAAAAGTTTTGCATCTGTTTTGCCATAGGCTTTGCTTCCAAACCATCTTAAACTACTTAAAAAAGGGATGTCAAAAGTCGATATGCAGTCCAAGCAAAATTCAGTCAATATGGAGAACAGCACCATCCACTGAGTCCTTATTAATTTTCATCATGCATTGCCACTTGAAAGATGTGTATGCACTAAAAAAATTAGTGAAAATTATATTTATCATTACTAAAAATCTCTGTGTTTGAGCTATCAGTATCCTGAAGGCACTATGCTTGTACTTGAATTCAGTAAGGTGGAAGTTCTGACAGCCAGTTGTAACAGATGTCCTCCTTTAGCAAAATTAATGGACATTTTTAAGTGAAGCTTTGCCCTTATGCTCAAAGATGAATTTTATGTTTTACTGAAAGTCAGACATTGCTTTAATTATGTCTCTTCAATTTATATTTTGTCAAAAATGAATTTAGTTTTGTATTTCAATCCATATAACTTCCTATTGCTCACCACCTGAAAATCTCAGTCGGTTCCTCTGGGTTAAAAAGGGGAAACAACAAAACAAAACAAAACCCCATCTGGGTCTCCTGACAAAAGAAATACTAGCCTGAGTTTTGATAAAAGCACAGCATGTATTTTGGCAGGGGAAAGGAGCTTGAGTCCCAGGGGATTTTGCCTTCTTGTAGAGCTGGAATGTCTCCCAAGTTCAGGGCACGAACCTGCTGGTTAGCTCTTCTTTTGAGACTTGCAGTTCACACCTGTTGTGAAGCAGGATAAGGAGAGGAAAGAGGAATCTCTTAGGAATTTTGGAAGGAATGTTTATTCAGGCTCTGGAGGACAGGAACAATAATTCTACCTGCCTGCTGTGGTGGAGAACTTGAAAAAAAAGTTGTGCTTCCTGCCAACAGTAAGGGTAGACGAGGCTTATTCGTGGTTAGATGCAGGTCATGGCAGAGATCACATGTCAGGACAATTATTTAGAAGTTTGTTGTTTGGTTTTTTTTAAATTTCTTTTCAGCTTTTTAGATACCAGTCCAAATTTGTCTCAGTCTGCAATGTGTGTATGTATGTGACAATAAGGAAAGGATGTTTGTGTTGTGTGACTGCTTTGACTTAATGATTACTTGGTGTCTGAAAAACTAATCATGAAGTTCACCGACATGAGAAGTTGCAAAGTTTTTCTTAAGTTGGGTTAAAGATTTTTCATATTAATTTAATGTTTTGAGTATTCATTGTTGCTTTACTAAACTGCCATTCATTCTAGTTTGAATGAGAGTGACAATTACAATAACATTGTTAGAGAATTCTTATTGATTTCTAGGGAACTTTCATGGTAAAAGACAGCTTTCAATAATAAGTAAATTCAGTTTTGTTGTGAGGTGAAATAATTGATCTGAGAAGAGATTTTAATTGCATTTTATAATTTTGTTTCTAGTTTTGCACTCTGTTCCAGAAGATACACATATGGACTCTAAAGTTTCCATTTATGTGTCAGATCAGTGATGAGTTGAGAGGACATGCACTTGAGAAACTGGTTCTTATATTTTATCAGAAGTTTTGTTCATGTATCAATGAAAAAATAATAGAGCAAAAAGTTCCCACTAAAGGATGTCAGAAATCTTTCTATCTTTGTTTGAACTTCTAGGTTTTTATCTCTCATTGGAGGAAATGCAAATGACATTGGAAAACCAGATATGCAGCAAAAAGTGAACGTGGTAATTCAAAAAGAAGGCCTGGAAGGGACAGCCAAGAGGCTCAATACCACAGTGCACACTCTGCAGCTGATCATTGATGGGCTCACTCAGCCTGAGGGCTACGACATCCGAACAGGTGAGCCTCCCCTGGGGGGGCTGTGATCTCAGTTCACCCCTTCTGCATATCAGTTTTAAACCAGCATATTTTCTTCTTCTAAAATCAGTAGTAGATTTTCATGGACGTGTAACTCCATTTCTTTTCTCACTGAAGGTAAAGGTTACATCATAGTCAGGTGTTTCTTTTCAGTTTTGTAGTTAAGAGTGTGGATCCTGTGTTAAATCATGGCATTTTCAGCCATGGCAGTGGGAGTTGTATGACTGGTAACAAATGAAATAATTTCAATATGTAGACTCTCTACTGACTGACTCTGTGTGGCTCTCCATCACAGAGGGGAATGCAGAGACCAAGGTGAAACAGTAGCAATAAACTTCTGTGGAGCAGTAGTGTGTTGTTCTGCTTTTGTTGCCCTGGTAGATCAGTATAGACCAGTGTCACTGAAGCATGTGGCTCATGACCCACCCTGGTTAAAACCTGCTGTAGTACTGAACAGTTTGAGATAGAGGAAAAGAAAAATGTAGTAAAACATCTGGGGATGCTGTTGTGTCATGAAACTGGATTCTCTTACAACTGCAGGAGATAAAGGTAGACAGCAAAGATGCAGGCTTGTAATAACAAATAATAAATGTATGCCTAAAAAACAGCCAAACCAACGTTTCTGTCCCCCTTTTTTAGTTCATTATTGGTTTCCATGCTTATTTTTAAATATTCCCCACTAATGATGTTGAAAGTGTGTATTTTCTGTGTCTTAATTTGTTCTGCTGATCTCACATCTAAATTACAGTAGGATAGACTATTAACATAGGAAGACATAAAAGCAAAAGAGAGAATCTTCAGTGGCAATATTAATATTCTGCTGATCTAGGACATTCAGTATTACTTTAGACAGAGTCTGTCTGGAGAAGTCAGCCTGGTAGCCTTATGGCTGTGTGGATCTCTCCATCATGAGTTCTTCCCATGGACTGCAGTTCTTCATGAACTGCCCCAGCTTGGATCCCTTCCATGGAGTGAAGTCCTTTAGAAACAGACTTTCATTGTTCCCTAATGAGGTCACAAGTCCTACCAGAAAACCTGCTCCAGTGTGGGCTTCCCACAGGGTCACAGCCTTCTTTTGAGCATCCCCCTGTTCTGGTGTAGGGCCCTCCAGGAGCTGCAGGGGAATCTCAGCTCTGGCATCTGGAGCTCTTCCTCCTCCTTCCCTTGGTGTCTGCAGAGCTCTTTCTGTTGCATATGCTCACTTCTCTCTCCTGGGCTGCAGTTGCTGTTGCACAGGGATTATTTTTCTTTTAGAATGTTTTATCCCAGAGGCCCTTAACACCATTGTTAATGGGCTTGACCTTGGACAGCAGTGGATCCACTGGACATGGGCAAAGCTGCAGAGGCCACCACTCACACATAAAAAAACATCCACAGTCTGATTAAATTCTCTGCATTCTAGATATAAACTTCAGGCTGAATTTTATTTCTCAAAAGCAAAGAGTGAAAAATTATTGCAATTCTGGTTTGGTGATGTTCCTTGTGGAAAATCTCAGTCCTTTATTATATCTTGGATATATCTTATTATGTCAAACAATGGTAGGAAAAGATTGAAAGAGAAGTTGTTGAGATGGCTCAGGAGAGTTTCCTGCAGAAGCAGAAAGTGGTAGGGAAAAGAATTTAAAAATCTATCTGAGCCCTTAAATGCAGAATGTGAACATTAATATCCAGTGTAATCCCCACTTATGATCTTGCCTGTGTGATTTTCAAGTTGTCATTGCAGAGCAGCACTGTGATGAAGCTCATATGATGTCATGGTACAGATGAACAACAAGCCTAAGAACAGTGCATTGCTGACTTTTAGTATGGGATGAAACTGAGTATTCATCTAGCAGTGAATGTGTAGAATTTTCTGTAGGAATAGAATTTTGTGTATAGTTGATGTAGCTCGAGTCACCTCATGTATTTTCTTCCTAGATCCAAGAGATTTTGAAGAATCTTTCTGTCACTGCCTACTGTACAACACACTTCTGATCCCTTTATGGCACTTTCAAAATGCTACTTACTACTTCAATAATCTAAGTCTTTTAAAGTGATTCATGAAATATGAGAAACAAATTGTTTATTACAGATATGTCTTTATTTAAAAATTTACAGCAAGCAGAATTTGGGACCTAAGAGCTACCATGGGATGACTTATTAATTAGAGACAATCACCTGGAAACAACTCTTAGAAACCCTTTTTCTCCAGAGTCTTACTTGTGTTTCTTGTTTCCTGTAACAGATTTTGATAAACCTGACTTCAAGAGAAGCATAGTCTGCTTTGAAGACTTAAGAGTTGGTGCTGTTTTGACTGGAAAAGTTGAAAATGCAACACCATTTGGAGTTTTTGTTGATATTGGAGTGGGGAGAAGTGGTTTGATTCCAGCACGGAACATCACAGAAGCAAAACTTTCCAAAGTGAAGAAGAGAAGAAGCCTGGGCCTTGGTCCTGGAGAAAGAGTGGAAGTTAAAGTGCTTAATGTTGATATTCCTCGACTGAGGATAACACTGGACCTTATCCGTGTTTTGTGAGAGGGCTTTCAGTAATTGAGCCTTGACTGTAAAGGATAAGTAATGTCAGCAAGGTTATGGAGACTCAGGCACTTAAGGAATGGTTGAAACCATTTTTTTATTCTTTCTTTCAGTTTTACTTTAACAGTTTTACCACATTTCTTAACTCCTTTCTGTTAATAACTGTTGAAACAGTTTTTTGGATTACCTCCAAGCAACCTTGTTATTTTGTCTGCAGAACAAATGGAGTTCAGTGGGCTGTCAGACAGATCTCTATCTGCTGTCTGTGCAAGATTTGCTGTCTTAATCTTCAGTTAGCACTGCACGATGTATCTATAGCTCCCCTCCCAAAAACAGCCATTCAGTTTGCCTGTTTTCTGGTTGACAGTCTAAAAGAGGGCTCCTAGTGGTAGGAAAAAAGTGATTTTTTAAGTTAAGTGGTAATGAGTTAAGTAGTTGTATCAAAAGTAGACTGAGGAAAAAGCATCTGCTAAAACTATTGATGGTTCAGAAATAGTTATCTTTAATTTATTTGACCAACATCATTAGGAGGTCTGTTTACCTGTATTATTTTTGCTTGTTCAGTTATCATGGATTAACACAGTTGGATGTACCTTGCAGTTTAAAGAACTGTGCTCAAAGGTGTCAAAAGACATGTGTGTTGTTCTATACTTCTGCAAAATAAAAACGTTCTGTCCATCTTTTCTCAGTGTGCTGGTTCTACAAGTGGTTTAACAGTCCTAGCTGTCTTTCCTTCCAACACATGCTTCATCACTAGCACTCTGAATGCTGTTTCCTGCTAGGGGTGCCTAGCACAGGAGGTTTGTTTCTTCCAACTGCAGACTTCTTGGGTTTGTGGTATCTTGGTGGTGTTTTAAAGGATTTACCTCTTGAGCTAAGTTTGCAAAAGACAGGTATACTGGAAGTTCAGTTAGATCAGTTGCCTGCAACAGCAAATATATAATATATAATATATATATATATTTTATATATATCATATATATCAATATGTAGTCTTCCCATGGAGTTTTTGGTGTGTTGGGCATTTATTCCTTTGCAGTCATCAAACTTATCTGTTAGTTGGCAGAAGCTCTTGTCTGCAACAGATGAGCCCAAATCTACAGCAAGTGTCCAACATCTTTGATGCCAAGGTTTCTAACTACAGATGTCCAAGGGGCTGCTGGAACAGGGTCTATGCATGAGTTTGGAAAAGGTTGGCATGGTTTGATCTCCCAGCTCTGTGCTTTAGTTTTCAAAATGAAGAGCTAGCTGTAGACAGTGTATTTTGGAGAGAAAGAATCATTTAGCAGATGGAAAAAAGGAAATCAGATCTTACTAGCTTCACTGCATTTGAGCACTGGAGAAAAGACTACTGTTTTCTATTACATTAAAGTCAGCATGTCTTGCAATCATGTTTTGTGTGATTTGCCTTTTGAAATTTTCCTGTAATACTTCTGCAAGGTAGATTTTGTTGTTATGAAATTAGAAACTTTAATACCATGTTACTGACTTGGAAAACAGAGATTCAAAGCAAAGAAGTTGAATTTTAATTTTTTTTTCTGCAGGTGATACATTCACTTACAGCAGTATTCCTATCAGTAGAATGATTCATATTAAACTTTATGCATGATCTCTGCAGTATCTAAGCACTTAGAAAATTAACTGGATTTGCTTGGCCTTCTCTAAAGAGGAGATAAACTTGATTTTCTGGAGCTTACTTTAGTGAGTAATATAAAGAGTATTTTCCCTTTCTGAGGTATTTTGTTTGTTACTGAAATTCATTTTTAATCCATAATATTGTGAGGACTGTAGCATCTTTTGCAGTTTCATCTGTGTCTCTTGGATTATCATGAAATTCTCTAAATGCAAGACATCTTGAGACTATTTCTCTAACTGCTAATTCACAGGAGGCATTTTCCCTACTCAGAGGACTGACCCCCAATTCAGTGTACATACTCATAAGTAGTTTGCTTTCTCCATAGTGGAACTCAGCAGCTGATCCTGTGTCATCACAGGGACTGTAGGAGAATATCATGTGTATCTCTTTGCATTTTATTAACCACACCAAAATGAGAAGTATATGACTTCATGTCATATTTCTTAAATGTCTGCAGCTCTGCAAATGTAATCCCATTATTTGTCAGCTAGAGCAGTGCCTCAACTACTTTCCACAAAAATATTTTTCCATTGCATTTTCTTTTTTTCTTTGCCAGAACACAGCAGTTAAAACAGCCCAGTGAGATTCTAACAAGGATGAATATGCATACATATGAACTTCTCAGTTTTGTCAGATCTTTGGAGATTCAAAAATTATTTCTTCTTAATCTAATTCTCATTTTTCATCTTGAATTCTTGTGGTGTTCAGATTTCTGGCATCAAAGCATCAAAACTGTTTTCTGTAATTCATCTCCACCTTTAGTTTCTGAACCAACATGTGATTTTTTATTTTTTTTTTTTGGATGGATGCTTTTTCCCATTTGAAATGCTGTCCAGTCTTTGGAACATATTCAGTACTGCTTAATGATGATGCCTTCAAAATTTTGAACAAACAAACAAACCCCTGTTTCCTCCTGATCTTAATTAATTGCCTCAAAGTGCACTTTCTCAGAAGAATTACATACAACACTTTAAGTCTCACTAAAAGTTCTACTTTTACCTTAAGCTGTAGATTCCAACTACACCTTGTAGTGTAGTTCCACATCTTCCCAAAGAGAAAATCCAGCCCATTGATCTCGAATGACAATCTGCCTTTTTAGTCCCAGCCTCACTCAAATAGTCTGGTATTTTGCAATCACCTTCCCCTGATATGCAGACCCATAAGAAGAGCTTCTAAACATTTCCTGTGCTTCAGATATTACACAAAGAAGAAAAATTCTGCTAAGCAAGATGGCACTTGTATGCCTGGCTGTAGTAATGCAAAACAAGAGTTTAAAAGAAGCCATTTGTTTTGGTTTTATTCCTGCCTCGGGCAGTTTTAGACAGCATATATCAATTTTCCAGAAACTTGTCAACCTCAGGAATGATTTAGTATGCTGTTAAACATAATAAAATCAATAGGAAAACAAATAGAATTTCCATGAGGAGCAGACATTTGGAGAAGCTGGTCCATATGGCACATAGACATGCTGGAATTTGGGCTTTGTGGGGTACTTGTGTTAGAAAAACTGCATACCATGGGAAAGTAATGCATAATTCAGGAGAACAAATAATCTAACAGCTTTGTGGTGGTGTGTCTTGAACTTGGTGTCTGTGTTTGTTTAACAACAAATACACTTAGAAACTCTATGCCTGGAAGCTAGAAACCAAACATGAATCATGCTTATCTAATTCCAGAGCTTTTCCTAAGGAGCCTCACCCTCTGTGAAGTGAGTGCTGAGTGAGTTCTCAGGTCAGCCTGAATAGCACCTTGCTTTTCTAGACTTCCTGAGGGTAATTTATGTACCTACTGAGCTCTGCTGAAGGACATCCAACTTCAAGACTATCAGTCCTGTAAGACAGTGGAAGGAACAAGTTGGTAATGTTATGTTGCTCTGTCTCCCTTTTGTTCAAGGTTTCAGAAAGAGCTGTGAGGGAGTTCCTGTGTCTCCAGGGCTATCCATGTAAAGGCTGGGCAAGTCAGTAATTCCACTCCCTCCTGTTAGAGACCACCTAAAGGTTTGAGAGCACCTCTTTTACTGGTCCCAACATTTCCTCACCTGCCTCATGGGCATGTAGAAACTCTTAACTGTTAGAAGTGTTTCATTTTGAGAAATCCTTTTGAATCCATACTCTATAAAGCTTCACAAGCAAATGATGTGTCTGTGTTTCTTGGAGCAAACCTCAGTGACTAGTTTATAGAGAATTTCAATTGCCTGTTTCCACTTGAGCTTCTAAATGGTCCCTCTGGTGGATGTTGTAACTCTGTGCTGGCTGCAGGTACCTCCTGCCAGGAGGCTGTTGGAGATCTCTGCTTATTGACAGGTATTTCTAGGAGCTCACCATCTAATCCACATTAGAATTTTGGTTGGGTATTCTTTCAAATATAAGTCACTTATAACAGCAACTGATGACAATTTTTGGACACCTGGAGTTGAACAGCAAATCATAACAAGTGTGTGTATTGCACCACAGGCTTTATTACAGCTTCTGCAGGCTGGAAAAAGCAAATTTCTGCAACTTGTAAATAACAAAATCCTTCAATCTGGGAGGGACCAGTGCAGGAGAATTGCTTCTGTGTGAGCATACACAATGGGGATTGCTGCTTTTAATCCAGTTCTGTTTGGTTTCATGCTGTTTCTATAACTGTTAGGTTTCCTGTGAGCATGTTCTAGCTGCATCAAGAATCCTAAGAGATTCTCCGTGCTTTAAAAGTGAGAGAGGACTGGTGGCCATGTCCAGATCAGGATGAGTCATCCCACAGAGAATTTTAAATCTAACCAGAAGTTCAGGGTAAAGCACTCAAATCTCATCCAACATGCTTTCTGTCCCTGACTAGGAGCTGACACACATTTAAAATTGATCACCTTGCCCCTTGTTTCACTAGTTAGAGCTTTTACTTTATTTGACTTCTAAAACTGGAAAACACTAAGGCTTGTTCAACACAGCACTCCAGCTGATATTATTAGAAGTTTTTGTTTTGTCTCCCTCTCTTGTTCTCTGGAAGAAACCACGAAGAAAGGAGCATTTAGTAACCTGAGGATCCCCATGACTTCTTTAGCTTTATTAAATCTGCTTGAGTTCAGGCTTTTAATTGTTGAGACATTGTCTTTAAGCAGTAATCAGGAGACTAGCACCTCAGAAAAGTTAATCAAGGTTAATTTTCTCCTTATCTTCCAGATCAGTTTATCCTACTACACTTGTATGTTGCTAAAGGAAAAGTGTTTTCAGTATGCAGTCAGCCAAGGTGGAGTTTTGCATTCTCATGTCTCAATGACAGTCGTATTTCTAGGAAAGACTGCCTTGATTTGTGGTCAAGAAGAGAATTTTTTGCATGTGACTCACAATGATGTATGTGGAAATAATGTCATGAGAGGAACTGTTATGCTTGAGGGTCATTTACAAAGACTGAATAGAAGTGAAATCTTAGGCAAGTTACTTTCACCTCAGAATTAAATGTGTGGAATATCTTGGCAGAGAGCAGAAACTGCCACACACCCGAGGCTCTGTATTGGCACTGTGACTGCTGTCTTGTGTGATGAGGACAGGGCAGGGCAGGAAATGCAGGGATTTGGGGAAGAACATCTTGCAAGATGTAAATGGTCTTATGGGAATGAAGTTAAGATGATGAAATGCAAATGGCAGTAATGTAATGGTAATGTAGTAGTAGTGGAATCTGAGCCTGCTTGTCTCTTGCTTCCTGTACCTCCCATGAAGGTGAAAAATAAGCATAACTATTTGTTCTAGCTAATGGAAATTGCATATCTCATATCAGTGCATATTGTAACTAAAGAGTGCTGTGGAACTAATTGGCTCCAAGAGGGAGAAGCACAAAGTATGTGCTCTTAATTGATTTGTTTCTCATTTGCCAGAGTTGCTGTTTCTAGCTAGTTTATTAGGAGGGGATCATCAACACTTCTGGCTGAGAGAGTGCAGCTGTCATGTGTGATGTGTGTGTTGTCCATTGACACATGGCAGGGAGAACCAACAGGATTTTTATCATTTCTACCCAGCAGGAAGAGTCCTTGAAAGACTGTTTTGTCATAGCTTTCTTCAATCCCTTGAAATTACTGTGTGGCTATATTTAGTGCATGGGGGTAGGTGCAGAGCCAGTCAAAAGCTGAAAATAGCAGAAAATCCAGCTATTTGTATGCTGGGTAGAATTTTTTTTTAAGAGCACACAGCCTCAGTGATTTAAGATCTGTACTGATGATTAACTTTCCATGTAAGCACCTGCTTGTGCTCTTTGCTTACCTGAAATACAGTCTTTCCTGGTGTGCTCAATGTCTGAGATAGTTACTCAGTTTTAAATTTAAGCCTGTTCTCAAGGTGTTGTCTCTCATGGACTGTCCAGTTTAGAATTGGTTCAAAGTAGCCCAGACATGTTAATGTTCAGTGTGTTTTATGAGGCCTTGTGTTTTCTGGGACACAAAATTAGTCGTAACATAAGAGCTGAAAGAAACATTGTCCAATGTTTGCTGCTGATGGAGTCTTAGTTTTTTGTGTCTGGTGATACATGTTCACTCTTCATGGAAAAGAAGGAGGGTTGGCAAAGCTTATAAAGTGAATTTCAAATCTTGTGTAATTCATTAAACTTATAAAAAGATTTTTGTGTCATTCAAAAGGACAGGAAAAGAAAACGTCTGCCTTGGCAGTAGGAAGTCCTTGACAGCCTTTGGCATAGTTTTTTCCCATGTTTCAGAGTATTAAGCTTCTCACTTGGATCAAATTGCAGTAGTATGTTTTTTTGGGAACCAGTGTCACTGTGTGAGACCAGAAAAATGGCAGTAAAAAACCTCTCACCTATAGGACTGGAGGGTCAGCTCATCTCCAAAACCAAGGTCGCCCATAGGTAAAACCTGTAACAGTTTTTCAATTGAGAGAGGAGTGTCTTCCTCAAGTCTTCCCTCTTGTCTTTGTTGAAGAAGAATATCACTGGTTTATCAAAATTTCTCTTTGCCAGTCTTTTTTCTTGTCTTTTTTTTTTTTTTCTGATGCTGATCTGCAGTAAGTTATTCACATCTAGGGAAACCAGAGTGCTGCAGAGCTTTGTTTTCAAATGTAAGTACAATTTCATTATTTCAGCATATGTTCTATGACCTTTAAGTATAACTTAGATCTGGATTTATTGTGAGAAATACTAAAACACTTCCCATTTAATCAGGGTGACAATTACAGTATTAAGTGATTTAGTGGCTATTGTATCACAACCCTGTGGGAAGGCATAGTGCTCCACAGACTGGCTGTCTATTCAAGGAGAACTTTGTGTTACTGTATGGTTTTCAAATGTGGAAAAAGTTAATAAAGGGTCAGAGGAGTGCCCATCCTCAGCATGAAACAAGGCATGGGTTCCACAGGAGAAGTGTTACATGACAACCTCATCTGAGGCAACACCATGGCTTAGTGCCCAGCCATAGCAGAACTGGAAGGATAAGGATAAATTGTATTTTCTCTAGCCCCCTTGCAGCATGAAGGAAAGTTTTTTTCCAGAGATTTCTAAAGGGAAGTCTTTTTTTCCAGGGATTTCTAATGTCTGTCCTTTCCTGGATTGTTTTTTAAACAAGAGACTGAAGACTGTGTAGTAGCAGAAGGTAGGACAGCAGTCCAGTACCAGTGGGCTCAGTTGAATTCCATCAGAGGCATCTTGGTACAGGGTCCCTTTTGCAAGATCATTGAGTCCCTTTTTAAAACCCCTTTGGCAATGTTACCCAACAGAACCTAACAATTGTACCCTGTGTATATAAAAGAAAAAAATGGGGGTAACCCCCACCCAAACATAGGCCCCCTGTCAGTGAACTGGGATTTCAGCTGGACCCAAAGAGGACTGTGGCTGTTCAAATGGGATTTACACAAAGCTGGTGAGGCTTTGTACAGTGATGATGCTGTGTTTTGGGAGTATCTGCTCCCTTGTCAAATCCACAGAAGCTAGTGATGGGGGCTGTAAAATTATGTTGATTACAGCATTAGTGTTGATGGTCTGCATTTCAAACTGAAGCTTTGCTGCTCAAAATAAAATGGAGACTTTGCTAACTTTGTTTTACATGTAAGCAGTTACAGCAATTCCAGGAGCTCCTTTGTAATTTTATGACTACAAAAACATACAAGTGCAGCTGAAAATGAACATCTAAAATATTCATTGCAGAGCAAAAATATAAATATGTGTGACATCTTTGTTCCATTATTTTATTTCTGTTTGTAAACTATGCTCATGGATGAATCTATTATGTATATCTCTGGCTAAATGCTGGCAGAACAGACATAGATATGTCTAGGAATGGACATGCAATAAACAACCTATACAGAGTTTTAAAAATATGTATTTTTGTGATCTTAGAAATAGGATGGTTTTGGTCAGAAGAATTTCACTTTGCAGACCAACAGGGCAAATAATATTTTTTCATATTTCATTTGGTTGAGGTTCATAATTTTCTACTGGTGCAGAAAACTGAGACAATTTTTTATGTTTTGTTTTACTTAGAAGCATTTATGGAAATGACTTTATTTAAAGAATTATTTAAATGAAGATGTACCTTAGCAACATGTACTTTAAATTCTCTGGATGATTTTCTAAATTTTTCTTTTATCCACCCAGTAGCTTTAGCACTAGCAAAATGCCAGTGTTGCATACTTCCATACTTCTCTTTACAGCATCCTAAGGGAGCAAAGATCATCTCAGCAGCAAAAATTTTAAAAAGGGAGAGGGGGGAGGCAAGAGGCCCAAGTTTACTGTGCAATTTAGGTGTGTGCAAAGTTCTTCTTGTATCCTGCAGAAACACCTTTGTTATTATTTCATTGAAACTAACTCTAAGAGTAGTTTGTGAAAATAATTCTTGAAGGAGCTTATGCCAATGAACAAGTAGAATGTTATCAATGGAGCAGAGATGGACTGCTCATCATGCCTGGTATATATTGCTTTGTCTAACAACTTGCCCCAGCAGACTCACAATTGTGTTCTCTCTGAAGACCCTCCCAGCTGCAAGGGCTGATTGACAGAGTCTGTGGGCAGATGCACTTGCCAGACTCCAATAAAGATGGGGCCTTGGGAACATCTAAGGCAATTATTGACGGGCAGCAATCCACTAATCAGACAATTTCAAAATTAATCCCACAGTCCCTTACTGTATTAGCTTTCCTTCTTGTTTGTATTTATACAGCAAATTCATGACTTCAGTGAATACTCTCCCTTCCAGCCCAATTATGTATCTCTGAGGGTATTAAATTAAAAACAGAAGAAATATTGAAAGTGGCTTGCAATTAGTTTCTTTAAAAAGTGGTGTGGCACTTACAGGCTGGGCTTCTTAATATGCTTGATAATAAAAGAAAACAGGATATTTTTTTTCTCATACAAGTAAAGCAAGTATTCCTAATATGCCTTATTATTAAGCACCCTATATATAATGAGGGGGGGGGGAAAGTGATTTGATTTTGGAGTTTAATTATAACTTCATAAAATTCTTCTATGATAACTGACAAATCCACAGTGTCTCTAAATAGCATAAACAGGTTTTGGGTAGGGCATTTTGGTTTATCTTTCCCTTGTTTTATTCTGATTGCTTTATAATACAAAATTGCATTGCATTTGATTGTCACCTGCCTTTTAAATGAAGACTGATCCAAGCAGAACATTTCTTGGGGAAATATAGAACCATCTTCATGTTGTAACTGTTTAAATGTGAGTCACTGCCTAGAGTCCTTAGTTGTGTACTGTGTACCTCATTCTTTTAAAATTTGGAAATCTGATGTCTGCAGTGATTCAAAGATTGTTTCTGCAGATCTGAACCTGAATGCAGAATTTCCTATTTTTATTATTGAAAATGGACAACCAAAGAGAGACATCACTTTAAAGGCATTATTTTGCATCTTTGCATTGCTGATTACTCTAGAACAGTAAGAGCACTGTGCATTTCTGCTGTTTTCCACAAGCAGCAGAAATTGTACAATATTATTTTGCTCGTTCATGATCAGTTTGATTTCAAGTACAGAGGAATGAAAAAGGACTGGACTAATCCACTGGCAGTCAGTGGCTGAACTCAGTGAACACATGAGTTGGAGAGTCTATGGTGCAGTGCTAACTAAAAACAGTTGAAAGTGTTTCCAAGTTGAGGAAGTGGTGGGGCAGAGATTCTGCTGAAGAGGCGTAGGCTCAAACTCCTTCCTGGGTAACTGATGGGTTCAGACACTCTCTTTATATCTCAAATGTCTGTCTGTATGGCTTCAAGATTTCCATCCTTGAATGAGTGCTGGGGAAAAAGAGTTACATGCAAGCTTTATTAAAATTATAGGATTGGCATCATTTTAAAGTAAAAATGATAAATCTGTAAGGGACAGCAGCACTGGTTAACCCTGATCTTTTAGTAATTGTGTGTGGAGCTGATGAACATAAAGTTATGAACATATAAGTTCAGTTTCTACTTTGAACAAAACTTTGAATGAACAGTATCCATTTTGGCCTGTTGTAATCAGTCACAAGTTTGAATTGATTCACAGCCCTGGAGGATATGTGAGGCAAGAGTCATACTGCAGGTGAAGTGTTTTTACATTACCTGTATGATCTCTCGAAGTCTCTTTCCAGAACTATGCAGCTTTTTGTCATGGAAAATGGCTAAATTAACACACTTGTTTGGTTGGCTATATTTAGACAAGAAGGCAAGGCTCAAGAGGCACACAGGTAAAAGTTCCTGTGCTTCTTTTGTACTTCAGTGTTTAGCAATGTGCCTGTGATGATGCCAAGCTGCCTTTCCTTGTGCAAGCAAAGCCCAGGATGGAGCTACTGGTAGGCCTTGTTTTATATTACTTTTATTTGATTTATTGCAGAAGTTGTTAACACCCCGTAGTTCTTTGAATAAAATAAAACAAGAAAACCTATAAGGCTCAGCAGCAACATAAACCAGGGAGCCTTTCACCTTCATTATGAACTAATTCAGCTTTTGATTACCTGGGGATTAACACCTCCATATGTAACAAAAGATGCATTCTGTGACTAAGAAGCTCCATAAGGTAACAGCTCACACAATTTGGCATATTTCTATCTAGCTCAAGAGGGCAAAATGAAAAGTGAGAGGTTAGCAAACAGAAAAAATAATCCAGGTTTCTACCCATCCTTCTGAAGACATCTCTTAAAACCTATCAATTCATCAAGTAGATTTCAAATTAAATGATTAAAAAGTGCTTTAAAACTCACAGATCCTCTTAAAGTAGTACTTGATGAATTAAGGTCACCACTCAGTGATGTTGATGAAGTTTTGCCCTTTAGTTAGGAGCTGAGTTTGGAGGTTTCTGAGATGCTTTCCCAACTGAATAATATTTTAGTGAATGAGGGCAGCTCTTCTATCCACACCTGCCTGTAGGGATCCTCCTTAGACACGGGTACAATTCAATTTCCCTGCTTATGCTGCAGTTCAGGCAACTGATCGTGCTCCCTTTGTGGGCATTCCTTTTTCTTCATTTAATATGTGCAGGTGGATTCAGACCATGGGCTTTACATACACTGCCAGCTGGTGACAGCTTTTGGCTACGTTTGACCCGGCCTAAGTTAGAACTGATGACCAAAAAGTGAAATTTGACATTACCAAAGCCCGAGGTTATTTGTTGCCCTTTAGGGATTGCTGGTTCTAAAGCCACAGCAATTAGGTTTGTGTGGCACAATAAACAAAAATAGAAAGTGTGTTCATATGGATAATGTAAAGATTAAAGCTCTTGCACTCTCAGCTGCACGCTGAATAGCTTAGGGTTTTATGTGCTTTGAAACGGGAGGGCTGCGTAACATGACCCTCCAGTTGAAAGGATGCAGAATCACTATACTCCCATCTGGATTATTACATACAATTTAGGCCACATGAACTCCTGTGCTGAAGGTGTACATCTAAGAAAATGGTTGTGAATTGAGCGTGACTTGCATAAAAGAGCAAGTTGCACCTATTCCTTCTTGAAAACCATCTGCTTCTAGTTAAAATCACAGTTGGCTTGCCAGCCAGCTATGGGGGCCCCATCTTCTTTTCTGTATCACCCCACATTCACATGCTTAATATACTAGTAATTTTATTATGGAGCTGTGGTCAAGACTCTGTGGCTAAGGTTGCAACCAGGTTCTTTTATAAGCTCTGTTTTTTGTCTGCCCCACTAGAGCTTTCACCAGGAAAATTGACTTGAAAATTGGCAACATTCACTCTGCACTTCGTATCCATGTATTTACATTCTCAGGCATGTTTAATTGTCATACTCCCTGCTTTACTACTCTTTCAACTTCAATGTTAATTATTAGGCTCCACTTAAAATTAAGCCTTTCTTGGTGTCTTTTAATTATAATCAAGCCCTAGGCAGTCGGGTTACTACGAGCACTGCATATAACACTGTTCTGGGTTGTGGCCCTCAGTTGCCTTGTTATGGCTTATTTGTAGACTGGAAGCTCTTTGACTTTTGGTTGAATTTGTTTGAGTATGTTGAGGGTCCTGATCTACAACTCAAGCCTTTTCCTACTACTGCCATTAAAAAAGTGGTAATAAACATTCAAACAATTTATAGATGCAACCTGACTCCAGCTGAAGCTGATGGCAGAATTTCCACCAACATCAGCAGGAATGGTGCAGCTGTGACTCCTTTTGTTAAATTATCATGGATGCTAACTCACCCTTCTATCTAAGCTAAACTAGTGAAGTTTTCCAAGTACTATTTCCTTAAAATTTTTAAAATTGCAATCATTTTTGGCAAGATACTGGAAGTCTGCACATTTGAGTGTAGGGAATATGTGTGTATCAGCATTGATCACTTATAATTGATGAAGCTTTTTTGGAAACAATACTGAATTTGAAGAAGTGTAATTAGAGTAGTTCCTTGTTTTCTGTGTTAATGTACTTCTGTCATCACTTTTAATATGAAAATCCAGCCTTGATTACAGGAGCTAAAGTAGTTTAGAGAATTTGCATGCAGTCAGTTGACTTTGACACCTTAGTGTCTGTTCCAGAGTGGATGCAGGTTAAAGCAGGGTGACCAAGTCTCAATTTAAAATGTAGTACATGTTGTTATTGCAGAGGAGATTTTTCGTATTCAGTCTGATCCAGTTTCGTGCAATTTCTGAGTAATTCTTTCTGATTACATATAAGAAAGATGTTGAGAGTCCTATATCCAAAAATTACTTAAACACCATCCAGACCTCTAAATAAGTGATGTGTTCACACTCAGCACCCTCAGTGTATGATTAATTATTTGAATTGAAGCAAGGTCTTCTAAGTCCTCTACCTTTTCGTTTTGTTTTCAGAGTTTTACCTAGATTCTGTAAGTACTTAAGCTCTGTAGTCAGAGAGGGATAAGACTGATGGAAGAGCCAAAATTACCTGCAAGAAACAAGTCATTTGATATTTTCAAAAGAGATTTGATGAAGGTCAAACATTGAAAACCAAAGGAAAAGAAGTCTGCTGCTAGAAGAGACTCTATTAAAAATAGGACTAAGAGGGTGATGGTCACAATGTAATGGTAAGGAGATATAAGTCTAAAAGGAAATGTGGAGTGTGGAATGTGACTTGTTTTCAAGCAAAAGCAGAATGGATAGACATGGATAGTCCTATTGGTTAGTTGGTTCTATAATCCTTATTTTGAAAGAAGGCAATCATTTTTTATAAGCATGTAGATTTTTTCCCTTTTCACTGACATATTTGATGTATTTGTTGTCTCTGTTGTGCAAATTTCTCAGACTTGCAATGCATTAATCATTCTTAATGTGAAGTGAAGTATCATTGCCTCTAAAGCATAAATTCACATCCACTTGGGGATTTTCCCTTCTTCTAACAGAAAGAATACAGTTCTACCATATGATGAAGAAGTTGTGTCTGAGAAGTCAATTGTCTGAAAAACATAGCACTTAATCTGCCAGCAGTACCTGTCCAAAGCAGGATCTGTCTTACAGGTTTTTGGTATCAGAGGAACCTATTGCAGACCTGAGACCAGAGTGTCTGTAGCTTCTAGGTTCAAGCAGGTCATGGTATTACTGGTGATGCAGGGACAAACTGTACTTACCAGGGAAATTTTGGAAGTGCTTGGGCTGCAGTTGTAGCTAGATTTTTCCAGAAATCTCTCTTGACCAAGGAGTTGGAGGAGTACACAGAAATTGTTTGTTCTGACTTGAATTAGTACAGCTAAATAACAAAACTCTCTGGAAATGCCTTTTTCAGGTGTGGTGTCATTCACTCTTCTGGTTTGAGAGGGAACATGAAGTAATACTGTATTATTACCAGCCTAGTGATTGAGCTGCTATATTTCCTGTCAAATTTTCCTTTGTTTTATTGGATATTGGGAGTCTTAACATGTTCTTTGACAGCAAAAGTCTCTGGAAACCAAGAATGTGAGATATCTGTATTGTGTATTGGCCACAGAGAGTTGTCACTAGTCTACACACTGCAGAGAAGATTTGAGATAGAGAAATATCTTTAAAGATGAGGCTTTTTAGGAGGCTGCACAGTGATATCTGCCTTGTTGGTTTATTTGTGCATATTGCAGTTGTAAACTTAGTGGTACATCTATTAAAATTCATGTAACTTAGTATGGTGCTGTTTACTAACTTCATGCAATATATATCAGTTTAAAAAATCACTCATATTATGTTTAAATGCTAATAAAATGAAATCCCTTAGCAGTCAAAGGAATTAGCCCATATATGAGTGAAATACCAAGGCAGGTCTTGTTATTTTTATGAAACTCTGAATAATATAAGTATCCAATTGATAAAATTTTATTAAAGCTGACAGCCCTTAAGTGATCTAAGTGGTAAATATTGAAATGAAGTTTCAACAACACTGCAGTACCAAGGGAGGCCTAAGGCAGTAATAAGGATTAAACAATGATTTAATGTTGTTCCTTGGGGGTAGGGATTGTTGTTTTAATGGAGAGCAAAAGCTCACTTCCTTCTAAATAATTAAACTGTGATTTGAGAAATTGATCTAAGGTAGTTGTAGTGGTTTGTTAAGTCCGAAAGAGATAAATGAAGGCAAAGTGTCCTGGGGCAAGGGGAAGTCAGGGGAGAGGAGTGAAGAGATAGTTTTGCAGGATAGATTCATGACAAGTGTCCCTCGGGAAGGGGGAAGCTGGCAATGAGCATATTTTATCTTTTATTTGTAATGTAAACAGACTTGTGCTGCCTGAGGGTGGGTAATAGCTAATGAGCAGGGGGTTTCCATGGGGTGCAGATTTTATTAGCACAGCTTATAAAAAATGGAGCTAAATTAAAAATGCAATGTCTTCTAGATAATCTGATAATCAGTGGTGCTACAGGGAGCACCTCCACCTAAGCAGAGCGAGTGAATTAGCATATGCATGTAAAATTTCCAAACAATTTGTTCAGCAGTTTCTGTGAGCTCAATGACTTTCTCATGTTCACAGCAGAAAGTGGATTTCACATAATAGGCCTGATTATTGTGGGCTGTTTTAGGAATGTAGGAATAAAGAAATTTTGTAATGTGTTTCAGATCTGTCATTTTTATATAACCAGTGGGAGATTTGGCCAGAGACCTCCTCATCATATATGTCTCTTGGGTGATTGTTACAAATGAGATGACAGCTAGGATGGTGGTAGAGATGGGGTAGAAGGGGGAAAAGGGAGAGAGAAAACTCTGCCTAATTAGATAATTGCTTGAGGTAATTTCCTTGGGATTAATATGATGCCCAACCCTGAATTATTCTAGACAACTAATGCTGAGCTTCCAAAACTGTGGTGGATGTTTTCCAGCCAGCCACTCTCAGTCTGTATGCACATAACACTCTTTAGAAACACAATTAAATCAAGTTAGCATCCTAGAAAACATTGAAATTCCCTGTATTTACTGGAAAAGACTGTCTGCATTCAATCCAGGCCTTCAGGTGTAGATACAGGTGGGCAGGGTACATCAGAATAATGTTGTATTTAGGCACAAAGAGGGAGGAACAAGTTGAGGCATCAAGAGCCCCTGAGAACACATGCCACTGTCAAAATCTTGTGATTGCCAATGCCTCCATTGTTCTCAGCACTCAAGGCAAAGCTCAGAAGGCAAATTGAGTGCAGAACATGAATGGCAAAAGTCTTCTAGACTTCAGTATTAAGATATCTGTGGTTTTCAGTGGTAAGAAAGAATATGCCAGTCACTTGTGGCTGTCAGGGTCTTTGGGACATTCTGAGTAAGGTCCACTGAAATAGGAAGCATTAACAGAAATGTCCCTGCATGTCTCACTCCAGACTGTAAGACCTGGGGCTAGCAGAGTTAAAGCTGAGGTTGCAGAGTTAGAAACTTGTCTTTCACCCACCTGTTCCTCTCTGTGCAATAAACTGAAGAATTGGAAGTGAAGTCAAACCATACAAGCAGATAAGTGTGTATAAAGCAATTTTTTCCAAGCATGTTTTATATTGTTCTATTTTGTATACACATTACTATAATTAAGGGAAAGCTTCAGGACCACCTGGTGTGCAATCAACTTTATTGTTCCCAGAAGAGAGAAAAGGCTGTGCCATGATCAAACAATCCTTGTTGTTATTTTTTGATGGCTCTCCATAAGTGCCAGGCAGGTTGCAAGTTCCACTGGATGTAATTCCTCAGAGTGCACTGAAGGGTGTGTTCCAGCTGTCTTGGTTTGGGTGGTCACCAGTAGTTCATTCAGTCTGATGGTTGGAATCTGTCATGTGTCTGCACTCATCCTCTGTCAGGAGGAATGAAAAGTAGATAGGATATTATGTTTTGCTACATTCATTTGTCAGATTTGATTTAGGTTTGCATGTGTACATGTTGCTTTTTATTTCTGTTGGAGAACACAAGGCAGAAGGAACGTCCTGCACTTGGAGACAAAAGATGGTAGAACTAAGTCTCAGGAATTAGGTTTATCTTTCCAGTAGGAGTTCATTCCATTGGCTCAACCCATCACTAAGAAGACACTGTCTCCTGAGAAGGCAAACTCTGCTTTATGGAGACCCCCATTGTGTGAGAGAAGGGATACACACCTGGGGTTTTTAGGAAGCCCTTTGAGGAGACGAATGGGAAATCCCAAACACATTTAAGGTTCTGTGGAAGGCCAGGGTAGGGAGCTGGGACAGGGCTGACATGCCTGTGGTAACTCATTGTAGTGAGGAGGTGTCATCCCAGCATCAATAGGTTGGAAGGCACCACTGGAGGATGCCTAGTGCAGTCTCCCTGCTCATAGAAGAGACATGTTCAGTGTGTTTCAGTGCATCAGCTGGAGTTTCCAGCTGTCTAAGTACTCCCTGTGTAGGTATGTAGTCCACACTTGAGGGAAGGATGGTGTAGTTCAATGACATTTATCACCTGCTAGAATAAACTAACAGGGTAATGATAGAAGGACTACTTCTTTGTTATTACATTTCACTAATATTTGAAATACCAGAGTACTTCTAAGACATGGAACTAAGAAAAAAAAATACTTTAAACTAGCTTCCTCTGCCCCCCATGGGTGAATACCTGTGACCAGATATTCACCAATGAGCTGATCCTGAGTATTGGGATTGTTGATAATAGTGAATGCTAATAGTGCTTGAACAATAACCAAGGTGTAGTACCTCTCTGTCTTGTAAGTTTGTGTTGTCAGTTCATTGATTTTGAACAGGAAGAATTGGTCAAAAATGAAGCAAATTAAAATTAAAAATTATATTCTGATCCTCTAGAGCCAAGACATCCATCTGTTTCAGTTGACCAGAACTGTGCTTGTATTGAATTTTGGAGTGTGCCTAAGGTAAGGCCTGAGATATCTTCTCTATGAAGACAATATTTTACATTTGATCCTCTGTAAGAATGCAATTCAAACGTTTGGATATCACAACATGGCAATCCACAATGTTTATTCAGGGAGAATATTGCATTTAGATCATCAGGTGGTACACATCACTAATAGAAACATAAATTTTGGCTTATTATTTACTTTCCAGGGTGTCAGTAGACAGTTCCATTCCTGCCTTGTGCTTCCTGAAGAACTATCAAGCAAGTCACACATCTCTCCAGGCTTCCATTTGCTGTATCTGTACCAGCAGTAAGAGCAGTGCCTTTCTTACTGTTTTTTTGAACTGACTACTTTGTTTAGATGCTCACTTTTCAGAGCAGCAAGGGTCCTGTTCTCTGCATCTGCAGTGGAGCCAAACAGAGAGCTTGGAAGTGAATGTGAAGAGCTTTGCCACTGTTGGCTTAGAACACATTTTTACCATGGTCAGATTTCTCAGAACAGTTTATATTTGTGGCAAACATTGCTATATTTTGACTTAAATATAGCAAAATCTTCAACATGGTGAAATGGCAAAAAATGTCGCAGTTCATCATGCTGCAAAGTATAAACAATCATCAAACAGGTGAAAAATACATTAAAGAAGAATAAAACTTCAAACAGGTTTTAAGTAGTTCACTTTTATGTTTTAATAGCTCTTTAGGAGCCTGTAAATAAAAAGTCAATTGGATTTCAGACTTGTTTCCATAGTTATATTACACACAGGGAGTATTCAATAAAACAAATCTTTTATTTAGTTCCTGACAGGTAGTTAAAATGTGCCTCTGCATTTTCTTGTCTGTTACTGTAGGAACTAATATCAAAGATTTCTAGAGTTTACAAGTATTCACAAATATATTGAAACTTAATTTTATCTTTTGGGCTGAAAACCTGGTGCTAACTGGAAGTCTTTAGTTAGTGGAAAGTTTGAATCCTGTTTGGCATTCTAAGCCTAACATTTCTTTTTTACTACAAAAATTTACTCTCAGCTTCAAAGATCCTGAGTCCCATTTGCACATTTTTCAAAGTAATAGATGATGGGAAAAGACAAATACATAGAAAAGCAGCTACTAGAAGCAGAATATATTTAGAGAAAAAGAAAAAAAAAATATTGTTAACATTCCTGAAAATATTTAGGAGGTGGGTGGAAGGTGTTCATGAGGGTTAAAGTACTATGAATTTTTTTTGAATTCTTAGTTGTCAATTAAATTGTTTTTATTTCAAGTGTCTGAGATTTTTCTAGGTACTGTTCCACAATGACCATTTAGTTCTGCAGTCTCTTCAATATATATACTTTTAGAAGTTTTAGAAGACAGCACCTGTGAATGTCCAAAAAAAAAAAAAAAGCAAGAGAGACATTTCTCTTTATTGCTGACATGCTACCTGGATCAGTATGGCTAAATCAGAAACTTTCAGTCTTTGTGTTTTTACAGGATTGTATATGGTGGCACCATGGGGTTGGATTTCACAGCTGGGGATCATATAAAGAATAAGCTGCATTTTACATTTTACCAGAACTACTCTTTTTTTTTTTTTTTCTTTTCCTCTGTATATTATTGTAATCTCTTGCCCCTGCAATATTGTCATCCTCACTGTAGAATACAGTGACCAGGAGATCCACCAGGATCTGTGTCAAAATCCCTGAATCACTCACTCACACAGGAAGGTACCTGTGAACTATTCTTTGTGTGCCTCTCAGGCAGGGAGGAAAATTGCTTTGGGAAGGGCTTTATCAATTAAACTGACTAAGAACTAAGCTAATAATAATGATTTGCCATAGCTTGGCATGTGGTGACTTTGTGATGCATTTCTCACCCCTGCCTTGTCATTTTGGCCACAGTTGCCTGACTGCATGGATAACCAGCTACCTTGTTCTTTGGGGATGCCTGAGGTTGTCCTCCCTACACTTAGCTAAAAGAATTGTAATTTTTCTTTGATCAGGCATTCTTAAGGAAATATAGAAATCTTCACCTGTGTTGGGTGGGTCTTCCTGTTAGTACCACTTGTTTAAGGCCATGCTACATTGCACAGTTCTGGGCCAGCTTGGCTCTCTTGGGGGATGTTTGATGGGCACAGAGGCTGGGGACACTGGAGCCAGAAGAGATACTGCTGGATAAAGCAGAGCTGGGAGAAATAGAGCTTTCTAACACAGTATGGGAATGCTTTATGAAGAGACTTTTGCCTTCCAGATGGCCATGTCTGGCCAGAGGCAGCAGTGTCCAAGGGCAGCACATCAGCTTCTCAAGGGTTGCCAGCTCGGGCGATGTCAGGTAACGTGATGAGCTGTAGCTCTCACTTTACACACAAATGCATCCCAGTGCCTTGCTGGGGCTTGACAGAGGCAAGAGGCTTATGTTTTATGAGTATTAAAATGTCATAGCTTTAGTACTAACTTGTACAATCTCTGGTATAACTCCCCCACCCTTGCTCCTTCTTTTATGTTAGAATTAGAAGAATGGTTACAATCTTTATTGTCCCTTAAAAATGAGCTTGGAGACGTTATTATAGAGGTGGGGTAATCTCAACAGAATGATAAGATTTGCAGTATTACTGATGGGCTCAGCTAAGCCAATAAAATTCTAGAAAAAAGGCCTAAGCTGAAGGAATTTGCAGGGGTTTATGAGTTCTTGGCACAATTTGGGAGTAACTGTTTCCATGAATGGCTGTTTTATCAAAAAAGAAAAATTAGAGTTATGCAGCACAAAATGTTTGCTACAGTGGAAAAAGTCCTGCTTTCTGGATTACTCTTGACTCTATCTGTTGTCAAAGCTAATCACACTGAGCAGTTCATCTGTTCATTACCATAATATTGTATTTTCAGCATGCATAAATACAGCTCTATTCATATTAAGTCTGATAGCCACTTTAAACCTGTCTTTTATCTATTGTGCTTACATTTCTAACCCACTTATTGCATTTGCAGAGACTGCAACAAATTTATGTGTTTTATAAACCTAACAGAATGCCTCGTGTACTGATTGATGGAAAATCAGTTGCTCAGTTGCCAGGCAATGATTGATTTTCCAACACAGCTGCTCCAGCTGTGCTACAGATGCTATTTTTTCTCAGATATCATAAATGGTGTTGTAAGCTATTGAATATGATCCTTAATTATAAGGATCTCTGAGAAATCAGTCATTTCAGTACTAAATGGCCATTTGGCCATTACCTTCAGCTGTGTTTTGTATTTTTATCTAGTAAATCTGAAATTAGCTGTGCCGCTTCAAGGTTGCTTTGGTCTATTTTGCAAAAAGCTGGTTTGAAAACTGTGACATAAGTAAATGCTTGTCAGTAAAAATTACAGTTCATTACAAAATACTGTAGCAAATAGCATGTGCTGATGACAGGAAGCCTTTTTCCTGGAATGCATTTCAGATTCCAGTGTTTTATTTCAAACCTTACTCAGCTGTGAATGACTAATAAATAATAGAGGAAAGAATAACTCAACAGAAAATTTGCAGACCTTCTTTTGATCTGGGGAAGCAGACTTTGGTTGCTCGGCATCCTTTTAGATGACCTTCATAATTTAGATGTAGGCTGTGATTTGGCTCTGCTATCCATTTCCACAGCAGCATAAAATATTGAAGTCAAGCAATATCAATAATTCATACTCTTATGGCATCAGGGATGTCAAGGAGAGGGAACATTTGGATTTGCTAAAATTAAAAGTGCAACTCTGCTCAAGGTACAAGTGCAACCTTAAGGCTTTTAATGCTCATTATGAGAGAGGAAATTAAGCCAAGTTTCGTGTTTCATGGAAAGAGGAGCTGTAGTTTGTAGGTGTCCTGTCATTTGTGCATTCACCTCCTATTCACAACAGGGTAATGTCTCCTTGCTAAAATAGACGTGTTTGTTTGCAGAGTGGTTTCTTTTCCCTCCCTTCCTCAAGAAAAGCACTTCTCAATGCTTTCTCCCTGGTATGAAATCTGATTCTTCTTAAAGAGACAGTTACTGCTGATCTTGACAGAGTGGCTGGTGGCAAAGCAGAGAGAACTGGAGCATGGTCTGACTTCTACACCTGGTTTTGCCACTGCCTTGTGGGCAAATCCCTTTAGTGTCCTGCATTTAATTAAAAGTTTCACAGAGGTGTTGTTCAATGTTTAGTCCCAAGAGCCTCTGATTTCAGTGGGACAAAGCATGGAAACGATATCAGTAGGAATTTAAATGCAATTCATTCCATCTCCATCTTCTAGAACATGATATTTTCCTTGGGGTTTTCTCTTTCAAAAGTAATTTGATGTCCAGTTTGTCTAGTCTTGTCTTCTAATAAATATGTGTCTAAATGGTATAAAATGATAGATGATTTAAGAGTCTGGTAGACTTCCATGCAATAATTTTTAGAATAGTCCTTTATACTTGCCTTCTGCATTAAGGCAATATCCTCATGCACATCCATTTCTTCAAAGCTGATATACTTTCAAAACAGCAATAAAAAACCTCTCCACTTTTTAGTTGTAATTGATACCTTTCAGAGCCAATCTACTAGAGACATTTTAGGATAAATTTACACTTTCCTTCTGTAAGCTTTCTTTTTCTACTGCCTTCTCCTTCCAGAGAAAAGGGTCACCTCTACTTTTCCTTTGGTAGCTTGCTCAGCTTTTCAACATCTTGCAATTTTAGATGCAACTATTGGAGAAGGAGTCCCAAACCAAATTCCCACTGGAGTTGCTAGTTTTTACTTAAGCAAGAATGTCCTTCTAGCTTAAATATTTCCCTCTTTCCATATAGCTGGTACTGAGTGGCTCTGTCATTTTAGGTTTTCTGTTACTGTCAAGTAGGCTGCCAGCTGTACTCACTGCACAGAAATGAGAAAAGACATGGTTTACAGTTGAGGTTGTGTGATGATATCTGGGCAAACACTGAAAATAAAGATGAGCTGTGGCCTGGGTTGTCTTCATGTAAGTTTGTGCATGCTCATATCAGGCATTCAGCAGTAAGGTTCACCTTTTAAGTTCAGGTTTGTTTCAGAAACAGGGGTAAGCTGTAGGGTCAGGCTACAGGCTGCTTTGGCAGTCATGTGTGAACAAACAGCCTGGTTCTTCTGGTTTGGAGGAAAACCCAGACAGAAGTGATGGTAGCACTTCCATTTAGTGTTTAGTACTGATATTGCAAGGAAATAAGGTGAAATGAGATCCTTTCCATTGCTGCATGTCCTGTTGGTACATGAAAGAAATTGCAAACAGCAGATGAGGATGTGTCAGGGGTACTGTGATCTCTTCAGCAAGGGCTGTGGATTGGCTTTGGTTACTTAGGGAAAAGCAGGTTTTCAAGAGAACTTTGTTTTCCTGAGGCTGTGATTCATTTTTGCCTCTGCTGTAACACTTCTCTGAACCTCTCTGCTGTTTTGCTGTAAGTGAGGACTTAGAGAACTGACCCTTCAGATGTTTTGGTTTCCTCTGGGTAGAAGTGCTGCTCTTGCTTTTGGGAGGAGGCTGCAAACAGCTGTTTCCTGGCAATAGAAGTAGTTTTCACTGTGATCTCCTGATCCACAGGAAAGTGTGAGAGACAGGTCATCACACAACTTGACCTCAACTCCCATATTGAGTCTGGAATCCTATTATGCCAATGTCTGGTAAATGACATAGCATTCTACTTTCATTGCAGTTCCATCAGCCTTTGGCTCTGGGTTGCATGTGGCATTCTTAATACTTCTGAGATAGCTCTCATCTTCTTTTAAAATTTTATGTATTACAACATTCTTGGATTTTGTTTTTTGTAATCTTTTCCTATTCTTTGCTATCTTTTTTCAGTTGCCAAGTAATAAGGCCATGATAATGGTAAGGATATCCCAAAACAGCTTTTGCTATAAACTGTGGAAAGGAAGCCCTTGCTATATCTCCTGAATGCTGCTTACTACACCAAGCCTTGATACCTTGCTTAGCTACATAAGTCATTGTTCAGTGCTCTTTGCCCCCTGTTTAGAACTTTTCCAAATTTCCATTCTTCTTTTCTTGATCACAAATAATACATCTAGTTCCTTACCCTGAGCTACATAGTTGTGATGAATATTATTTAAAAGACCGTGTTTTCCCCCCTTTTCTTTGGACAATTCAGATCACATTGTGTGAAAGACCTACCACTACCCTCATTTACCACCACAGAAACTTTGTGTTGAATGTTTTAAGCATCAAAGTAATTCTGGAAATAAATGTCCCATACCTCATGAAAGAACAATAAACTTCAACTGTGTTCCTTTTATTTAAAAAAGGGTTTCACTTTCTTATTTTAAATTAAACTGCAAATTGCAACCATGTCATAGTGTTTTCTCTTTTCTCTCACACCAGACTGAGCAGAGGATTCAAGCTACCTCCAGCTCCTACCCCTCCTCCTACTCCTTTTGGGATTTGTGACATTGGAGATATGTGGTGACTGCTGAGGAAATTGCCCTAAGTGATATTGGAGTAATTCTGCTTCATTTTGGTAATAAAGGTTGCATATGTTTTATGAGAATGGCACCCCTGCAGTACAGAGAGCTACTGTGATCCATCACTTTAAATCAAGAAATCATTTGACACGTTTATTTCCTGAACAGGAAGTGTTCTGTCAGATCAGCTGGAAACCCTGAAATTTGTACATGTTAAGATGAAAGTCAGAATAGCAGATGCTGTTATTTTACTGGTCCAGTTCCATTTTCCTAGGAAGCCCACTCTACCACTGGGATGCTGAAGAAGTATCTATTTCTTTCCTTTCAGAATGTATATGTCTGAAGAAATTTATTAAAACAGGCATAGGGATTGCAGTTAGTAATTTTTAGAGGACTGTTTATCTGATCATTATGTGGTAAAATCTGATCCAAAATAGAAATATACTTCAAATGTGTCAGGTGTAAAAGTGGTCTTGGCAGAAAAAAAAAAGAAATGAGAAAATTTCCCAAGTGATTTTAATCAGAGAGTTGTAAAGTATATTTTGCAAATTTAATGCAGATTTTAATTGACTCATAACTGAATACTCAGCATGATCAAACCTGGACACTTTGAAAGGCACTGGTAAGCAGGGAGATGGCAAGGATGGCCAATTGATGCCTTCAATTGCACAAGAACCTTTCTGTTTAGATTGTGGGCATCAAAGGGGCTTCCAGCCAGACTGTTAGTTGTATATGTGTGAGAACTGACTGAGTATTCTCAGGTTAGTCAACTGCAGCTTAAACATTGCTGATATAAAACCTGTGCTGGAGATGTGTGAGCCTTGCATGCCAGCTGTGTTTTTATTGGCAGTCTGCAACTTCAAAGGCTTTCCTGCTCTAAAGCCCAGGCAGGTACCCTGGGCTGCCCTCAAACCTGCCTTTCCTGCCTTATTGATTCTCAGCCTACAACTCAAGCTATTTATTTTCAGTGGGCAATATCTTGAAAATATGTTCTTATTGAGCTGCTTAAAATTTTAAAAAAATTTTATGTCATTAGTAAATATGTGTTCCTGTTTTCCCCCTTCTTTGACTTCTGTTATTTCACCTGTCAGAGAGATCTGTGTAAGTAACAGATGCCTGAAGTATTTTGACAGGGTGTTTGTTTCTGTTTCCAGCATAAAACTCATGTGATGACAAGCAGACAGTAAAAAGAGATTTGCCCCAAATGTGCTAGAGTCCCGCTTTTCCTCTTCCCTCTCCCACTTGAAAATTAGCTTTATTGTTATTACTTTGGCACGTGCCTTGCTTAAAAAAATTCCCTCCCTGGCTAGGTGAAGGGGATCCTGGTCTTCCCTCTTTTTGAAAAGGCATCCTTTGGCAAGATTCTTTGTGTGGTCAGGAAGAAATTTAAGTGTCTCTAGAATTATTGTTGTATGTACGAGGTCTGCCAGTCCTGAACAGCTGAGAAGAAATCCCTGAAATATCTGTAATGCTCCTTAAAGTCAAGCACAGCAGGTAAGTCTTGAAATTAATTTGAAAAGTTCATCTTCAGTTTTCTGTGAGTATCAAAAGCAAAGATGTTGAAGCATAACTGTGCCTAAATTTGCCCCAGCTTGGTTTTGGTGTCAGATACTCAATAGAGTGACTCAGTTATTTCAGACAACAGCACTGAGTTTTAATAGTTAAGATATCTAATAACTAGATAAATCTAACATTCTGGTACCATTTGTAAAGTAGGCCAAGTTGATTATCATATAAGATTTGACTTTTTAAGTTTTCCTTTAGAAATATGTGTCTTTTATCTTCATGGTATCTTTGCCATCACTCCCAACATTTCAGTGAATCTCACTGTGGTCAGCACTACCTCACAATCAGGCTTTATAAATTCAGTCTTGCCTGTGTATCTGCAGCACCTTGGAGCCTTGTAACTTGTTCATCCCTTTCAGTGGAACAGGGTTTAGAGATGTTCCAAGGAGCAACTCTCAGGAACCAGATGGAGAATTCCCCACGTGTCTCAATTAAATAATCCATCCATTTTCATACAGGGAGATGGCTGCTGTCATATGGTCCATGTTGGGCTGTGGTACATGCTGGGCTACCCAACATCTTCTTTACAGTACTGTGGATGTAGCTGAAATATTCCACTGCCATAATTCTGTCCCTCAGACTGCACTAAGGCCTGTCCCTTTTTCCACCAAAGCAGCAGCTAGTCAGATGGGG
Organism: Sitta europaea; assembly: GCA_013400255.1. Classification (NCBI taxonomy): domain Eukaryota; kingdom Metazoa; phylum Chordata; class Aves; order Passeriformes; family Sittidae; genus Sitta; species Sitta europaea. Next base: position 1,881,872 of record VXBS01007995.1, read on the forward strand.
TCCTGAGCTGGATACTCTTATAAAATGGGGCAGTAAAGACCTGGTTGTTGAAACTGAAAAATACATTAAGCATCCAACTGAATTTCCTCATTGTTCCTTATTCTTACTAATAAAAACTTGGCAAAGCAGCAGTGTATCTGCTTTTCTGAAGTTTTTTGCCCTAAAGTCTGGGGATTAAAGTACAAGTGATGAAGTTTTGTATGACTACAAAGAACATCTTTGCTCCATGTTTTCAGATGAACTGTCCCCAGCCTGATTAAGTGTCAGGACTGTAGCTGGACTGCAAGATGCTGAAATTCATTTCTACCCCAATATGTTTAATGCTCATTTTCAGGCATAAGCCTGCAGATAAAATCAGTTCAAAATCTGTAAGTCAACATGGCAGAGAGATTTCAGGGCAGTCTACCTGTCTGGACATTAGTGGAGGAAAAGCCCTTTGAAGTCACAGACGGCCAATAAAAATGCAGCTGGCATTCAAATCTTAAACAACTCCAGTACTGAGCTTTTCACATTGCTGGTACTTCAATGAAGGCTAAAAATTTTCAGAAATTGCCTTTGAACACTGGTTCACAGTAAGCTTGTGTACCCTACAGTATGATCAACTTCATCACCCTTGTTTCCTTGCCAATATAAACAATTTGTGGAAAGCTCTGTGCTGCTGTCTTGCCCAGGGGCAAGCATGGCAAGATCCTGCATGTCCTGCTTGGTTCCCTCTCTTCAGGACAGGACACCAGATGAAGAGCTCCAGAAGCTCTGTTTGTGCCAAGGCTGGGCACTCACCCAGGAAGGGAAGAGTGAAATTCCTGCTGATGTCTCAGAAGAGGGGTCAAGCATTTCACAGGCTGGTACAAGAGAGTATTTTGGAATCACACAACCTAAGAATCCTTTAGAAAGGAAAAGACCTCAAAGATCACAAAGCCCAACCCTTAACCCAGCACTGCTAAGTCCACCACTAAACAATGTTCCTGGGTGCCACATTTACACATCTTTTCTTTTCTTTTCTTTTCCGTTTGTAAACTGCCTGACCTGTCCCTTTCTGCAGGGTGCCTTGTGGAGGCCACTTGGCACAAAAAGTCAGGAGGGAGCTGAGCTCCACTTCCCTTGGCCTGCAGGGGGAACTGGAAGAGCTGCTATGCTCTGTCTCTCTTTTGACCCCTTGGTGGATGCAAATTCTTTCCAGAGCCTTTAGCAGCCTCTAGCAAAACAATACAGGGGTTTCTGAGCTTACTGGCACAACTGGAATGCAAGGATGGATGAATTAAGTTGGTATGGCTGGCTGTCAAATAAAATTCAAAATAGCCCCCCAGATTTCTGAATTATCCATTTTTATTGGTTCTTGCAAGAGAAAGAATTAAGAAGACACATTAGTTACTCTAAAGAACTTAGTTAATTTTGCCTCTCTGTTTGATAGAATGTAATGTGTCTTTTCCTAATCCTGGATGGACTTTAAATACTGTGTTTCTGTCTTATAAAGATATATCAGTAGCCTTCTTTTTCCTGTGGACAGGTTTAAAGGTGGAAGATGTGGGCAGTGGGCAAGAGTGGGGGCATAAAGTTGTTCTTTTGTTGTAACAGGATGATGGTATGGAAATGGTTGACAACCGCTGCAATTGGATTTTACAGGGAAATTTGAATTATCACACTAAAAAGGAACCATTTTTGCATTTGCAAGTCCTGAAATAGCATGTCATGGGCGTAAGCACTGAACATTGCCTGTGCTTGGCCTCAGGTTAAGCTAATTTGGAGGAATGATAGATACAATTTTATTGCTGACATTTGCTTTGTTTGGGGTTTTTTTGATGACAGCTGTTAGCAGCTGCTTCATGGTTTGGAGGGTTAGAAGCAGCCTGAGCAGAGTCCAGGTACAGAGGAGTCAAAGATGGACCAGGCTGTGCCACTTTCTCCCTGAGCAGCCCCAGATGTGTGTGAGTGAGCAGTGCAGTTCACTGGAGCAGCCCTGCCCATGTCAGGGGCTTTGGAATGAGATGATCTCCAAGATCTCTTCCAACACAAACCATTCTATGATTCCATGATTTCCAGATAATTTATGCTTTTATCCAACTATAGAGCACATAATAAAAAAGCCCTCCTTAGAAAATGTTTGCAGATGTTCTCCTCTGGCTTTTTTTCTTTCCATTTGCAAACTTCCTGTGTTTCCCATGTAGTTTAGAGTCCTTTCTTTAAGAAACAAAGTACATTTGAAATGTTGCAGCTACTTCTGCACCTCACAAATAAGATCAGCTTCAGCTTAGCACAGTTGTGGTGGGGAAAATCTCTTCACACTGTGTTAACCTCACCTGATTGCATTCTAGTTTTGAGTAGCCTGAAGAAATTATAGAAGAAAAATCGAGCATTTCTAATTAGAAATGGTATGCTTTGCTAGCCTGGTAAAATCTTGCTATTCTAAATAAATGCATCAAACACTGGATTAAGAGTGTAGAAAAGCATACATGTTCAAATCTTAAACACATCATAATTTTAAGTGTCCACAAGTGTTTAAAAAGTGTTGGTAGGAATGAGCACATATATCCATCCACTAGTTAAATATCATAACCTGTTTCTTTTCTAAACACATGCGCAGGGGAACAGAACACATTTAAGATGTTAAACACATTGACATGTTTACAATGTGTTGCAAGAGAGTGTTTAACTTCTTGTGCTCCAAAGCTAAACACTTTGGAATTAGAGGGTTTACTAATTCTGCTTTTATTCAATGCGACTATCACTTACTGACACTTATTGGATAAAGTTTGAATAGATTCAGGGAAGATTAAAAAAATTAATCAGAGAAGGAGGAACATTTTGGCTTTGGAACCATAGGGGGAAAAGATGTGAGATAATAGTTTGCAGCGTTTTGTGGTTTATGCATATGTCCCAGTGAGCAAATAATTGAAAAAAACAAAATTGACCCGAGATTTATGAACTGTCCCATATCTGGTTCATGTAAATACTAGTACTGATCATTAGTTCAAATTAGAGGTCAAATTAAAATTCATTTACAAGGTGCATTAAAAATAAGCCTTAAAAAATAAAGTTAAGTCTTAAGTAAAACATTATCTCATTGGCCTCCTGGATCACAAAACTAACCCCAGGATTCCTGGACCACTAGAGCTGGCAGGGCAGTACAGCAAGGGCAGGGTGCAAGGAACACTGCTCACCCCCTCAGGTGGCAGTTTTTAAGCATACTTCTCTGACCTGCTTTTCTGTTTTGTTGACCCAGATGTGAAGCTTTATGTAGTTTAAGTGCCAATTGCAGTGGAATCAAAGATTTGCATGGGAGTTGCTGGGAGATGCTGAGCTGAAGCCCTTTTGGTGGTGAAGATGCCCTCTGCCCTTTGTGATGGGAGTCTCCTGGAGCTCAGTGTGATGCTGGGCAGGAGCAGCAGCTGCAGATTAGCAGGTTGTTGCCTTGTCAGCCATCACACACAGCCCAAGGGGCTCAGTCACACTGCAGGGCAGGGCTGGGTTGCCTGCATTGGCTCCAGTGAAAAATGGGTTAATGACAAACCCGAGTGAGAGCGTGGGGCTCTCTAAACTCATCAGGAATGGGAACTCTCCAGAAGCACAGAGGGTAGCTGAAGCAGCTTAAACAGCACTTTGCTGGAGCTTTAGGCAACAGGTGGCCTGGTGAGGGAAGGCAATTAGAAGATAACCTTATTGCTGACATCCCTTCTCATCTTTTTCATGGGTTTAATGTAACTTGGGCAAAGGCTAACTCTTGCTCTGTGTAGCACACACGTGGGAAGTGCTGCATTCCACAGTGCCCCTCCTCCCAGCAATGGGAATGGTGTGTTTCAAATGGAGATTATGAAAAGGAAAGTGAAAAATCAATGCAACTCATCTAAGGTTAAGAGCTACATTTGGGAAGCTAAGGCTGCCCTTAAACTGATGATGGATGCTCTCACACGAGGGCTCCATCCAGCTGTAGTGCCTGCTTTTCTTCCTAGAGACGTAGTGTGTATTCTTGGTAAGACACAAGGTAACTCAGGGCCTAATAGAAAGTCAGAATTATAAAGGATATCTGAGGTTAAAAGCCTGTTCCAAAGGCAACAGAAAACAATGGGTATCAGAATAAGCATAGCATGGTGAGTGGTTGATGAAAAAATACTTACAATTCCAAAGGAGCTCTTCATAGGAGCAGTGAGCAGTGCTGCTGCAAGAAAAGAACTTTCATCTGAGAATAAATGAACATTTTAAATCTTGTGTTGGATACAGGTGCATGAGGTAAGACCACACTTGAGTAATAGCAGAAAAAAGCAACATAACTTTTGGTTAACAGGAAAGCTAATTTCACATGGCAGTCTTCAGAAATGAAAACTGGTAGTAAATAATAACTTGGAAAACTGCAATTTATAAAAAGAGAGGCAGGGAAACACATTAGTTACTGAAAGTGTGCTTTTGTTTCATGGAGAAAGCCCCATTACTGCAGTGGTTGGGAATACAATTTTCTCTAATAAAATTGTAGACTAGGTGTGTATGAGCCACTAAAAAAAAGCTGTGGTCAGAGTGCTCATGTAGCTGATGCTTACACACAGATTTCTGTCACTTCTCTTCTTCACAGAAATGTGAGGGTTCTTTTGAGCTACACAGGTATTATTTGCATACTGAATAACAAATCAGGAAGAGCTTTTGTGTTCCAGAAGACTTGTACTAAACAATTCACATGTGTATATGTGAATATCTGCCACTTCAAGTTAAACAAGGACTGGTGTTGCACCTGCAGAGGATGGGACTTAGAGCCTGAAGGTAGGAATTTTGTTACAGGAAAATGTGTAGGAAAAAACACATTAAGGGAATTTAAGGATTGGAATACCTCAGACAAAAGCTAAAAATGCTTTTTCCTGGCCTCAAATACCAGTCAATGAAGTCATTCAGGCCTGTCTCTGGTGTTAGAAAGATAAAACCAAGAGAAGTGGCCTGTGTTGATGGTCTAGGAAAAAGTGGCTCCTGAAGGTGGGTTTGTTTGCCTTGGCTAAGAGATCCTACAGGTGTATTCTAGAACATAGCTCTGCTTTGGTGTGGTGGCTTTGCTCCAGGGTGTCCTGGGCAGAAGGCTGTGTGCTCTGACTGCATTTGCACCATTACAGTGGGTGGCTGCATTTGCACCATTACAGTGGGTGGCTGTAACACAACCTGACTGAGCCATGGCTTGTCCAGCCCTGAAGTGCAACCACCCCTCCATGTCATCCCCAGTCTCCAGACTGGCACAAGTCAGTGCTGGCACAATAAAGCTACTGGAAAGGATTCCAGGGTCAGGCTCTGGCAGGTCTTTGGCAGAGCAGGGGGGCAGAGTGGTGCTAGTGAAGGATGGGGTTGCTTCCACTGACATAGGACAGTTGCCTTCACTGACATGAAGCACTGGAAACCAGTGATGGTGCCACCAAATGCATGGAGAGACAATGTGCAAAGCAAAAACTTGTGATTCAAGACCCCTGACTCAGCATGTCTTTTCTGAATAGAGATCCCCACTATATTCAGCACAGTGACAGCAGGCAGTGGTGCTACTGTCAGCTGGCACATCCAGCAGCAGGGAATAAATAAACACTCTGCCTAGCACTGAGAAGGAGGAGAGCAAGGGCAGGTGGGGCAGGATGAGGCAGCCTGGCCCAGGCAGCTAATGCACACCCATTTTACAAGGAAGATGGTGTCTGTCTTGTTTGGGTGTGTTGTGTGTTTGCCCCATGACCAACAACAGGAATTCAAACATGGGATGGAAAAAACCTTTCTCAGACTCCTGGGCTCACACCGTTTACTGAGGAGCTTGATGTTTATGCTTTGGGGAAAGCAATGGAAACAGAAACCTTGCACTTACCTGGCACAGCCTGCTACTGCTTCTTGCAGCTTGTGACTTTCAGATGCTTGCTCTGTTTTCTCCTTTTCTGAGAACTCTTTCTGCAGAGGGCAGATCATGAGTGATTGGTATTTATGTCTTTGGCCATTGAGTTTTAGGTCAATTCATTATTTAGCTACAGCATCCTTTGGTTAATGGCAGTGCCCAGCTAATCCTACTCTCTCTGGAAACACATCTGATCTTATATTTTCTTACTCAAGAGAAACACTGGAACAGTGTTGGTCAGCCTTCATCTATTTGGCCTGCAAAAAGTTGCCTTGGGTTTGTGAGAGGATGCTGAAACCTGTCCCTGGATGGCTGGCAGCTGACAGTCACTGTGACATGCTGTTGAAGGTTTTGGTATCACTGGAAGCCCTACATTTTTTCTTCATACTCTTTTCAGGTATTTCTGCTGGCACAGAATTGATAACAGGTGCAAATCAATATAAAGAAGCATATGGGAAATTTTTGGTTCAGTGGAAGATTTTCTGGTAGGAAATGTGTCAGTGACACTGCTAATTAAGATGTTACTTTCATCTCCTGCACCGTTTGCCTGTATAACGAGTTTGAAGGAAACTTTAGCATCTAAACATATGGGCATAAATTCGGGAAGCAAAAGGTTGCATGTATCAATACAGAACAATGTGGATGATGTTTAAAGCCAGTGGGGATGACAGACTTGCTGGTAGTCAGCAGGATTAATTTCCAAGGAAGCAAGGGAGTTGTGATTTTTTTTCTTTGCCTCAGCAAAATTAAAGCAGTAGAAATGCATTACAAGAATCATTAACTTCCTGAGTTTCATGATTTTCCCGAGGCTGCACATGATCTTTCTATGGAGAAGGGTATTTGTATGAGTGAAGAAGGGAATGGAAAGGAGCATGACAACTCAAAGTTAGTTCCTTACAGTTATATGAGGAGTCAGACAAAAAATTATTTCCCCTCAACACCATAAGGGTAGATCTACACGAAGTTATGACAGGTCCTGTTTATCTAATTTTTCATTTTATAACCTGGAATTATTGCCAATTATGATCTATTTCTCCCTAATATAACTTGTTATCTATATATTTTTAATTATTTACCTCTGGTTTGCTCTTGACTTGATGGTAAGGTTTGGGGTCTTTTTGGTGGACATTAATCTCCCATTAATCATGGCTCTTAGGACTTACTAAGCTCTGCTAAAGCAGTCTCAAGTTCCTTTAGTTATGGAATTTAAATGGAACTGAGACTGGACTCATCTGTGGATCTCTCTGTTTGCCCTCATGATTGTTGTATTTCTGAGCACAAGCTTAATCATTTATTTAATCATTTATTTTAATCGTTAATCACAAGTTTAATCTGAGCACATTTTTAATCATTGCCCATTCACAAAGAATGAGAGGGAAGGAGAAAAGGACAAAGCAGGATATGAAGGGGAGACACAGGAAACTTGAGATCACTTCCTTGCTCTGCATCAGGCATCCTATGATGTGTGGGCAAGTCACATTTTCCCTCTCTGTTCCTTCCTGCAGGATGGCAATGACAGTGCTGTGTTGCCTCCAGAGGAGCACTGTGAGAATTAACTTTTAACAGTTATGAAATGCTTTGAAGACACTATGGTGGAGAACAAGTTAACAAAACATCTACAGGAGATATTTCTATGCTTCCCTCCAGTCCTTAGGGTTGGTCTCTGTGCACAAAATCCAAAGTCCTTTGACCCTGGTGGCTGTGCATGGAGGCAATTGATGGGAGTTTCATTGTCTTGTTCACTCTCTGCCCTCTGCAGGCACCTTGTCTCTGGAGGCTGTCCTTTGAGGCTGGTCACCCTCTGTTCCCTGAAAGTTTCTGTCTGGTGTCTTCCTGATGGCTGCAAGCTGTTTGCTTTTCCCCTCCCAGTATAGTCTTGTATTCCATTTCTGTTTTCCTAATGCTGCCTTTTTCAGGCTCTATATTTTCTTCATATCTCTGGTAACATTTTTTTTCCCACCTGGCTGTTGATCCTCTCCCAGGTGTTGATTTGAGGGGGACAGAGCATTGTCTGTCCAAGCACTGGCTCCACTTCTGCCTGGAGGAGCAGCTCTGCTGCAGTTCTGGGGCTGTTCCACAGCAGAGCTGTCTCTGCTGTGATGCTGCCTCTCCTGACTTGTGTTTGTGCACACAGGCAGAACTTCAGAGCTGCACAGAAGCCAAGATGTGCACATGTCCCTGTGTGCCACAGACTCTGTGTGCTGAAGCAGCATCTTCTCCCCTGGTAGAGTGTGGTGCTGTGATGAACTGACCTTGGGTCAGAAAAACTTCCTGGTGTGTCAGGGAGAGGGCTGGAGCTGAGTTCCCATCTCCCATTCACTGTGCACTCTCCAAACACATCTCAGCACAGCTGTGGCTGTGCATCACAGCCCTGTGCAGATGAAGCTTTGTTGTGAAACCCCAGAGCTCTAGAGGCTAGAGAGCCACCTTCACTTTTGTCACCTCCTCAATCACTTTCTACCCATACACATCACTTGGGCATTTTTTGGCTTTAAACCGTTTATGGTCCTCTCTGGACTAAGTGCCTTTCCACTCCATTTATGTCACAGCAGGATGCTTCATAATCTCAAGTTACATATTTTTCTCTGCTCCACAAGTGGTGTGGGTGTCATTTACACTCCTCCAACAATTTACAGCCATTCTCTTATTGGCATGGGTTCAGCTCCCAGCTAATCTGTGGGATTCAGCACAATTCCAAAGAGTTTGCATGGAGCTAAGGAAGGCAGTGATGGGTCATTATTTCAGTAGCCTCTTACTGTGAGTAGAATGTCCTGTAACATATAAGAAAATCTGTGATGTCTTTTAACAGAGAGTAAAAGACAAAAATTGTATACAAAATACTCACAAAATCAATTTTTTGTGACTTTTGAACTGCTCATTTCATTCTTACACAGCCTCGGGTAACTTGACCTTCTTAATTGCCCTATTTACAGTAGAAATTTGACACTGGGCTGATTGCAAATGTATTTATAATGGATTTTCCCCAGGGATATTTCATCAAAATCTGGTGAGAACCTTTTCATAGCTTTTTGTGTTACTTGTAAAAATGCTCTTCTTAGAAGCAGTCAGTTTTAACAAAAAGTTACCTTTTCTTTCCTTTTGATTCCTTGCTGGACTTTGTGTTTTTGGAATTTATTGTAATAATAATGGCATAAGCAGCTTGTTCCAGGAGACTCCTCTAATTTTGAAAAAGTGACTCATAGTAAATGGGGCCTTCAACTCAGGACACCTTTAAGGTGACAGTCAATCAGTCTGAAAAAATAAGTAAAATAAAATCAATTAAATAATGGAGGAACCTGAAGGTGAGGAATTGTAGCATTAAGATACTGTTCTGTCCACTTTGAGGATAAAGGGCTGAGTTTGTCCCCATCAACCTGAGTGAAAAAATCTTCTCCTGCTGGGGAGCCTTGAGTTGTGACCCTGAAGTGTCAGCAACAGAGGCAGAGGGGGTCAGCAAGGCTCTTGGGGACACTCCAGCTGTTTACACCAAACCTGTGTGGCACCAAATTCTGCTCTCAGCCTGCCCTGTGAAGCCAGAAAATTTACCATTTGCCCCAGAAAAGTCCCATAGGTTTGTACAAACACTCTGGCCATGTCTCTGAGACCAGAGTTTGGCTCCAGGGCCACAAGTGAGGAGCTCATACTGAACTTTAATTGCTGTATCTGCTGTTGCTACAGCTTCCAAACAGGTTATAAGAAAGAGTGAAAATTATGAAATTATGAAAAGACAAAATATATCTAGCTATGAATAGGAATGTGTTGTTATGTAAGATTTTTTTTTTCAGAATGTTTTTACTGATATGTGTGAGTCCCCCTATCTATATTAATTTATTCCTTATTATCCCTCTTAAAAATATCCACTCCCCCTTTTTGTTTAAAATCCTATTAGATGTCTAATCCTCTGGCTTTTTTAATCTCAGTCCACATCATTCATGTCGATCCCAAAGAAGTCTTAACTGACACAGTGTTGTGAGGTTAAACATTGTGAGAACTAGAGACAACTAAAAATCATTAAATTTGGAAACATTAAACCATAAAAAAATGTTATTTGTTGCTAATGTAGTTATCAAAATATTTGAAAGGTAAATATTTAAACAAATTTGCTTGCTCTGTTATTAAGATTAATAAATAATCTTAATTTTGCAATTTAAAGCTGAATAAAATCCAAAATGCATTTCTTGAAACAATTTTTTTTTTCAGTGTAATTCAGGGAAGTATGTTCTATGAAATATTTATGTACCACATCACCTTCCTGTGTTTCTTGAGAAGAAATGGTTATTTAACATTGAGCATGGTGACGCATTAATTATAAGATAAATGTCTTCCATCACATAGGACCATCCTGTAACAAAAGCTTCTTCAAATTTATTAAGACAGCAAGAGGGATTCCTGTAACAGGATCCTGGGATGAAGCCCACAGCTCAGTTCTATGTATGAATGATATTTCCTTGACTTCCAGTTTTCTAAAAATTGCTTCAAGTGTAAAAGCCCAACCAAAAAAGTGCAATGTGTTTGCTGGAAACGTGCAAAGCACCCCAGTCCACTCTGGCTCAGCTGCTCACAAGCTCAGTCCAGATCAGGAGCTGGATCCTGTGCAGTGGCTGGCTGCTTCAATAACAAAAGCCTGTTGTGGAAAAGCTGTTCTGAGAGATTCTTTAATCAGAATAATGTTTTAAGACTTCCTTTTCAAGTCTGCAAATTAAAATTATTAACCTCTTAGTAAAACTTGAAGATAGATAGATATAGGACCCTTTGGATTTTATAAATTTTAATATGAATTTTAGCACAATAAATGAAGATGATTCAAGGGTGATGGAAGAAAATGTTGGGATTTTTTTAGGTGACAGGAAGTAAAAAATGTGCATGAAGATCTGTATCTGCTAATCAGGTTTCTGACTGCTTGAGATCTAATTTACTGCTGCTTCACTGCAGTGGTTACTGAAATTCCATTAAGAAATCCACTCAATACCTTTGATTAAGGGCAGTCAAACAGCCACCAGCAGCAAACTTTCTTATTTTTTCAATGATTTAAGTGAAGAAATAAAAGTTCACTGAACAGGGTGAAATTACCAGAGTTCAGGATTTTTCCCCTCCTTTCACCTAGGGGTTGTGATCATATTTTCTGTTTTCCACAATCTTGGATTAATGGATAATCTTGGCTCACCAAGGACTGTACTCTGGGTATTTCCTTCCCTGCTGACCGTGTCATCTGCTGTGTTTGTGCAGTCCTGCTGGGACTTGCTCACATGCTGCATAAACAAACTTTTTTTCTCCTTTTCTTTCTTCACTCTCCTTGTCTGTGCAAGGTCCCTTGAACTTGGCTGGAGCCCTGGAATGGATCTGCCCATGCTGTGGTAGAGCTTGGTGCTGGGTTAGAACCTTGCCATGCCTTGTCCTGGTGATGCCACCTTTTCCCACCCACGTTTGTAACAAATTCAGCAGGCAAGTAAATGGTTTGTGACAGTGAACCTTGTTCATGAGCATCTTTGCTCTGAGAATCTGTAATGCTAAGTTTAGGAGAAATTAGCTCCTAAACTCAAGGCTGAACCAAGCCCCAAACCCTGTAGGAGTGGAAAAGTCTTTGGACTGTTGCCATTTTTGAAAGGAAGAATATGGGTCAGTGTTCATGCTTCAGGATAGATTGGACAGATACTGTGTGCTAGGAGGAAGTATGCTTATAAAGGATTTTCCATAGTTATAAGCTAAGCATAAAAAATAAAGTTATTCTACCCTACAGCATTATAAATTCAGCTGCTTGGAGAAACTCTAAACCAGTGACACTGGTCATGCAAGTTGCCTCGTCATGTTCTGTATTTCTAAATTATTCAAAAATGCCAAAGAAGGAGAGATTGTCAGGTTACTTTGAGCAAAACAATTATCTTAGCAATTTCCCCCCCTTGCTCCTGAGGCTCCTTCCTGTCTCTGAGTTAATCATGTTTTTAAGTTTAAGAAACTGATTGTGACAGATGGCCCCCATGCACAGTTGTGTGTGTGGCTGTGTGCACACAGACACTCGGGGACCTCTGCAGCATGCAAGGAAATGTCACTTTTGCATCACTTGCTTTACTTGGGTGAGGAATTCCAAAGCCAGGCAGTGTCAGCTGGCCATGGTTTTACAGCTCATCACAGGTGAACACTATCAGCAGTGAAGGTGTTCAGGAACTCGAAGGTGTAAATTTTCTGTGCAGTGGGGAGAGTACAAGGAGCAGAAAGCAGAGCTGTCTCACACTGGCTCTGCTGGTTTTAACTTTCTTTAGGCACTTACCAGAGCCTGACAGACTTCTTCCCTTTCAGCCTACACCAGGTGTGGTTCTGTGGCGAGTTTGTTGGCAAAGATGTTCCTAAGAGGTAGGTTTTGTAGAAATAACTAGCAAGGAATGGAAATGTCAAGCTAAAAGACTGCCATGTGGGGCTGTTTGCTAATTTATTAAAGACTTTGGTCACAGCTGGACAAGCAAAACAGATTTTGTTGCTTTAACTGGGGGGCAAGAGCTCCACTGCCCAGACCATGCTGTTCCTTGGTGAGGGTGCGGGTTCTTGTTTTGAGCCCACCAGTGAAGTGAGAGAACAAGACTATTTATTAAATATGGAGAGAAAGGAGCTCTAGCCTTGCCTGGGAGCTGTAGCCTTTCAGCAGTTTGATGGATACAGGGGAGATTTTCTTAAACTTCAGGACTGAATTTTCAGCTTTAAAATTTTCAGCTTTAAGTGTTTCAGGTTTTAGAAAAATAGTAATTTTAATTTGGAAATCACCTCACATAGTTGTTCCACCTGTCTCAGTCCACCTCCCGTGTCCTCAAGAGCTTCTTTTCCCCAAGGATAATTTCACCAATTAAAATTTAATTTAAATTTAGGATTTGATCTTTCATCTGGTAAAGTCAGGGGAAGCTTAGCACTGACATGCAGCCAGAAACCCTGTGTTTTGCAGCAGTCAGTCTTATAAATATCTGCATGTGATAAATATTTATGTATCTTTAATTAACGTGCAATGTGCCTTTATTAATTGTAATTTCAGGATACAAAATCTGTTCCCAAGACTTGTGTTGCCCTTTTAATCCCTCCCTGTAAAGCAGGTGCCTGTGCTTAAGTCCAGGGTGTTCCCAGAAGATATATTTGATTTTACATCAAGAGTTATACAGATCTCAATTTTCAGGTTATTTGCTGTGTTTCCTTTATTGAACACTATTGCTGATATTACCCACTGCACCAAGTTTGGCTGAGTGGATTCTGGTGATGATGCTGTGAAAGACATGGAGAAATAGGGCCAGCAAGTTCTGTCAAGCCTGGTTCGTGCTCCTGTTCCAGTTTTACCAAACACAAATGTGGGAAATCTCAGCCCAAAGCAGGAACCAGCACTCCCAGTGCACGGGACAGAGTCCTGGACAATGATGGGAGTTACTTGCTGCTCGTATTTACTGTTGTCTTATCAAAATATTTTCCTATACTTGGTAGAAATATTTTCTGACTGGGATGAGCACATGCAATTACATTTATTTAAAGCTGTAAAAATCCCTGTCCTTCATGAAATAAAACTCATATTAAAAAAATAATAAGGAAGAAAAAATTTTTTGCAGCTTTGTGTTTTTTTTTTTTCACAAGCTGCTTTTTTCATAAGTCTTAGAAAATCACTTTCTACACAAATTTTTTCTCTTAAAAATAACCCTCTGACTTCATTCTGACAGAAACATCCTCTAGCATGAACCAGGCTTCTTCAGGAAGGAAAGGAGTGTGTTGGGGGGAAAAGATGCTTCCTGGAAGAAGCTAATCAGTATAAAAGGGAAATGGTCAGCAGCATCTACATTAATTTTGAGGAGAAACTGAAGTAATCCAAATGTGTAAGATATTTTTCAGCAACAGGAAAGCACATTATTTTCCTCATCATGTACCCTGTACTTTGTTCTTCTCCCCTGGGGGAGATCCTTTGCTTTTTTTTTTTTTTCCCTATCGCAACTTAAAAGGTTTGAGAAGGAAAAAGAAACTGGAACGAGTCATAAATTGAAAATACACGTATATGACAACATCCTTTGTGTTTGCTCCTCAGTTGCCTGCACTGGCCCTGATCAGCACGTTAGGATGTCAGTGGGATCCTCCCTGAACTCCCTCAGCACTCTGGTGCCCTGGCAGCTCCGTGTCCCTGTTCCTCAGGAGTGGGAGAGGCTTGCTGCAGTGCAGGGGGCACCTGTGGCTGTTTGCTCTCGGGCACCTCTGCCCCTTAGGAGGGCTGGTGGGGCTCCTGGCTGCTCCCCAGGGCT